>VWPU01000780.1:0-229373 GCA_013398955.1 Callaeas wilsoni
TATATATATATCTCACCAGTCTATTGCTCCCGCTGGCACGAAACAGCCACTGACTGTAATGCGACATCACTCACCTGCATTTGACAGAGCAGTGATGTTCAGCTTTCCCTGCTCCCAAGCAAGTGCAAAGACTTCAAGGGATCATCAAAATACATCCTATACTCAAATTATTTAAAGCCACATCTCGAGAAGTCAACAAAGGATAAAGGAAAAATTTAAATACTGATTAAGAACTAGAAATGCATAATTCTTGCAAACAGCCATCTCAATATTTCTTTGAAACTTGACTTGCTGTAAGTATCTGGAAGTATATTATAGTAAATGGATTCTCTTCATAAGAAATTTTTTATATTTTTCATAGTTTTAAAAAGAAAAATGGCCAAAACCTATCTTCAAATTCAGCCATAAGGATGTAAAATGTTAATTTAATAAATAAATTTCTAATAAAAGAGGTAATATATTTTATTACAGTTAAAATTATTCTATTAATTTTTAGCTGTAAATTGATTTTGTGATGATGTCAGAGAATTCAGCAATAGTCTTATTAATCCTTTTCATATGAGCCCAAAAAACCATAATAATACAAAGCCCTGAGAGCTTAACATCTGGGAAAGCAATTTACACCCTAAACTATAAAACAAAGAACAGGTACCTGTGGAAGGACATGAAGGACAAGAAAGTCAGTGGAAAAAGCCAAGATCAATTTTTCAAGGATAAGTCCCATTTGACCAATCTGGCTGCTGTGTATGAGGAAATTATTTGCTCAGAACTGAGGATGTAATTTGCCTTGATTTTAGCAAGGCTTTTGACGCAGTCTCCCATGACACCCTTCTCAGAGATAGGCTGGTAAGGTCTGGACAGATGGACCAGAGACGGGGCAGTATCTGGCTAAACTGTCAGGCTCAGGGGGTGGTGGTTAGTGGCTCAAAGTCAAACCAGCAGATGATCAGGAGTGAAGTTCCTCAGGGGATGATAAGGGATCTCACATTCCCATGGGCTACAAAATGGCAGATGAGCCGGATACCTTAAATCAGTTTTTCACACCCTTCTCCTTGGGTTGTTTATGTCTTCTTTCCCTCTTAAACATGTTTACAGCTGAAGAAATTTTGTAGGAGTGAAGGTATAACTGCAGCCACTTCGAGATTATCACAATCTAGTAGCCCTATTTTGTTGTGGTGGCTGAACCAACAACAGTGGTGGCCAGGGGGCCACAGAGCCCAGGTAAAGAGGAAACCTATTGGTGGGCCAGCTCCAAAGGTTAAATATCCCCCTGTGAGAAAGGTTAAATATCCCCCTGTGAGAAAGGTTAAATATCCCCCTATGAGAAAGGTTTCTCCCCTTGAATTCCCGTGATCCTATGTAGATCTGGTCTGTCTGCTTGGCAGTTGACAGATGCCCCTTGTATCCCCTAAAAGGATGTAACCTGGCCTCCATTCCACCCTTTCCTTCTCCCCCATAGGTTGCTGCTCTATTACCCCCACCTCCATTCTGTACCCCTTTTAAGTTTGTCCTGAATGGAAGTTCACTCTCTCGTGCCCGGACCCCTTCGAGGGAGTTTGGTAATAAACCCTTGGAATTCTGAGCGAGGGCCACCTCACCTCATTTATCTCTGGCTACGCCTGGGTTATTTACTGGCCCCGTGCGCATGTGATTACGTGCATCCCATCGCACAGGTGAGGAAGCCAGCTTGTGAAGCAGGAATGTACTGCTGAAGTGTCCCCTCCTACGTGGGGCACTTCTGGACTGGCAGCAGTTTCATAACCAAAGCCAGAGTGTTGCGTTACTATTTTGCTTTATTTTGATTTTTTTTGGGAACTCTTAAAGGCATCGCAAGCCTTGGCTAAATCCACATGAACAGCAGAACAGGCATAGCATATAGTCTTGAAAAAATCCTTTTAAAAGACATTTGGACATCACAATTCCTTGTTAACATCCTTTTACTGACTCAAAAACCTACTAGATCTGAATTCAACAGGCAGGAAATCATGCTCATCTATGATTTTAAAAAGGATACTGTTCACATAATAACAGTAGAGCCAGTTCTTAGAACTGTTCAGTTTTATGTCATATTTCAGGGAAGTGCTACAGAACAGAAAGACTGATTTCTTAAAATGTCAATACACAACTGTATCAACATTTTAACATTTGCATCTTCTCTTTTTTCTCTCTGTATGTTTCTTCTTGTTCAGGTGT
The DNA here is from genome assembly GCA_013398955.1 of Callaeas wilsoni. NCBI lineage: Eukaryota > Metazoa > Chordata > Aves > Passeriformes > Callaeidae > Callaeas > Callaeas wilsoni. The sequence continues at coordinate 2,194 of VWPU01000780.1, forward strand.
AGTTTTACTTGCTGTAATCTCTCAAATCCAACACTGTAAAAGATAAAAATCAAAAAAGTCATCAGCTGTAAAAGACTGCAAAAACTGAATGCCTTGAGCTTGCCTTAGCAGGTGACTGTAAGGCTATGTGATACCTAAATGAACTATTTGCACTTAGTGCTTGCTGCAAGCAGCTGATTTCTGTTCAAGCATTCCAGCATCATGAGTCAGCATGAGGGTAAATGTTTTATTTCTAAGGTAGTTAAATGGTCTCTGACATTAATTACTCATGGGTACTTTTACAGAAAATTTTGAAATCTTATAGAAAGTAATTAGATAGTTTTATTTCATTTCTGTATACGACATGACCAAGTCAGACAGCCAAGAGATTACTTATTCTATGTTAAAAAGCTCCTAAATTCAGGAAAGTGTAATTTGAATTGAGTCTTAGAACTTCTGTCCATCAATATTTTCACTCCATTACAGGAATATCAATAGTTCACCAGCAGTGATTCAGAATTTCGCTTCCATTATTTGCTCTGTGGAGTTCTTTAATGGTCTGCTTCTGCTTGTCTGTGGTTAGTTAACTTCCATATTTCTTTAACAGGCATTTTTTATTTACTGTAAGAGGTTAGTATAACCTCTATTGGATTTAACAGTTGGTAACCATGGTTTATTTGTTAATATTGGCTGCATGCTTGCCCTGGCTTAAAAGGTAAAAACAAAGTTCATCTTTCAGATATTTAAAAATCCAAGCCCTTGTACTGTATTTTTGCACACTAGACACTTGGAATTCTATCTGTATATTGAAACACAATTTGTAGCATGAACATGTTATGTATTTCCCTCTGGCATTACAGTAATTTTGAACAAATTACCTCATGTATAAAACATGTTACTGGAACATGAACCTTCTCCTCACTGGAAGAGAGACTACAGCATTACTATGCCAGGGTAAAGTAGCCATGGACAGCATTCGAACATATATGCCAGGATTAAATAACTTATCACTCAAAAATTACTTTATTATATTCTATTAAATTTTCTTCAAATATGAACCTAGTGGAAATGGTATGTCGTTTTTGTAGGATCCTGACAGCAAATCAGAATGCTGATTTATAAACCAAATAATATTCATGAAAATGATAACAACTGTAACTAATAAGCCACTTAATCTTCCGTTTTTTCAAGTTTTCCAAAAGTTAGATGAATTTGAAACTCATTATATCATATTTGTTTTGTAAAAGCTAGTATATTTTTAGAAAGCTATGAAGCATGAAGAAAAGAATTTAAAATGCATAAGAAAGTGCTTCTTTACAGAGTAAGTAGTGAAATTCTGGAAAGTGTTGCTGCAGGAAGCTGCAGAGGCAGATGTTACCAGCAACTTCAAAAAGAATTTGTAAACAATGGCTCTAGGATCAGATACTAAAGGGAAGAGGAAAATAGGTACTCTCTAAAACCTTTTTGTGCTCTTTCAGCATCCACAATGTTGTGGTAGGGAAGGGATGATGTAAAATGGGCAGATGGTAAAAAAAATGAAACAGGTCCAAGCCATGGCCAGTGAGCCAAGGTTGCTGTCCAGCACCAATGTAGAAGGGGATCTTTGCAAGGGATGTTTTTGCTCACCTTGTGTCTCTGTGAGACACCAAGGAGTACAGATCAGTGCCAGCCTCTGGCCAACCACACTCCATCTCTTCTTCTCTCGGTTACTCTTGCCCGTCATCTCTTCCTCACAGGAGTGCAAAGGCTTCGCTCTATCCTACATATTGTTTCGCTGGAGAGACTCCATGAAACTACTGTCATGTTGTTCCATGCTAAAAAAATGGGTCTAGAGATATTTTTTAAAAATTGTATTTATTCTTTTAGTTTTATACAAACTATTACTTTAACAGGTGATTATTTAAGTGGGAATAGTCAGCGCATTTTCTTTTGATGCTCTTTTTCGACGAAAAGGAACAGAGGTCTCAGCATCACTGGTAAGTGATTCATTTCACTTCCAAAGTTGAACTCTGGCAATAACATATACAATATGAGTCAGGCCTTTTCTGAAGTGTCAAATGCAGCCCCAGAACTTCCTTCACAAGATTTTCTCCACACTATTACTATAGCCTGGCCTTATCCCATTGCTGCTCCATCACAGAAAGGTTGGCAGATGAAGTCCAGGATGAGACAAAGCCAAGATGAGACAATGCCACCCCCTGAGCTCTGGGAAGCCCTCCACTTAGAACCCCCTCACACAGCTGGTGCTAGCAGTGTGCACAGCTACACTCCAGGACTGACTCAGTCTGGACATTATCACTGCCTGGGTCCAATTCCTGGAAAGCTGGTATTCATTTTCGTGGTGAAGGGAAGTTCTGTGACATGGAAAAAAACCACATATTCAGTATTGTGTATATGTGTGTACATATATCCCTCATTTTACTCCTCTCTCGGTGCGCTACCAAAGTTACAGAATTCCCTTGCCAGATGCATCCTGATCCTGTCCAGTCCAACTGTCCAGAGCACTGTGGGAAGAAGATGGTGTGCAGGTGGGAGGAAGGATTATTTACAGTCACTTGGCTTGTCATATCTTTGGAAAAAACATTTCTTGCGTTTCGTCCTTCCTTGGCTACTTATAGGCAGTAACATAGGCTGCCAGAAGTGCTTCACTCTGTGTTTTCCACTGGCATTCTTCCTTACACTTTTAGCCACTTAATCCCTTGGTGGTGGGTTTTTTTGTTAGTTCAACTGAGTTTTTGCTGGTTTGTTCATTTTGTTTTGTTAGCTATTCTTCATAGCAGTTTTTCACCCTTGTTCTTCTTTTCAGGAAGAGCTTTTTGATTCTCTCAGAATAGGTGGATCAATTCAGATCTAGCAAAACCTAACACTAGTCATGAGCAGATCACATAAGCCCCTCCAACATTAAAACCTTTCTATAACAGAATTGCTTTTGTGTAACTAGCATACAGCATTAGTAATGTTCAGCTAACACTGTGTAAATTAAGTGGCAGAACCACAGACATCAGCCTCACCAGGGACAGCACTCTAATGTGTATGGCAGATTTTATTGCTCAAAATTTACTTCAGTATAGTCTGAGTCCCTTAAATTTGAACCCCTTTGGAAAAAAAAGTTTTATTTCTGAATCAGCTCTGCATTTGACATCCAGTGACACTTCCACTTTACTTTCTTTTAAGGAGATTTGAATCACACAAGTGTCAGTAGAAATTAGGCTTTTTTTTTAGTAGAATTTTTTTTTAACCATAACATTTTCTCATTTTCATTCATCTGCCTTAGTTTAAGTCTCTGCATCGTTCCACTGGTGTTCAGGTTTCTTCTATAACTTTGCTATACAGAGAATTATTTAGCCATATTATGTCCCCAATCCTGTCTGTCCAATCCATTTGTGTTTCTAGACAGGTTTCCAGTGCCATAAATTGGAAATATCTTACTCAGGCTAAAAGCTAATACTGAACTCTAGAATGTTGAGATGTGTTTTCTATAAATTACTATTGTCAACTAATTAATTCAGAAACTAAAAAAATCATTTGGTTCTGTGTACTGGCTCAAACATATGTAGTCAATATGGTCATCTACATGACCAAATAGTCTACATCATTGCAAAGAAAACAAACATTCGCAAGAAAAAAATACTAATTTGCCAAGTAAATTATTTAAAATTAAGTATCCATGGAGTATTTTACCTCAGTTTTTCAGTATTGCCTTGTATTTCTCCGTAGGCCTGCTGGCGGCAGTCAGGTAAGTAGAGCTGATCCTGAATACCAGGTCCCAAGGAAAAAAAAAATTAAGTCATTAATTAAAACTTGTATTTCAGCCTATGTATTCCGATAGCCAAGAATTATGGGTAATCCAATTTCAGGAAGAAAACTAATCTTTTCAAGATTTATTACTTGGCATGCCACCATTACATAGTGAAGCAGAAGGAACTGGAATATTATAGTATTTGTATTATTGCAATAAGGACACACGCAGAAAGGACTTAACTATCATAACCTCCCAGGCCCCCTTATTTGGAAGGGTTGGAATCAACCTCATCCCCCATGAAATTTACTGCTTTGTTACTCAGTTTTAATTAGTTCTTTGGTTTCTTAAAGCAAATATTTTTGGAAGTGTCAACTTTTTTTAAATGAGAGCAAACATACCTACAAGGTATTTCTCCATCATGCAGAGAAGAATGTCACTTTTGGATTAGATTTATTGCTCTTCAGTAAAACACACATCACCACCAAGAAAAGCAAAACAAAACAAACAAAAAACCCTCAACCAAAACACATCCCCCCAACAAAAAAACCACAAGCCCACAACCAACCAACAACAACAAAAAACAAACAAAAAAACCCACCCAGCAACACCACCAAGAAACCCAACAATATGATGAAAAAAGAGCATGAGAGCTAAAATTATTTGGACAGCAATGCCAAAGTTACATACTGAGGGCTTCCATGAAGATTTTTTTTAATATTAGTTGCATGCAAATTTATACATCCACTGAAATTGACCCTACTAAAAGACTAGGTAAGAAATACAAGGCAGGTAAATCCCTACATAGTCGTCTGAGACAATATGGAACAGATCCCACCTCCATCCTTTACAGTTAATCTAAACAAAAAACATTTTCTTATTCCTAATCAGATGGATCTGGAAATTCTAAAAGGAGCATAGGTGTAATTTCAAGCTCTTGAAGAACCCATTGAGACAGATCTTTTCTAGTTGTCCTATTTAAACTAGTTATAAACTACTTGTAGGGGAAGCAAGCATAGCTAGGTTGATGGAGCATATTATACAGGTTCTAGAAATAAACGGGTTAGACTAAATGCTTGATAGTTCCCAAGGCAGCCACCCTTACACTCAGCAGAGAACTCCAAGAAATGACTTCTAATCAAAGAGTAGAGAAACGCAGATATTCCTCATGAAATGAAGGACAAATTTGGAAGCTTTAGCAGTACCATTGTCATAGCTCCAGGGTGATAGACAAGTGTTCCCAAGAGCCCTTCAAAACAACATGCATGGATCTGGCTTCATCAACTATATTTTCCTCCCATGCCATAAAGGAGAAAGTTTTATATAAGCATGTTAAAAACAGCCTTAGAGATATGAGAATATATTTTCTTCCCCTTTTTTTTTTTTTTTTTTTTGAAGGACATCAGCAGATAAAGGACTTAAGAGCATTTAAGTCTGCTTTATGAGTGACAAGATTCCTGAATGGGAGATAATTCTCAAGATACAGCAACTTCATAGGCATCTCTTTTGAGATGAAAAACTGAGTGTTCCCAACTGACACCACTACAGGAGAAGTCCTCATTGAAGCAATTCTTTAAAACAGTAACTTTGAAGTTATGGCAGTGATCTGTTGGAGACAGTCTGATCAAGCCATCATATAAAATTAGCATCTTCTTCCTAGATGTAGAGACACTGTAATTCTGTGAGCTCTGGGGTTAGCAATGCCTTTTTTCTATGGACACATACTTAAGTTTGACCATGCAACTGTTTTACTTGTAATAAATTATTTCTCCTACCTCCCTGGCTGTACCTGTTGGTGAAACTTCAATTTTTATGCAAGTTCAACACTTACAGACTGTTATACTTCTTTGCCATTTGGCAGAAATGGCCCAAGAGTTTTGACAGTTAGAGAGAGACATGAAGGAACTTGTTTCTCTAGGGAAGCAGCTGAGAGTTCAGGACAGACGTAAAACTATTCAATGTTGTACAGGAGATAATTTAACAATTCACTACAGAAAAGTACTCTTGGTAATAACCTGTTCCACATATTTTAATATTTATGGTTAGTATCTGATATGATCAGAAAATGTGACACCTGGGGACCAGTGACTGACTGTCCTTTTCTAGACTACTTTATTCTGTTGAATCTGTCAGATTCTTGGAAGTACCAGGATGGTTCAAAGAATAATATATTAATTTAATCCAAGAAACTCATACATCTGTGGCTACATTTGGTGCCACTAAACAAGCCAAAAAGCTGTAGAAGCAGATAGAAGTTGTTTCTACTTTGAGAATTGTGACACCCACCAGTTCCTGAGGAGTGGTACCACCTTCCTGGGAAATAGTCTGGAAGGACAGATGCAAACTTTGGAGAGAATCTGTTCCTGGTGCAATCTATTATATTCTAAATCTAAGGGAAAAGAGACTCATGGACACTGGGGATTAAGGTATTATACAGTAGTTTTGTATCTGAAGGGTAGATTAATTTTAACTCCCAGTAAAGGGCCTTACTAAGAGGACAAAAAGAGGTATAGGCACACTAAAAATACTAAATCCCTTCTTGATACAAGCTAAATGGACTTGAACAAAGTCTCTGTAAATTTAGAGGGCTGAGAATACAAGGTAATAAGAATGGTTTAAACCTATAACAAGAAGATTAATTTAATATCCTTTCCCCATTTCTTACTATCTGTCACAAGAAAGGATTAACATTGAGCCATTTTCTCTTCACATTAGAATATTTGTCAAGAAAATGAGATATTGCAATTTTAAATGACTCATTTATTAAAATGTCCTGAATTATTCTACATTGGCTCTTTATGTTCTGTATTTAATTGGCCAGCAATTCCATTCCTTCATTTTTTTGTAGCTCTAGTAACCTACCAAGAGAGTTTAGCATTTATCAAAACACAGTATTGCCAGGTCAAAGAGGAAAGATGTAATGAATTACAATTTTATGTTAATCTTGTAAATATAATATAGCTATAATAAGCATGTTTATAATAAAATACAGTCTGCTGTACTTAAAAAAGTAATTCCTTGGAATGAAATTGCAAAATATTCAGGAAATTAGAAGAAACATGCATCTGAAAAATGTGTCAACAGCCAGAAGTATTCAGAGCAACAATGAGTTTTTCAAACAACACAAAAATTTATGTCAGTATGTGTACAAGTGCCTTAAATGGGGAGGTAAAGACATTTGCCATATGGGAAAAAATATCAGCATTTGAAGTCCTGTATACTGGTCTTTTATCTTAGAATGGATAAACAAAAAATAGAGAAACTGATTTAACCTCAAATGTTGTAGAGCATAAAATTGTGGGGAACAAAGTGCACCAGTCCAAGCAAATTATATAGATTTTTCTGATTAGATGCATGCTCAGATTGCTTTCTCTAGATTTATTCATCACTTAGGAAGTATCAGAATTAAGACTAGGTTAACTTGGCATGCTTTCCAACCCCCATCTGTTACAATGTTCTGTTTCCCACTGTACTTACACATAACTAGTCTTAGAAGTGTCAGCACTCACTTCATTTCAGTATTTAATTTTCCATTGTTTATTGTACGATATATATCTTCATGTAATATCTGTGAAGTCCAGTTTAATAAATTGCTTGATTTATCAGTATTTCCATACAGTGAATCATTAAATACCACAAAAAAAAACCAAAACAAAACAAACAAAAAAAAAAAAAAAAAAACAAAAACAAAAAAAACCAAAAAAAAAAAACAAAAAAAAAACCCAAACCCAACAACAACAAGAACAAAAAAAACCAAACAGAAATAACCAAATATTAAATTACGTCACTAGGACAGAAAAAGCAAATATAGTCCATTTTGGATGCCCAAACTGAGACTAGTATGCTTTCTAATATCTGAATCATAATCAACTGTTATCAAAGTAGACATTTCCTTGTTTCTGCTGACTTCATTTGCAGGTGCATTGCTCACATTGCTGCCAAAGACATTTCATGAACTGAGGGATACAGCAACGTTCCTCAAAAATCTCTACATCAAGGGCTGTACAAAAGGAAGGGAAGAATCCAGATCTCTGTAGCAGCCTTTTTCTTTAAAAAACCCCAGAGAATCAAATATTAAGAACAGCAGAAATTTATTTTACAATTCCACAGATTATGTGCGTCTATTTACCAGAGTAACCTTGCACAGTTTGTTACTTGACTTTGAGAAACTGAATGTTTTCACTCAGACCTTTCCTAAAAATGATCAGCAAGCAATGTCTTCCATGACCATATCTATACTAGTCTGAAAGATTAACCCAACTAATTGACATATAATGACCTTTATCAGGTAATTTAACTTACAAAGAGGCTTCGTGTCAGAACAACTCTCACCGGACTTCACCTGGATAAATAAGTTAAAACCTATAGTATTAAAGATCTCTCCCTTCCCCCCTCTTCTTTTTCTTTCAATAAATTGTTCAAGATATTGCCTTGCACGAAAATGGGGATGCAGTACTATACACCTTAATTTTTGAAAAAGTTACTGAGCAACACTTTAATAATACTGTTACAACAGGTGCAGAACAAAGAAGATGAGTTTTTCTTACAGTAACTAAGATTTTTTCTGAAGTGCCTCAGTGGCTCAGTCTTCTCAGAGAGAGCTTAATAATGCCCATTGTAAAGTCTTTCAGATGAGGACTGCCTTGTTATGCCTGCTGGAACAGAGTGCTGATCAACTTTTCAGGTTTTGTATGACAGTGTTTTCTGTACTACCTGATGGGCTAAGCTTTGTTAGTTCTCTTAGAAGCTCTACAATACACAAAATTCCATTACTCAAAGACACTTTTGTACAAGTTGTTTCATAACTCTGTATTAACCGGCTTCACAGCCGTCCAAAACAGTCATAAGCCAGAAAGAAAACCAAAGCAGTTCCTCATTTATATAATTGAAAACCCAACTTCCAACAGCAACAAGCAACTGGGGACAGCAACAACTTCAATGAGATTTGCTGTCAGCCATCATTCATACGGTTGTACTTTGATGTCATTTTATCTTTGTGCTTCCTCCCACAAGACATCCTTTGAAGTCCTGCTCAAGTCTGCTTTTACTCATGTATGCAATATATCCCATTTTTATTCAAGCAAAGCCTTAAGCAGCTGGCTGTAATCAACGCTAGTAGTGAAAGCAATGTGTTGGAGTTAGAATACTGTCCAACATGATGTCTCATGTCATAAGGCACAACAACCACTTTTAAAGGAATGTTCAAAGCATTACATGAAATCAGATTTTTGCTGTGGATCTGCCAATTGAATAAACAAGATAAATTCAGCAAGTTTTGTTTGTGTGTGTGTTTAGTTGGGGTTTTTTAGTTTGGTTTTCAGTTTTTTTTTTTTTTTAGGTACCTCAAAGAAAGCTGATAAAGGTATCATTTAGATTTGTAATTTGTATGGATGTCCCTGCTTTTTTTATAAATGCAGAGACTTAGAATCTCTTTGTCAAAGCTACAAATACAGACCTGCTCACAGCAGTCCCCAGGAAAACAAAAATCTTGAAGTAGGTCACCATATGCAGCTTGAAATATATCAGAGGAAGGTGTCTAACGGTAAAATACAAGCATTTCTGCCTTCTTTTGCTTTCCGATAGTTGAAGAAGTATTATGAAATGTAGATAAGCTCAGAAAATGACAGCACCTACATCTTTTCTTTCTCAGTGAAAGCAGACTAAGAGTACAACTGAAAATGAGTACCACCAATTCAGTATCTGTGCAATATCTTGAAATATAGAAAAGCACCAAAATTTAACTGGATCATAAAAAACTTTCTTTCGCCCTGGAATGTGTCTGTGTTCCTCTGAGTCACAGATGACATGCACACAAAACTGCAAGGCTTTAGGTTGGATTAGTTGCCAGAGGAGCAGTAAGTGGTTCGCATATCAAAGTGACCAGAGCTACTTTGAGCAAGTTTACTCAAAGTAAATATTGACAAGGTTATATGTTGACAAGGTTATATGTAACAGAGCAGCACACAATCATGTAGTGAGCTATGCATGGGACAAAAGAAGGATATATAGTTTTAGGCTCACGTTTGTGAAATTGCTAGCTAAAATATTTTTGAGTTTCATATGAAGTTAATATTTCAAACATAAAATACTGTATACTATTATCTGTATACATTCTTTCCTTTTTTGGACTGCAGATTTATCTCAACAGTCTCCTAAAAAATGCAAGTCTTTTAACATTAATTTCTTTAAACTGAAAGAAATACAAAAACCAAAACTGAAACAAAAATCACTAACAAAGAAAAAGTTTATGCCTGTAAATGTATTTCTGTCTATCACCCAGTTAAAACATGGAACACTATAAATATTTACTTTGACCTGGTGGAAAGCAGCACTGCTGAAAAGGACCTGGGGTCTTGGTGGACAACAAGCTTTGCATGAGCCTGCACTGTATCCTTGAGGCCCAGAAGGCCAACGGTACTCCGGGGTGCATTGGGAAGAGTGGGGCCAATAGGACACAGGAGGTGATCCTGCCCCTCTACTCAGCCCTGGCGAGGCCACATCTGGAGTGCTGTGTCCACTTCTGGACTCCTCAGCACAAGAGAGACATGAAGCCCCTGTAATGAGTCCAGTGGAGGGCAACAAAGATGATGAGGACACGGAAGCATGTCTCTTACAAGGAGAAGCTGGGACAACTGGGCCCGTTCAGCCTCAAGGGGAGATGACTGAGAGGGGACCTCGTCAATGTCTATAAGTATCTGAAGGAACAGTGCCAAGGGGCTCTTCTCAGTGGTGCCAACCCAAAGAGCAAGGGGCAATGGGCAGAAACAGATGCACAGGAAGTTCTGCCTGAATCTGAGGAAGTAATTCTTCACTGTGCAGGTAACCAAGCACTGGAACAGATTGTCCAGAAGGGCTATGGTACCTGCTTCAGTGGAGATATTCAAGAACCATCTGGATGCAATCCTGTGCAATGTGCTGTAGGATGACTCTGCTTGAGCAGAGAGGTTGGACCAAATGACCCACTATGGTCTCATCCAACTTGACATATTCTGTGATAATACAAAAATTATTAACAATTGTATGCCATAAAACCCCTTTAGGTACAAACCTAAAGTATCAGCAAACCACCTTCAGCATTTTGGTACTTTGTGGAAATCTTCTTCAGTTTTCAGAATCAGCAAAAAGCCAAAAAAAAACCCCAAAAACCAAAAAGACCAAATAGAAATCAAACCTTTTAAAGAAACAGTATACTTCTCCTAGTAGATATATACTTCTCCCAGGAGACGCCTAACAGTCTTGCTTAGACCTTGAGGTAGAAACTATAATCTGCACTTACACTTTGCAACATTTTCAGAATCCAGTTTCATTCAATTTTCACTGGACTATTTGCATTAAATGGCTAAAGTATTTAAACAGCTCATATTACCTTGGATTATGAAAAACACAAATGAACATTTCATACTAACAGAGCCAGGAATGAAGTAACTGTAATATCCTATTAGTGGATCTTGGGGCGTTTTGAGATTCAGCAATCTTCTTCCTCTTCTGGTGCTTGATTAAGGAACCCTGATAAACCTGCCACCTCTAATTTCAGAGAGCAAGAGAAAAATAATTCTCTGAATCACTTTTGTATATGTACTAAGGAAAACCATAACAATCTTATGGGATTCAATTTATACACTCAACATCTTAAATTACTTAGTTCACAGAGTAACTGGAAATGTTAAAAATAACAAGAGCAGAGAAAATACTACAATTGATTTTATTTTAAAATATTAATATTTCAAAACACAGTGCCTAAAAAAAGTGATCTTATTAACTAAGGAGTTTTTAAAGATTCGGATATTTTAATTATGCAAATCTAAGGCCATCATTTCTTGTATATCGTAAACTGTAAGAAATAGAAGTAATCACCAAAAAGTATATTGCAAGTAGAGTTTGAGCAGAAGCAGATTCTCTAACTGAAACACTTAGCAACGTATTAAAAGAAATTAAAAATTAAAAGAGAAATTAAAGGTTGCAACATGACTGTGCTATTCTATTAGTAGAATGCTATTAAACCTCATGACTAGGTGATGGCACACCATTTCTCTGTTCAGACAAAACAGCCTATATTGGCAGCATGAAAGTTTAAGCTCCATAGACAATAAAATACTTGCAGGATTTCATAATGCAGGATCAATAAGACATCCAAGTATAAAATTATATGAGTCTGTGACCAATCACCTCTTAATAAAACTCTCAAAAACTAACACAAAAAACAAGGTACAAATGTATCCACATGAAGGGATGACAAACCTTTTAAAAAGAGAGATAAGATTACTGTAGAAATTGAGTGGTATCACCTTCTTAAATATTTTTGCCACCTCACTACCTGTGATAGAACTATGAATTTTAATTTCAGTGGAAGAATAACTGCTTCTTCTGCTCCACTTTCAAGTTCAGCTTTTTATGAGAAACAGATTGCTGCTGCAAATGTGTAAGATCAAGTTTTCATCACGTAAATACTTCAGCAAGAACCTGAACTCACAGAAACTGTTTCCTTTAGGTGAATTACTCCAATAGAGACATATGCTTTTCCATGTCAACAAGATAAAGTCTCACATCATTACTCCCGTTATGTTTATGTTTAGATCCTCTGAGGTGGCTCCTGCAACCATGACAGGGTATGTTTGAAAGACTGTCACCTGCTCCATTGAAACGACTAACCTTTTGTCAGACAAGTACTTCACGGACCACTGTGTTTTTCTTCTGTTTGTGTCACAAATATATGCTTGACCTGTTCTAATGGAAAACATTAAATGTAATTTTGTGTGTGTGTGTGTGCACATACTGTACAGTAGGAAGCTGTGGGAAAATGCTTCCAAGAGCTGGACATTTTCTAGCAAAATGCTGGAAGTCATGCAGTTATGACTAACAAATGGTTAACTGTACTTCTATTCCACTGGATGATTATGAGGTTTTTTGGGGGTTTTTTATAAGTTTAGCGCACACACACAAATACAGGAAGCACACACAAATAAAGGAAAAACTTGAAAACTCTCTTTTCTGACAGAAGAGTCTGGAAGAGTGATTTTTAAATTGTTATTCTTATTTTCTCTTTCTCTCTCCTTTGTACAACAAACGTAATGCTTAAGTAGCCATAAGATTTTTCAAGATTATGACAGATGATCTGGAACTACTACTTCTTAGTAAAAATATTGTTTTCTTTGCTCCGAATTAAAAAAAAATATATATTTTTTGCACATTTCATAATACTTCTAAAATACATATTATGAACAGAGCAGCTTTGTGTTACTTTCTCATGACAGAATTACTTACTCTACTTTTCTTAAATCTGAAACTGCACCACCTCAAAATATAATTTCTTCCAAGTGAGAGACAGAGGTGTCACAGATTATTTTCTTTTCCCTGGCAAGTGACTTTACAATCAGGGAAATGATTCTGACCGTTGCCACAGTTCTGATGATACAATTGTATTCATGCCTTTTTGGCTTTAAGGTTTAAAATCCACGTATCAAAAATCTGCTGTAATCTACTAATGAGGTGCACAGGACTTCAGACAAGAAACCCAACATTTTTCTGGAATATATGTGTATATATCTTTAAGTGTATGTATATGTTTGGCAGTCAGCACAACAAAGTGAACTACAGTTGATTTAAGATTTGTACCAATTTACTTTGGCCTAAATTACGGGATCTATTTATTGCAGAAAGTATTCAAAGGACCTGGTTCCCTTGAAGCACTGGCTATTCATCCAAGTAAGGACTCAAGGGAGAAAACCATTTATTCTTGAAGCAGATTCATGTTTGCATTTTATATATATCCCTACTGGAATGTATAGTCACCAAAATCCAATAATGGGACAAGTGTCATAAAATTTAGTCACAAAGTTGAAGAAACAACAGGTAAGAAAAGAACAGCAATGCAGGGACATTCCAAAATAAAAAAAAAAAACACAGAAAAACGAAAATCAGGAGCAAGTTACAGTTGTTAGAATGAACAGTTAAAATAGCTAATTAAAGTCTCAAAGTGTTTCAAAATATTTTTTGTATATATACCACTAAACAAGTTCTGTAGGGCTATTAAAATCTGTAGAGAGATCTTAAATTGTGAAATAGATTACTTAGGTAAGAACTGTAATTTTAACACCCAAAAAGCAGTAAACTGTTAAAAAGGGCTCTATTTTCTTAAATAGGTGCCTAAATTGGTGTGCCTTAATAAAGGAGTATCCAAACACTTCCAGGGAAACCAGCAATTTCTGGAAAAGTTCATACAAGGTTAATGAAAATTGGTATTTAATGAAAATTATTCCTCAGGTTACGGAGACTGAACTGAGCCAAGTTTATGTAACTACTGAAGAGTCACAGTACAAAATTAAGTCATAGCATAAGTTCATATCAAACACCTGTACAGGGAGGAGAGCAAACATCTGGAGCAACAAATGACTGTGTTATCTTTTCATCCAATTTCCTGAAACTAAAACCTGGCAATTGTGCTTAATCTTCTATGGAAAGAAAACAGAATGAAATGTTTGACAAAAAACATAAAAGTGGTACCCAGAAGTCTTCTAACAGTTAGGGAGCAGTAAGTACATCTTCTCTCAGATGTAACACTAGAAATCATTCTGACAGTCAGTTGACTTGCCATATATACATGACTTTCCTTTAAGATGTAAAGGAAACTGTCTAGAACAGCAGAATTTCAAACACTGTAGTGATCCAGCTGAATCAAATGGACTGAAGACATCCTGAAATATAAAAACTGTGTTATATTGAAATTTTTCATATGGAAATAAAAACTATGAGCTGAGGATATTTAAACTCAGTCTAAGAAATATTGTTTGTGATCTATGTCTCCCCTGCATTTATTCTTTTATTAGGGAAATAGGACTTTACATCACCTTTCAGCAAAATCCAAGCTATAAATGGCTAAAAAAGAGGACACTGCAGTGATAGCTTTCAAGACATATCACATCTTAATATTGCAAGTCAATATCAGAAGATTGGTGAAACACTTCAGAATATTTAAATCCCATTTCCCACACTATAGAAATACAGTTTTACTCAAAAATTAGTAGACAGTCTGTAGATTAAATTATCTCTAATTTGTTACCTTTCATCTAAAGAGGTAGCTGCTTCATTTTTAGCAAAGTACTTATTTAAGAAAAAACTTATTAATGTCTTAAGCAAGTGAATATCAATTCTGCAATAATATCCTACTGTAGTCTTAAGTGGCACTGATGATTTTCAGGGTGTCCCACCAGGGTTACTGCATATTATTCCCACTGCCCACACAGCACTTTGTGCTGGCTACATCTCTTTCTTATTTTCAATCCTTAATTTGAATTCATTTTAAAGCACATCCTTAGGCACATCCTGGAACATATCCTACTTGCTGTAACATGAATGAGTATGTCAAGTTCAAATTAAGATTATGGGACAAATAAACCAGTGAGCATAATTCAGAATTTACATTCTTCCCATTCTAAAGGAAAATAATTGCTAAGAGTACTCAAATGCAAATTTACAATTAATGTAAAATGAAAAACATTTAATGTGCAGTCTAGGATTTCATGGATGAAGTTTTGTCATTAAAAGAAAACAGTTATGGAAACAGCTAAATTTGAAGTCATACATGCATACATACATACATACATACACACACACACACACATATACATATATATATATGTACCTACATTTAGGAATATAGTAGTTTGCTTCTTAGTATATTCAGTGCTTTGCACTTCTCTAGTTTAAGAAGGAAAAAGTTCGGCCTCTCGCTTCCTGCAGACTTCCCTACGTCTGGAGACGACCATGTCATGCTGTCTTTCACTCTCACAACAGGAGTACAAGATAGTAGATAACTGATTAGAAGCAAAATGTCCTTTGCTATCCTTTCCAAGAACTGAAAGCATTATTAACCATGGCTTCCAGCACTGATTTTGCCCACAGAAAGCTGCTCCAATGCATGGCCATGAATAAATTTTAACCAGTGTTATTCACTGATCAAGTGCTACATCACGGATAAGTCCCCATTTTTGTTTAATGTAACAATAGAGGAAAGATCAGTTTCTTTAATTTGCTTTAACTGGCTAGGATGACTATGATTCCCTGGCAAACAAGCAAGGCAGGTGTTTTTGGTTGGGTTTTTTTTTGTTAAAACAGACATTTCAAACATTGTCTACACAGTGAATGCACACAATTACTTTAGTTTTGCTTACAGAAATTTCTTTCTTCATTTCAAGAAACTGATTTCTTCTAAAAACTGACTGAGGTATATATAGAGAAGACAATAATTCCTTACACAGGATCTTGTAGGTGAGAAACTGTACTAGAATTGAGTACTTCTGAGATTTTACATGGCCAGATGAGAAAGACTTAAACTCTTAACTGAAATTAGGTAGAATGAGTTTCTTTGACTCATTGTATGCTTAAATACCTACTGATACCTATCTGAAGTGTGATTTTTGCATCTAAAAGTCATGTTCCAGATATATTAGCTTCAGAAAAATGCACTCAATTAGAATAAATAGCTGGATTTGAAAAGTCCGACAAGCAAACTTACTTGGTTTATAATTACTAAGAGAATTTCACAACTTTTAAAGTTCTATTACTTCACCACTGGCATTCTAAATAGAGGCATTGTTATAGGTTAGTTTTACAGGAAAAATACTGTTATATCCCTCTCCAACTTATCATTAGCAAATGGGATAAACAAAATATTTAAGAACTATCCAGAGATTTCAAAATAAATGGAAACAGTTGTCCTTTAATATTTATTACATTTTTCTCAAACTAAGTTAAAAAAAATTCTTCCCTTAACTGATAAATTAAGCCATAAAAATTTCCGGGGCTGAGGAATATCACCATGATTCTCCAAAAAAAACTCACAGCACTGATGGCTGATCATAGCCCTCCCTACTCCAGACTACTTCAACTAGGACTTAGAAGATTTTGTCTTACACTAAAGGAAAACTAATATTAAACAGAGAAATTTTTTTTTTGAATAATTTTTTGAAAAGCACGACAAAATTACTGATTCAACTGATCAAATCCAAGTTGCTGACAAGGCAACATAAAATTTGCTGTTCTGTAGCCATAACATATATAATAGCATATATATTATATAACACAAATATAATGTAAAAGTGGGAACTTTTTTAGGTTAAATTTAAGACTTGGAGAAGGATTTCAAAGCTTTTCTTCCATAGCAACCAAGAACAAACAGTTTAGCCAGTAGAGGGAGGAGTTTTTAAGGTCACAGAACACAGTTCTTTTACTCATAACTACAGAGAGCTGGGTATACAAGAGCATAGAAAAACAGTGTTTTGGGATTATCTCTCTCCACCTCGCTTCCTGTGATGGATGGAGGGGTTGTTTCTCAGTCGAGTTCTGTTTGCTTAGTACCTAGAATAAATTGATTAAGCTATAGGAATTAGTGCAACTCAGAGGCAAACAATACTAGTCTTGTCTGTATTTTGTTTCAACTTGGCTATTAAAAACCCCTAAGCATTATTAGCCCCCATTGGCATGACTCAAAAGTTTTCAGAGTTGCTTAGGCAAAACGTCATTTTGAAGACTGAAGATTACTAAAAGAGAGTACATCAAATTAATAAGTAATTTAGAATAAGCTCTAAATCACATCTCAGGATTGTTTTTCTGCAGTTTGTGAGCACTATACATTATTTTAGAATACAGGATATTTAATGACAATAGCATATCTATGTCAAAAATGCAGAATAATATAAGATAATAGTCTTGTTTAATGCAAAATAGTGCATTAGTATTATTATGCAAAATAATATTAAGCACAGAAGAACAATGAAGATGTAAGAATATGTTGTGCATTGATCATGAGATGTGACCTTCTGGTTTTTACACTGTAAATCAAGAAGAGGTAAATAACTCCTGATTCACCTATGAATTTATACAGTTAATGAAAAAGTTGCCTGTCTATGTTATTGAAATTGCCAGAACTCTGTTTACATGAGTGTATGAGGTTGTATTGAGCTCCTACAAGGATTTCACATCTTATTCATGCTGTATGTTCTCAGTTGTCTAATCTTGGAGGTATTGAACACTCAAACACAAACCCCTAATCTTGGAGGTATTGAACACTCAAACACAAACCCCTGTTTTGTTCAGTGATCTTTGAAATCTGTTTGGATGCAAATTAACATTGTTCTGGGCTTTTAATCAAGAGATATGTTTATGATTACCTATATATCCATGTCTGTAACTTTGGTTAGTTCTGAAAGCAGACTCAGCATTACTAAATAAAGATATTTATGAAAGAAGCCTGCTTAAACCCCTGATAAGCACTATATAAATTTGATTTAATTTTATACAGAATACTTCCACCAGTTGAATCACTTATGAACTCCAAGATCCCTGTCCAAACCATAGAAAAATTCTTTCTGCAGTCCTAGTCCCAACTCCATACTCTATATGAGGACTTAATATCACATTTCAGAGTTTTAGGGGGAAAAATGATTGTTGGAAATACGGGTAATGAATTCCTCTTCCCATGAGGAGAGCTGTAAACACAGGAGAGATGACAAACTTTTTCTGCTCAGCAAAGATTCTTGCAGAAAGCAGAGACCATAGCTTCTTTTGAAAACATATATAAAATGTGCTCAATACCAAAAAGAGAATTTAACAAAGACTAAGAAAGAAAAGGCAGACCAGCAGATTTATGCCTTCAGACTAACTCTTAACTGAAGAGGAGTTATTGTGAAGATTTGTGTATTACTTAGCTTTGGTATTCTACCATAATGTACCTTGAGAGTAGTTGTATCTTTGTTTCTTTTACTATTTCCAATTCAGACGAAACAACACTCACTGAAAAACTTGGCTGCCTTCTGGGGAAAGCAAAAGTATGCTTAAGATTACATTTTCAGTAAGTTATTGGAATACTATAAAAGAGAAGAAGATATTTCAGTCTAGAATTTATTTATCCTTAAGTATTGATCCCTGCTACTTGTAGCTGAATATCTTGCAATACAGATCTTTAGCACAACTTGCCTCATTAAACATCTTCCATGGAACTGTCAATATCCACCCTGGTTTTGCATAAATGCTCCAGAGGAAGTAAATTTTAAACCAAGTTACTTCTGACTACTGTTTCCTTTAATCAGTTCCTTGGCGAACTAATAGATAAAATCAAAGGATCACATCATATAATTTCCTTACTTACCATCCCTTTTCCTTCTCTTCTCAGAAGTCTGAACACATGTTGTTCACTTAACACTGATACTTGTGGCTGTAGAAAGCAGTTTAGCTATAACCAAGACAAACTAAAAATGGAAGGCATTGGTTTTCCGGTCTAAACTGGCAACTTTGTTGGACCAGTGAAGAGATCGGCTCCATCTTAATGACTGCCATCTTCTCTCCCTCAGGCTGAACAAGCCTCAGCCCCTCAACCTCTCCTCAAAGACCAAGTGGTCCAGGCCCCAAACATGTGCTCCAGCCCTGTCCCCTCATCAACTATTTCTAGTTTATTCATATCAATAATATGATGCCATTAATAATTCATAATATTTTCCTCATAATATAATTACTGTGATGCAGCACCAAACCTGGACAGTGTTCTGGATGGTGTCTATTGAATGCCAAGTAGAGGGGAATAATTGTTTTCCCGACTTAGTAGCTGGTTCCTTTTAATGCAGCCCAGCATACCTTTGACAACTGATGCTGCCAGGGCACACTGCTGGTTCATTTTCAGCCTCTGTCTGCCAAGTCACCAAGGTCCTTTCCAACAGAATTTCTCCATAGCCATTCCGTTCTCAGCCTGTACTGTTGCAAAGAGCAATTCCTCCCACCAGGCTGCATTTTGCATTTTCCATGTTGAAATTCACGAGGCTCTTCTTTATTTTTGCTATGAACAGATAAGATCAGTAGCACTCTCTTTCATAAGACAGCCTAAAGTAATTCCATTCCTGAAGGCAGGCTTCTTCCCCCTGCTTTCAAGATAAACAAGGTATTTTGGATATTTACTGCTGTTGTTAGCAGTTACCTTTTCAAAACCAGTCATCTCTCAAATACTGCTCTAAGACATAAATTGAAGTTATAGTCTTTAAAGCAAGGTAGACAACAGGTAAACAGGGATTTATTCTTGTCAACATGTGTCAAACATTTGACTAGTTAATTCACAAGCTTGCCAGAGGATTTGCAGATTGTTTCAAACACTGCTTGCTAGGTGCCCTTAACATTTCAAAATTAACCTGTCAATATTATTAGGAATCACTTCTACCCTCATCTTCGCACAAGCCACACAATTCCACTGTGTTCATGGAAACAGCCAGCTGTATGGGGCAGCACTTCAGTGGACAGCTTTTGAATACACAAAGATTAGTATCAAACAATAAAAAGTGCCATGATTAGAAAAAAGAATTTATCTATTGTCAGGACATCACCCAAGTCTTGAAACCTGGTAAGAGCAGGAGTGAGAATAAGAGCTTTGGCTGGTGGCTCAGTACTTGCATTCTGCCTGGCTTTGCATTCCCCAAGAGCCACAAGATTACTTCTTTGTTGCAGGCTGAGTGGAATCAAAGATAGAAAACACTCACTACCCAATGAGATCGAGAACATTATTACTCTACATCTCTAGGAACTAAACTGCACTTTTTCAACATTGTTGCCAAAGCTAATTGTGCAAAATCTATCTCAAAGGAATAGATACGTGAACACCTGCATCTGTCCCACTAAATGTGTTTATTTCAGGTGGTTTGTTTTTGAAAGGAAAAAGATCGCTTCTAAGGAAACATGATGTTTGAATAGAAACAAGCTTCCTGACTACCACAAGTGTCTTTCTCATGGTAATTTTCTTTGAGGACATGGAGATATTGACAAAGTATCTGTAGGAAAAAGAAGCAGTCCTAAAATGACAAAAGGTCAGATTCTTATCAGGACTATATAAAAACCATATGCCACCATATACAGTATTTAGGAGTTGAAAATTGATATGTCAGTTTAAAAACAAGTAATCCTAAACATTTTTATTCACAGAAAGAGGGTTAAAATAGAGAACAGAAAGAAGAAATTTTGTTTGGGTCACTTGAAATAAATTGTACCTATCACCAAAATACACTGTGACTGTGTCTTGCAACTGGCCAGTCTAAGAACCATCTTAATAGCCCCCTTCAATGTACACCCCAAAACATCCCTTGTAAACCAAGTTATGCCAGGACACAGCAATACTGATACTTCACAATTTATCTGTTTCATTATTTGAGGTCTTGATGCCGTGCGACAATTCACAAGATCACTTTCTTTCAAAAGTTTGAATTTGAGTAGAGAAAAATCCTTAAATAAAATAAAACTTTACTTAAAAAAATTAAGTAAAAATAAACACCACAATCATTGTCACGCTGGTATAGTGTGAGAAAAGTGAGGTAATTAAGCACTTGAATATGCTATGATCAAGCTCTACATTTACAGGTAATTCAAGATATTTGCACAAGGTTGCACAGACCAGACTGCATATACATACAACGACTACGATTTCTAAGCTTCACTGTTTCCAGCATATCTTTAACTGCAAGAGTTTGTAGTTGTACAGTGAAAAGTAGACCTGATGGCACTCCAGTCTCTTCTGTAACTTCTGGATGTGTCCATTTGGTGAGATCATGGAAGCTGAGATGCTCTGGCTAAGCTTAACAATTGTATTTTAGCTGCTTTTGTAGCCTTGGGTTTTGAGAGACTCCTGAGCCGTAGAGCACATCTTGCCGACACATGGCCTGAAGGCAGCGTTGTTCCTCTGTTAGCATCAAATTAGCTCCAGCAGCAGGAGCTGTGTTGCCTATAAAAATTCACCTGTTGCAGTCTTAACTGAATGAGATGCTCAGACTAACTGTATAAAACCCACCTGTCCCCCAACCCTCATCCTCTAGAGGATCAGAATAGGACAGCAACTGTTTCTGGTCTATGACCTACTTTTAGGCTCTTTCCCTTTTAAGATGGAGAAAGGAGATAATCCTGAGAATTTATGAATTGCAAAACATGTAAACAGAGGGAGTCATAGTGCATATACTGTTTCTTAGACTTTTATTCCTAAACTTGGTATATAAACCATGCTTTTCACTTTCAAAGATAGAGCAAACCTTCCCAGGAACTCTACCAATACAAAAAATGTGCATTTCAACTGCACAACCTTTATGATCTTTGCAATGCTGGCTCTTACAAGACCATCCTCCTGCAGGAGTATTAACTACTCTTATTCATATACTGGCAAAGCTTTACAATAACTTTTTAAATTTTTTTTTACACAACTGCCAGTAATAAGATAGCAACAACATCTGGTTTTCACCTTCATTGCTCAGAAAACATTTATTGTGGTTTACCTCCAAAATACTTTTTCTCAAGTAATATTTTTTTGGCTAACTGTTGTTCTGTGCAGCTAAGTTGTGTGTGCACAAAATTGTATTACCACATTTGCACATGCATGTAGAGAGTTACACAGAACTATGGATTGGAATTTAATATATATAATTTGAAGGTCTTCAATAGCATATTTAACTAATGGAAGAGCAAGATTTTTTAAAATGTGATTTTTAAAATGTTTAGACGGGAAAATATTGAAGTAGGTGTAGTTAGATTTATACTTTTTGTCAAAATACACTAGTTGTCTTCAAAACTGCATTTATTTGCAGGCCTTGCTGAAGTAATTTTGAGTGATGCATGTAGTAAAAAATAAAAAATTTAATTACAATTTAAACACTTATACACACTAATCAAAGGTTTACTCCAATAATGAAAAAAGTTGAAATAGTCATATAGTAATAGTTGTATACATCATGATCACTAAAAGAAACAAAATACATTATATATTCACAGTCCCAAGTTATAATAATAGCAATAAAATTTAAGTGATAGAAAGCCTGAATTCAGTGAAATTGATGCCTGAAAAGAACAAGAATTCTTATTCTTTGACATATTCCTTCTTGATGTAAATAAAGTTGATTTCTTTTTATCCCATGATAAGACCCAAATCCTTCTGTAAGGCCATTAATCAAGTTTCTTCCCTCTTTTTCAGTATCAATGAAATAAGGATTTATTTAGACATCACACTGAATCAAATACCATGTCTTGCCGAATATCATGTTAATCTTTTCTAAGATCTTCCTCTTTCCCTAACACACATTCCCTAACTGACAGTTTTACCAAGTACTTTAGAAAATTCTTTCCTGAGGAAAGCAAACCAACAATATTAGGGATTCCTTCCTCCAGTCTGTCATGTCTTGTATTCACCTGACATTAACCTCATACTTGTGTATGCTTCTTAGCAAGTGTTCATGGGATTTCCTCCTGACCATCTTCTATTGTAAAAGTATCGATTTAAGTAAATTATAAGCGTGATAAAGTTTCCTTTCTGAGAAACTGCCTCTTTCACGCAGCCACACTGAAGGTTCATTTAGTCATCAGCAAACTAATTACCTTGGTCTGGACTGAAACTAAACAGTTACAGAATGACCATTAACTTACAACGTTGTTAATAAAAATTAAATGTATATACACACACATAAAATCTTAACTTTGAACCTCTCAACACCTCTGCGTTGCTTTAAAACAAATGTTTAGGTGTTAAGAAGACATAGAAAATTACTATTTCTCAGACATAGATGCCATAAAATTTAATTGCAGAATAGTTTCAAGTTAGATGAGTAAAATCCTAAAGAACTGAAAACATACATGAACCAAAATAATTTTTTAAAAATTGCAGCCATAGCATCTGATCTCTGAATATATTAAAAACCACCATTCTATTAAACTTACTTCTATTTCCTATATCATCAGACTTAAAAATATAATTTTAAAACTTAAAAAATCTAAACTCTTGAGACAGGACTAAAATTATTGCTATTCATAAAACTCTGCAGCTGTGACTTTCAGAATTTTGACCCCAGTATTAGACAGCATCCTTGAAATCCACTGAATATCGATCTTGCTTTCAATAGTGGAAATCAGATACTCCTCAGTTTCCACCTTTGTGTACTTGTGACTATTTCACATCTTCTGCAGAAATATTAGCATCTTGTTGGAATGGAAAACCTAGACGTAAAAAATTACTCCTACCTACCTATTAGCTCATTCATATCTGAATATACATAATTGGTCTCTAAGGATTAAAGAATATATTTCACCATTTTGTGTTTGGATTAATTTCTTTTATTATCCTGTTTATTGCAGCTGAGTCTCTGACCAAAGCATCTGATAATGCTAGAAATACTATTTTATTCACAACAAAGATTTAAATTTTAGCTGCTTCTCTATTTAATGAGGGAGTTCACTTTTCTCAGAGACAGTTGTGATTTACTGGCAATACAAGGTAAATGAGAAAGCTGGAGAAGCCAGCAGTGGTCACAGCAGCAACATTAATCACATGTCATAGAAATCTCCCTGCTACACATAAATTGACACATTGTCTTTTTCAGAAATATGTCAGGGTTGCCCTCACCATAACCTTTCTTGACCTGTTATCATCCTGTTGTGTTCCTCCCCTCCATAACATCACTGTTTTAAAAAGAGAAAAAATAATCATCACAACGCTACCCTACTATGGAAGTTTTAAAACATAAATTGACATTGGACAGGAAATTAAAACCCAACTATGTAAAGGCAGCTCCTTGAGAAAGCCCTCTGTTTACTGCAATGCTTGTTATCGACAACTTCCTCACAAGAAACTACCTAAAGTTTTAGAATATGTCAAACAGCAAAATAGAAGTTTCTTTTCACTGTTATTAAAAGGTTTTACTCTTCATTCACAGAATCACACAATATTTTGAGTTTGAAGGGACTCATAAGGATCTTTGAGGTGAAAATACTTTGGAACACCAAGAGATTCAATTGAATGAACTCCATGCCCCCACATCAAAGAGTCGTCTTCTAGAAGAAAAGCAAAAAGGTAAAAAAACCTCTAGAAAAATTTAAATACCCCTACAATTTCTGTGTAATCTACCCTATTTTAATTATTATAGCAAGTTTCCCTCTTTTCCAATATCAAAACACAACACACTCAATTCCTACCAGATTTGATCCTAAACACCATGTGTCAGAAGAACACATAGCTTCTCCTTCCTGAGCTCTACATATGCCTTCTAAAATCTGGCATATCCATGAGCTTCAAAGTTTTTACAACACCTGCCTAACCTTTCACATCTAACCATGTGTGGCTGCTTCTCCAGCTGAAGGCTGATTGCCCTCACTGCCAGCCAGGGAGTGTATTCTGTGTGCTACCTCATATTTTCCTATCAGTATCGGCTCAATCTTAATGAATTAGACTACAATTATCATTAATTAGAGTTAGCTCAAAATCCATTTTATGCAATG
This sequence comes from Callaeas wilsoni, assembly GCA_013398955.1. Lineage (NCBI taxonomy): Eukaryota > Metazoa > Chordata > Aves > Passeriformes > Callaeidae > Callaeas > Callaeas wilsoni. The sequence continues at coordinate 27,185 of VWPU01000780.1, forward strand.
GATCCATTTTTACTTGGGTCTGTTTGGCATTCTCTTTATTTAAAATTCTAACAGTGCTGTTCAGAATGTTTTCTGGTATTGAGGATTCATAATTGTCTAGACTTGAAATATGCCTTTTACATAGCTCTGAATTTACTGTACTCCAGAAGAGGTTAAGAGGCTTCCCAGGCAGTAGTCTGCATTTAAAAAAAAATTAAAAATTCACTCTTACATCCTGTAGTCAAAAGTCATGCCTCATATTTGCTGTTAGCACTTCTGCATATTTGTTTTATTGTTCTGGCCTAAATCCAGATGGGTGACAGGTATGCTTACCAGAGGTATTTACAGCAGCTCTGTCAGCACACTCTTCCCAGTGAGGCTGACTTGAAAAACAAAAGCTTTTCAGGGACAGTGCTGGCATTAATACTCAGGACTCAGTTTCATGAGCTCTGAGAGCAAGCCTTCAAAAGCTTAAAAGACTTCCAGCAGGAAGACAACTAATAGCAAAAACAGTAGGAAACCCAACTATTACCTTCTGTTCTGGCCCAAAGGCTCTGAAGAGATTCACATTTCATTGTTTCAGAGCAGGAAAAAAAAAAGTGAGGATAAGGAAGAACAAACTGGGAACTTCTTCCTTTGATGCTTCTCATCTCAGAGAAATAGCAGAGACATGAAAAGCAAAATCCAATTGTACATTTTTAGCATGTGATGACCACAGCACAATAAACTGAGCAGGGAACACAAGAAAAAAAACTCTGATGTGAACATTAAAAAAGGCATGAATGAAATACAGCCTGTTTCTTTTTGCTTCATAAATATTTTGTTCCATAACAATGTATACAAACGTGTACACATCTACAATGAACGCTATTGCATATATAGAGATGAAAGATATACAGCTGATTTAGTATTTCTTGTGTTTTTGTCTTAGGATGTATCAAAAATGTGTACTTTGTTTATTTTATTAAATTTTGCTTCTTTACTGAACAGTGAAAGACTACATATTGCTGGAATGCATTCTTTAAATTGATCAAACTGATACTGGTCCTAGGGTTAGCAAGTTATTAAAATTTGGGCTTTATTCAGTTACTAACTAACTAAAAGAAAAGACATCCTGGTTTTTGAAAACACATATATTACTAAAATGATTTTACTGAAGAGCTTGGACCAACAGTAAGCATGTGGCTGATAATTTCTGAACAGTTTTCATCAAATTTTGTCTATTTTTTATTCATTATGCACTTTTAATTGTAAATTACGTAAGACTGCTTCTGTTCCCTGAGGAGAAAATTTTAAATCTGAGATCAAAGGCCAACAAATGCAGAGTAGAAAAAACTTAAACTGAAGATTTCTTATCTCTCTTTTCCACTTATATTTTCACATCATGCAAATTTACTTTAAAGCATATGAGATTTGAATCCACTCTTTGTTTGCAGTAACCATTCAGTATTTTTGCTATTCTATCTTTTTTTTTGTAAACGTAAACCCCCAAATATACATGGTGCTTGCTATTTTTAAATATATCTGTCCATTTTCCCAGCAAGCCCACAGGTTCTTAGCTTCCACGTTATTTTCTTTCTCACCAGTGTTGTTATTTTCTGCAAGCAGTTGAAATTATATGGAATGGGACACCTTCTGCTTTGCAGCACAATTTTGAAAATCTTGAGTGGCATGAGCTATCATTGAGCTACAGGACCAACTTTTTTTTCACAGTGATAAGGGACAGATTGCAAATGCATTCAAACCGCTAAGCCTGAAAATAGGATGCCTTGTGAGATTTTCAAATGCATCTAGGCTTAAAACTTTTGGAAGTAACTCAGAAAACTCAATTTTTGCTTATTCTTGGTTTTGTGCATAACCTTGAGCACATCATTGTGCATCTCACGTTCCCTTGGTCTAAAGTGGATAAAATACATCTAAATAAAAATGGCCTCATCTCACATGGTAACATCAGGACAAAATCAATCATTGTGAAGGTGCCAGGTGCTCCTTCATTGGGGGTGACTTCATCGGGCATAGCTGGACTTGTGGAACGAGGGACTCTGAGCACCATATACAGAACAATAATTTCACCTTTATATTGCATAAAATGCTAATGGGAAAACTAGAAAATTGTAGAGATGTGCTCACAGAACATCTTTGTGTCCTTGTCTTTTATGAATGGAACATTTCTATGAATTCCTTTCTGAGGCTGTTACAGGAAGTCAAATGCACGTTAGGTTTACATGTTTCAAGATGCTTTGCTCTTATTCCAGAAGACATAGCTGCATGTAAGGAACAAACTTTACTTAGTTTGTCTTAGCACTGCCGATCTAGCCCAAAGACAAGCTCTTTTTTTTTTTTTTTTGAAACCACAGTAGCTCTTTCTTTCTGTTATAAAATGCCAGAAAATTTCAGACATGAATATACTGTATCTAGGGGAGCAGTGTACAACAGTTTAATGCGTTTTCATACTATTGAGGCATGCATCAGAAGAAAATCTATAATAAACTACAATAATTTTCACTTCTGCAGAAATAACTGCATCTGTGATCACAGGTATGCACTAATCTATAAGTACAGCGAAGACCTTCAGTTACTCAACGTTTTTGTATACATGGATGAAAGAGAAGTGGCACTGCAGTGATGTATTTAAAGTCAAGGTGGCATGCAGGGCTTTTTTATCTCCTCTTATCTCAAGAGATCTTTTGAGATTAAATAGTTTTAAACCACTTGCAAAAGAGAGAACCAACTGGCTTACAAAAATATGATAAGGTCCATAAACTATTTGCTACCCCCCACTGCATATTCAGTACCTCAGACCTCTCATTCCCTGCAAAGAACTTGTCCCTGCAACTGTTTTTCAAAATGTTTAAAAAAACCACTCACACAATAAAGCATTAAAACATAATGAAGATAGTGGAAATATCAGGCCAAAGGACAGAAGGATTCCCTTTGATATAACACATATGTGAAACTACAATCCCCCAAACTATTATTGATTAAAAAATGAGCAACATAAAGGCAATAAAGTCCATAAAACCATACTAAATTCCTAAGTAATGGTAGGAATATATGTAATAGAATAATCTGTAGCACGTTTACAGGGTTTTGACAGTGCATTTAGCCCACATCTCAACACACAGCACAAACAAAACTCAGTGAATTTGTACTTGTATGTATTTCCAAAGGTGGACTTTTCTGAAGGATTCACTTGCATAATCTGCCTCAGAAAAATTTGTTTCATACCTACCTGACGTAATGGTAATGAACTGTACGAACAAAGTCTGGTTCCTGTGAAAGATTTGTGAGAAAGGCTGTCACCCCCAGGCCACAGTGCCACCACTCTGGTGGGATGTGACTGCTGTGGGAGATCCTGCACCCCAAGTTCAGCAGGGCACATCTAAGAGTATGAGCAGAAATACTTGAAATACTCTGAGAAATATCTGCTTGAAATTTTCCTCCATCAGAAGCCTACTTATTTCACTGCTTTCTACTGTTCCTTTATCTCCAGTAACAGTATACACCTTTTAGAAAATCAGAGTATAAATGAGAGATCCTGAGCACAAAAAAAGCAAGTTCAGCAGTGAAGCTGTAGTCCTGTATATGATGGCAGACTCATATTCATTTTAATCCTGAGCATGTGCTTCCAAATAACTTAATCATGCCACCATAAAGCTAATTCCTAAATGCTTTTGTCCTGACTGTTGTAATCATGCTCAGATGGCAAGCTTTTAAAAAACAGCCTGATTCTCATTGCATAGCAAATGCTTCTTTGTATAACCGTTATTTTATAAATAAACTCTTCAAATAAAATACATGATTATAAGTTAAATCAAGTCTCCAGCTTCATCCTGAAGCTATTAGCGAATAAAAATGAAGAATATTATTGAATTGCATTGGTCTAACTGGAAAATCACAACATATAATTGATCTGTCTGTACAGCTGTCTGAGTCCTGTCAAGCCAGCCTACATTTCAGACATTTGCATCTTGTTCAGAGAAAGAGGAAAAATGCCGATTGCATTTAAGATTACATTCAAACTAGTGTTATTGCCTCACACTAATAGTCCTGTTAGGCTTTTCTTTTGAAAGCTCTATTATTTTCAAACAAAATACTGTGGGCTAAGAAAGCTGTTTGTGTAACAGAGAAAGGTAATTGGAAGCTTGCTTTACCCTGCCATTTTATAACCCTGGTTACAGAGAAACACATAGAATATGAACACATCTATTTTTAGTTAAAATTAAGACCATAACTATTCTAACTAAATAATTGAAATAGAATTTGTGTGTTATCATATCTCTTTCTGTGCTGCAAAGTATGTAATTTTTTTTTCATTTCAAGAAACTATCCTTAACAGCATCCCTCCACTAGAAAGAGCTATCAGTGTGTGTTTCATCTCATTTAACTTTGAGAAAGTAAAGTATAGGATCTCTTATACTGATAAAAAGTTAAACTTAACATCACAATAATTTGGTGTTGGATAGATAAAGAGCTGATAAAGATAATTCACATTAAGAAACTTTTAAGAAATGGGTATGTTTGAAAATGGATGCAAATTTTAGTTAGATTAATTGTATTGAGAGATGGAGAGAATGCAAATAATTTCTTTACTGAGATTCTGCTTTTAGAGAGAAAAACAGGAGAGAACAGGAATGTCCCCATTTTTCTCATGCTATACAAGAAATGGGCACTTGTTTCTGGGCCCAGCTTTGCAAAGCTGAAAGTTTTTTCCACTGCTCATCAGAAAGCATCATTGTGGTAGCACAGACATACAGCTACCATTTTCAGTGGGATGTCTGGAACACAGCTTGGCCAGAATCTCAGTCTGGGAGCACCCAGCATGATGGATCCACAAACTGTAGGGCTCACCTGCCCCAGGGAATCGCAGGTTCCCTGATGACGTTTGTGGCTACTCCATCACCACCACACGGCTGCTGTGGAAGCACTGTGGGACTGACCATGCCGTCAGTCTCACTGCTGGATTCAACATTCTGAAGCAATTCTGGACTTACAATGAGAAAATCAAACAAGACCAGGGGGTTAATGTGACTGAATGAACTAAAATTTAGAGAGAGCTCCTGGCCAGTGATTAGGGTGACACTTCAAGCATTTCTTATTCTATAAATGGTAGTTCTCCAATACTTTGTCTTAGAGCCTTCTTTAAGCTCCTCTCAGAGATCAAACAAAGTTTGTTTTCAAATCCCTGTGTACAAAAACCTGCGTCTATATTAGACCTAAAAGCAAGACTGTACTAAGCTCTCAAAATCCTGTTAGAAAGATAAACCCCTAAATCTTCTGCTCTGTCTCTAGCGTCTAGCAACAGCTTTTGCTGTTCTCTTTGCGCCTTTACTTTAAGCATTGAGTTGAATATGTTAAATCTACCCGCTAAATATTTTGTTATGTGTCCATTTCATCTGAAAATTCTCCCTTCCCAAACTCTTCCATCCTCAATGAAAATTCATAAACACTTGTATGTATTAGTATGGCTGTTTTAATTTTTATTTAATGTGGAAATCCACCTGTCTTTTTTTTTATGTGGACCGTGTTCTCTACCAAAATCTGAAACTACTATTTATCTCACTGTACAATATTTCTTAGACACACATAAGTCTATATTTATATACTTATATATAATTACATACTTCTGTGAGTATATGTGTCTGTATTTATGCCTATACCTATATATTTCTTGTATGTACTACTTTGCCGTTTCATACATATCACTGCTACACTTTTTTGGAGATTTCAGCCTAGAATAGCCATGCAAACTGAACTACAAATCCACAGCTGGACACAGTGAAACTGTGTGAAGTAAAAAGGCAAATATCTGGTTATTAAAGCAGAAATGACAGATCTTGTGTTGTGCTGATCTAAATTAACTTGTGTCAGAACCAGTCCAAAATGCACAGATATATAATTTTTTGCTAACCTTCTTGTTCATTGTTTCAAGAACAAGCCAGACTGGATCACAGGTGGGATTTCTAGGAACAGTGAAATATATTGACCAAAGTAGAATTATCTGACCAGTGTGCTTCTGCAGCAAGTGGATTTTCTACCCACTCTGCAGTCTCCGTTAAAAGAATCTAACCAGCATACTCTACATTGTGAGAAAAGGACCAAGAAATCTACCAGGAGAAACAATCTGCAGAAAAAAATTGTTTCAATAAAAAACCATAGCAAGGTTTGTGAGGAGAAACTGTATTGTGAACTTTTATATCCTTATAGTGCTACAACACTATTACTACTTCAAAAAGTACCATTTTTCAAACTGCTATAAGAAAGGAAAGGTATAAGAAGTGCAGAATAAGATTTTCTTTTTTCCTTGTGGCAGAACCAGTGCTGTTGTGGTCACATGGTAATGTCACTTGGAGGAATGGTAGAAGCATACTACTATAAAAAGTTTAATGGCTCATTTCAGTATGGGAGTTCACTATGGGTATAATTGTCAACCAGTGGCAATTTTCTCCCTACATTTCCTCACAAAAAGGAGGTTGTTCTTAAAGTTATTGATTTGCAAGCAACATAAATGGGATTTTGCTCATAAATAAATGCTGAGTCCATGTGAAAAAAAAGACTGCACTAGTCTAGTATAATAATAGCCAGACTAATTTTTCAAAACATCATAAATTTCAAAATGCTAAAAAAACTACAAGAGATGCTTTTGTTTAAATAGCATTCTCATGCTTTAAGTGGCTTGGTTTGAAATAGTTCTGTGTCAGCTTAAAGATATTTTTCAGTCTTAATTCAATTTAAAGTAGAAACAACAATTTAAATCTTGACCAGGAGTGAATCGTCCAGACTACGGTTTGAGAGTTTCAGCCCTGTGGGTTTTGCCAGTGTTCATAATTTGTCAAAAGCCACTCTTAAGTTCTAGGGCAGTTTACAAATTGTGATCTCTGTCTTCTTTAGAGTTCCTAGTTCCTGTCTTGTTATTTATCACCATTAACAGTGCTTTGACAGAATCTAAATTTGATTATACAGCAGTACTATGATGTCTGAATGATCATGAACCTTGCATTGCACTGTTTACAAGGAATACTAATTATAAACTGAGATGTTGTCCATTTTTTTTCCATTCTCCCTACACTAAACAATAAGATTTTGAAGAAAAAGGAACAAGAAAATTTTATTAACTTTCCTAACAGGCAGCTATTCCTATCGCTCAGTGATTGAACTAATGTTCCATTTAAAATAAATTTGAAGGAGAAATAAAGAAGAAAACCTCACAGTATTACAGACCAAAGGTAAAGTAACAATCTCAATTCTCTCTACAATATGACTTCTAAGTTATAAGATGAGATTTAAAACCTACTTTTCAAGAATTTGAAACACTAGTTTTGTAGTAAAAAAAAAAGGGAGAAAGCTATGGTTTTAAATAATGCTTGGATTAGGCAGCATACTTTAAAATAAAAATAATAGAAGTACTGTGAGAATTTGAAGTTGAACTGCTTAGACACTAGACTAATACTGTCATTATAAATCATGTAGACAGACTTCAAGCTTAGGCCATTTTTTCTAGATATGAAATCAAGTATTTTCAGAAAATACTACTGTTTTGAATTTCCTCTCTGAGTTCTCATCTGGGGGTATAATGCCTAAATAAACGTGGCCATTTATTCCTGAAAAACATCTCTTTAAGCCTGACACAAACTGACACTAATATTAGTCACTTCTGAGCATTAGGAAATACTGCAATTTTCTAAGAACCAGAGTTTTCTTAAAGTGTAATGCAGTTCTGTTCAGATTGATAAGTCTTGACTATTGATGGACAAAACATGATTAAAAATGACATAGCTTTGAAAAGTCAAAAAACCTCATAGAATTCTATGAAAGATCTCTTGTAATATAATAGTTTAGGGAAATATCTAAAAATAAAAAGTCCTGTATCTAGCAATTACTGAATAATGAGACTATCAGCCAACCAGACCATATGCATGTACTATTCACATAAAATTGTTTCCAGAATTTTTCAAGCTTCCAAACTAATAATGCTGTACCAGTGAGCTATGGGTAGCAATACAAATTCTCATGGAGGACAATTCAGTGCTGTAATTGTTCACACCAGTCAAAGTAATGAAAATAACATAAACCATAATAAAAGCCAGGGTGTATTTATTGGCTAATGTAAACTCATCTAAAACTTTGGAACTGAAGCCACTGTCTCTTGCAAAGCTCTGCACCAAAGTGGATCCTGGAAGGTACCAATTTCCAATAAATGCACAATTTTTTTGTTTTATTTTCTTAATCAGTTTATACCAAATGAAATTTTCTGAAATATGTACAGCTGAACTCAGTAATATCCTGAAGGGTGCATATGCTTATAACATTGTAGGTATTGGTGGTGCTGTGAAGCATGAGATAATATTGCAAGAATAATTAGATCCTGCTTCCTAGTAGGAAAAGGAATAAAATTCTTGGTACAAAATTTCAAAGTCATGTACTAATGGAATAATAATGAGAAGTTCTACTATAAAGAAATACATCATTAGTTGAAGCTGATAGAAAATGAGAGATGTGAGTATATTTTTTAGTTATAGAATCTTTATAAGCAACAACTTAGGAAAAAAATAATGCTAAGATCTGTCAGAAAAAGCATCTCCAGTATAGGAAGGCATAACATCATAATGACAAAAAACACAGAGAAGACCTTAATTAGTATATTCTGTATAATTCTGAATACTTATGTTCAAAACCAGGTTAACTTGAAACAAGAATAGCAATTGGATACTAGGGTGATCAGAGAAGGAGCACCTATTAAAAAAAAAAATTAAAATCACAGTGTCATAGAATGGTTTGGGGTGGAACAGACCTCAAGGATCATCTAGTTCCAAATCCCCTGCCATGGGAAGGAAACCTTCCACTAGACCAGGTTACTGAGAGGCTCATCCAACCTGGCCTTAACACCTTATCTAGTTCAGCACAAAAATGACTGAGAAAGATATTAAGTCTCTTTAGGTGTGTTTGTAATAAGAAGGATAGCAGGCAGGAATCATATGACTAATCAAATGTGATAGGATACACTTGAAGAAGAGTCTAGCCGAAATTATTAGAAACAGGTTGTCAAGAGTCCAATAGTCACTGTCTGGGTTCTTTTAGATATTCCACACATGTAAAGTACTATGTTTAATACCAAATTTACTTATTTGAAATTATCTGATATTGCACGGGGTTTTGATTGAGCAAAATGATACACCAATATACTTAAATCTCAATATGAGCCCAAATCACGCTTAGCAGAGTACAGCAGTGTGTTTATTGGTAACAGGCTTTCAACAGAAAATAAGAAAAAAGTTTTTTAACCTATGAGTAAGATGAGTGCTAGAATGATCATCTGGATGAAATAATAAAAGGAAAGAGCTTAAGTTTTTCAAGATATTGTTTGCCTATTCAGGAAGGAATTTAATAACAGGACAGGAATCATCTCAAATGTGGTATATTAAGTCTGGGAGAAGAGTATGTAGGGAGACAATTTACTGTAATCTCAAAAGTGTAGCAGGAAAATTTTTTACTTTTTCCTTTTGCTTATTTGCACTGTAGATTTACTGCAACCACTTTGTGCTTTAGGATTGTTGTTGATCAACTGCAGAAGACAAGGGCTCCCCCACCAGCACATAAGCCAGGACTTTGTTTAATCTGTTATCTTCTGTTTACCTGTGTGATTTTTAACTGTGCTTCTGGAGTATGTTACTCTCAGACCTGGAGTTGGCTGCTTATGTTAGTGTGTCCTGCTGTCTGAAATCAGTGCACATGATTTAACTATTCCACAGGCTATTGGGATTACAGGTCTAGCTCCCTACACTCTGATTAAAAATCCTATGGAATAATAGAACAATATCCCAATAAAATTGAATATCTCTTATTTATTGAAATACTAAATTTCATGCAGAAAAAAAATATTTTCAGGCTTGTTTATATTATCTTAGATAATGTTAACAAAAATAGAACTTTCCCCTCTCAATATACTGGAAAAAAATTTACGTGCCTTTTATTTACCTTAGTAATTGGATTTGCACTCAAGATTTTGTCTCACAAAGATGATAAAAGCAATTGAAAAAGATAATTGTGTGTGTCTAGGTGGGAGGAAAGCTGAAAATTTTCCCACCCACCAAATATTTGCATGTGGCTTATGAAAGAGAGTCACAGGAGAGGAGTATAGGAGAGAGCCCGGGCCAGTTTGTTCAACTATCTTCAGCATCCTGGTTCCACCCAGTCATGGTTTCTGATCTATACCCATGGATTTTTCAGAGACCTAGCAGTGACATGTCAGAATAAAGGGTCTCAACCTTGTTTCAGAATAAAGCACCAGTCTGCCTGTGAGCACCATAGCCTGACCTGGCAGAGTTTCATTGATTCTCTGGGCCCTGTGATTCATGTAAGGATAATTCTAAGTTCAGCTTGCATGATGGACAAGATATTTTACCAAAGTCCTTCTCAGATTGTAAGCAAAAACTGTCCCAGGAGTACCTTTTGAAGGTGTTGCCAGTCTATGTTTTTCTGAACATTAATAATTCTTTTAGAACTGATTTTATTTCTTCCCCTTTCTTTGCTGCCTAGTCTGCAATCTCTTGCCATTTATTCTATTTGCTTTTCTGAAACATAAAACAGGGCAGACATATTCTTCATCTCAGTAAGAACCTAAAAATAACTTTTCTTCCATATAGTATGAAGATTTGTTTCTGGTAGCCAGGACTTAAACATTTTAGTGTTTGCATGTCAGGTGGGGAAAGTAGACAAGGGCTTGCTGAATATTTAATGATTCATCCACCCTTAGGTACTGGGATTGCACATCACTAACCCCAGATGTACTCCATCATAACTGTGCAGTGAAATTCACTGAAATGAAAGAATTCAAGACCCTGAACTTTTATTCGTGTAATCCTGAGAATATTCCATTCTTCCAAAGTACACTGAGTGCTGATTCAAAAAGAAAATAAATTATAACAAAGAGTTATACAGAAAACATCAGTGTCGTTTTAGGATATGCAACACAGTTCATAGTATTGCTCTTAGTATTTATGGCACACCATCTCAGAGAGCAGAAATTGAGATGGTTTTAAAGGAAGGATTTATAAAAATTATGAGTTATTCATTGGATACATTCAAGAGTTACTGCAGTACTGCAGCAATACAATTTCAAATAAATATAATATAATAAAGGAAAAACTTAATGATGTTGTATAAAATATTTGCCCAGATAAATATAAGTTTTTAATCAAAGAATGTGATATTAAGCTGAAAATACATAAAGGAAACATGACAACAAAATCTTGCACCAGAAAAATAGATGGAAATTAGAGTTATCAGCTTAATTTTATTTGTTAAAAAAAAAGGGTTTTCTATAGTAATAGTTTTTTAAGTAATAATTTTTAATAGATTAAAACATATGCTTTTTTCAATATCAATGACAACATAGAGATTCAATATAGAGATATGTGACATATTGTGAGTTGAGACAGAAACAGCTGTGTGAGAAAGAAAGCAAAATAAACAATTTATTTACTAATTCCCACCAGGAGGCAGATAAAATTATTCCTCCTTCCTCTTCCATTCCATACAACATTGTATGGTATTCAATATTCCTTTGGTCAGTTCTGGTCAGCCATTCCCTCCCAACTTTTTGTCCTTTCCCATCCTGTTTGCTTGGGTAGGCAGAGTGGGTAGTAGAGGAAGCCTTGATGTTGTACAAACTGGGCCCAGCAATAGCCAAAATACTGGTTTGTTATCAACACTGTTTTTGTGGCAAATCCAAAACACTGCACCATTCAGACTGCTAGGATGAGAATTAACTTTATTCTAGTCAGACTTATTGTGATATGTATTTAGACTGAAAGTGACACAAGTCTTTAATTCTTAAATAAATGCCGACACAATAAATTTTTGCCAGGCTTTTCTGGCATTCTGCCGTTGGGGACTCTGACTCTAAATATTAATAATTTTTAAATAGCTACCATTCAGAAAAAAAAATCCTGTAAACAAAAGTGCTTTTTTTCTTTTAAGTTTGGGGAATGATGTCTCCTGCACTTGTGAAATATTTTTCTGTATATAATAACACAATTAATTGATATAAACCTATTAGTATACAAATATATTTCAGAGATTAAATTATCTGTCAGCTTCCTAGATGTATTACTTTTTTAAATTAAAGAGTTTTCTCCTCAGCATTTAGCTTTAAAATAAACTTGAAAAAATCAATAATTATTCTCTTCAGTAATTTAATCCATTCAATCAAGACTTAGAATTTTTTATAAAAATATTGATTAAAGTATGAGGAAGATGTTAACAAGACAACTATTATCTCAGAAAACATCAATCATTTTCCATCTTTCATATGGCTCATACAAGCTTTAACATATTTAACTATTTTGGAGTGCAAAGGGGAGTAACAGATGGTTATCAATTCTGAAAGACTCATAAGGAATATGAAAGTTAAGATCATTAGGTCTACAGTGAGAAATTCTTTCTCAGACACAATAAACTTCTTTTTCGTTTAACTCTTTACAGGTATTCCTGATGTGAATTAAGATAGCTGCATTACCCATGGAGTTGAAAAATCATGAATGATATGTGGGATTTTTATATAAAATTACCAAAGTCCCTTTGAAATGATAAAGAATTGATTTTTTCAAAGCTTCCCAAAACATTAATATTAATCTGTAACTGTTCTGAGTGATTTAAAATGTGGTGAAAGTGGCTAATGAGCAATATATTTAAATCGTAGAATAATCAAATCATTCAGAAATTTTTAGAGATGGGTTTTTTCATAAACTAATGCTATCTGATAAAATCTGGCTGTTAATATTTATGTATTGAAATATTATCCTGTGCTAGCAAAAAAAAAATTTAAAAACTTCTTATTCACTAAGAATAAAATCGCATTTGTAGCACAAAGTTTCAAATATCACTCAGCACACTGTAGAGAACAATGAAAGTTCAGCATCAGGATCACTCATGGAAAAACAAAGGCAGGCTTCAATGCTTGTTTTTATCAAGCATGGCACTATCTACTCTTAAGACCACCAACAGTTTAGTGTGTCATTAGAAGGTGGCTGCCAACCATGGATCCCTTCTTCCTGTTCTTGGAATATCTTGTCATAAGGTCAGTATTTCTAATAATAAAGTATATTTCAACGTGCTGTGAAGTCATTCTCTAACCACTTCAAACTTCTTTAAATTAATTTCTACTCCATTTTTAGAGATTTTAGAGAGACATTACTCCATGTGCCAATGTCATCCAGAGAATGATACACTAATTCTTGTGCTATCTTTGAATCACAAGAATCGTTGCAATAAACAGCTTCTTAACAAATCAAAAAAGGTCTCCAATCTAGTTACCTTCTCACCAGTAGTAGATGTTTGAATTACCAAAATATGAGACAAAATGGAAAAATAGTGCTTGAAGTGTTGAAGCCTTTTCAGTAAGACCTTTTCAGTCTTTCAGCTTTTACTCAGTTCATATTTACAGTATAACGTTCCCTTTGACCCTCAAAACACTTGCATTCACACTGACAGCCTGAACCTGTTATAGCTTTGCAAGTGTAATTGTAGCATGCAGTTGAATTGAAAAATTAAACCAGAACAATGGCTCAAACTACTTGAAATTTTCATGAACATTTCCTATTGTCGTGAGACTGTGTAGTGGGGCACTATGATATACTTGTTCAGTGTCTCAACTACTTCACTCCTGTGAATTTCTGTCAGGAAAATGGTTTTAATTTCAGTCCTCCCATCAATCAGATGCACTGTCTTTTTTTCCTTCAAGTAAGATCTAAACAAAACTAGTCAAAACAACATGGAGGGACCTCCCTCCACAGGTCATCTAGCCCACCTTCTGCTCAAACCAGGGTTAGCTTCAATTGCTCAGGATGTTCTTCAGGTGATTTTGAGACCCTGCAGCAGTGGAGTTTTCACATCTTTCTGATGCAATGTTTTTCAACAGTCATGTGCTCCTTTTATGTAGAATTTTTGGCTTACATTCACTTTGAAATGTCCCTGTTACAGCTTTTGATGGTTGCCTCTGTTTTAGTAAGATTCATTATGTAGAAGAGCTCAGCTCTGCCTTCCTTATACCTTCTCTTAGGCAGAGGAGGATTGCAATCAAGTCTTTCCTCATCTTTCTCTTCTACAGACTAAATAAATCCTGTTCTATCAGTTTCTCTTGGTACATCACACATTCAAGTTACTCTTTCCATGACCATCCTCTGCAGTTTGTGGATAATCATGAACATAGGGGCCAAAAGTGGTTATTTTATCCCGTTTGTAGGCGCAAAGGGACTGATAAACTTTGACTGAGGCTGATGGTAAGTTATTCATAATGCTACCTGACTTTGTGTCTCGCCAGCTGTATAAGCCTCCTGCCTCCTTCTTTTGCTACATATCTCCTAGGGAGCTTGTATCCATGTGTCAGAAACTTTCCAGTGAAGAAATGCTCTTTTGATAGTAATTATAGTGGTATCAGCAAAACAAAATCTTTGAAATATTACTGATTGAATCTTTGCACTAATAGTATGACAACTGTGTACCATTTTTATATTAAAGATTTCCTCATTAAAAAAAAATCACTGCGGAAAAGTTATGTGTGAATAATGCTGCCTGACAATGGAAAAATCATCATAATGGTAATGCAAAATCCTAGTGTAATAACTGAAAGGGCAAGGTGCATTTGCATGGATAGCTGGAACTTGAAATATCAGCAGTGTCAGTGTTGTGTTTATTTTGGGTAACTCTTTTCATCAAGAAATTTGTTACTTTTCTCGAATAAATTCTCAGGCAGATTGTTTATTGTATGTCAGGACTTCTTGATTATAAAAACTTAATATTTAAATATATTTCAAGAATTGACAGTAATCTCATTCCATTGTGAATTCCTTTAGAGCTTACCTTCTTCCCCCTCACCCTCTATTTGATCGAGAAGGTTTTGACAGCAAAAGACTGAAGGTTTAAGGTGAGATACTCTATGTATAATTACACTAACCATCTTTAATTTCTCTTTCCTACAAGCTTTTGAGCTTAATACCAAAACAAAACATCCCATCCCAAAACAAAACAAAACAAGAAAACAAATGAAAAACAAACAAACAAACAAAAAAACACCTTTTCTTATCATATGGAAATTAAATGTATCATTTTTTATATGAATTCTTAAACTCTGTATTTTGAAATCCCTCATACTGGCCTGTCTACCAATCACGGAATTTCACTTCAAATCTCTAAACTTCTTGGAAGAGGTATGAACAACTTTTGGAAAATCTTTTGTGAAGCAGTATTATAGATAGCGCACACAATTAGGTAATGTGAATAGAATGAGATTGCTTAGAGTTTGTAGGGTTGACAGAAGAACGATGATTGCATTCACGACAATATCTCACACCAGTTCTAAAATAAGTAAAGGTATTTTGCATTTAAAATCATACTTAATGCTGTCTTCCTAGTCTTTTCATCTAGTTTAAATGCTGCCATTTGTTTTCTCCTTATTTTTACATTATTTCCTTTGATCTTTCAAACTGTAAAAGTCCTCAAAATATTTACAAAGATGAAGATTTTAGAAATGTCAATATCTACTGCTCTATATTCTCTGTGGTTTTGACTTCCTAATAACAGTTTAAACTGAGAAGAAACAATTACTCAACAAAAAAACCACCCCACTTTTGGATTTTTGCTTTGTCGCTCCAGTGTCTTTTGAGAGCAGGGCCATCAGATATATGACTCTGCTACAAGATATAATTACAAATATGTGCTCTCTACTTTTTGTAATCATTGTTTTAATAGAAAAAGGACTAATTACTTTTTTCTGAAACTCCTTAAAGCTTCAGGAGCTCTAAGTATGGTTAATGATTTATAGGTTTACATTAGTACACAATCGTCAACAATTTCACCAAAATTTTGCTAAATTATTGAATTTATAAAGTTACTAAATTTTAGAAAAAGTAATTCTGTTATTTGCACATGGTTCCATATTTGTACAGCCACTACTTGTAATGGCTATAGAGCTTTCTTTTCCCACAGCCTTTACAGGCACATATTGCATCTACAAAGGAAATCTGTTGAGCACTGTTTGCAACACTAAAAAATGTACTGAAGTCCAGAACAATGGTACAATCCAAGATCTTTATTTCACTTGATGTCTAGCTGCAGACAGTGCCCTCTAACTTAATACACTCTACATTAATCAAAATCTTAGTGCTCAGAGATTTTCATAATCTTAATGTCTCAGCAGCTATAAAGCTGCTTGATAGGGTAGCACGTGTGAATATGTGATTGTGTGTGTGTGTGTGTGTGCACCTGTGCATTAGCACACACAAACGTTTGTGCTGGGCAGGTTTTCAGAATGGAACTAGAACTAAAACAAATTTTCAAGCAAGAACAAGGGTAAAGCTTAGCTTGCTAGTGAGAGAAAACAAAAGAAATTATTGATTCCAAGCCTGTGGGCCATTTAAATGGCACCAAAGCAATACCCGCACGTTTGCATGCAAAGATGAAATGCTTCTGTAGAGATTTTGCTGTCATATTCAATCCCTTCAAAAACAATACTTAGGAAATATTGAGCAAAAAATTATGTTTCAAATATCTTACTGTTCTCTTTTTTACCTTTCTTATCTTGTTCCTGCATGGTTTAGCTCACAAGGGTCGTATAGGGCCAACTAAGAATTATTAGATGTATCTAGCTTTTCAAGTTGTTTCTAATATTCCTGTGATTTTAAAGGATTCATTAAATACATCAGCATGAACAAATTTTTCAGGACAGAGAGAATGTGTAAGTTTTTGATCATAGTTTTTCATCATTCCATTACCAGTAGATATTTAATACAAAAAGTAATATTGTCCATGAACTTATGAAGATGAAAATAGTACCTAGATGTGTTCTATACATATATATCTCTAGACATGAAAGTGGATGTAGTGCAGTTGAATATCTCATGCTTAATACCATGTAATCTGGAATCTAAATTTACCTTTCTGTACATGAAAGTATACAAATGAGGAAAAAGAAAACCAACCCTGAGCATAACATTAATGCCACAGCAGAAGTCAAACATGATGGAGCTCAAAATAAGGCCTTTTATATTGCACATTTCCATGAGAGATGACAAGTACTATGTAAGTAACTATTTAAGACACTAAGTTACAGTCCCTCAATGCTTTCCAATACCTTATTGTAAAGAAAAACAATGTCTAATTTAGAGATAATCTTTCCCCATGGAAGGATTCTTTCATTTGTTTGCTTAGAAAGGTGAATTGCTGTCAGAGAGTGAGTCCAAACTGAAAATCATGAAGAAGCTCCTTGCAATCATTTCACTTTGTTTTTAAAAAATAACTTTTATGGAGGCTTACAGTTAGTATAGATTTTGTGTGCTGCTACGTATGTAAATGATGTTTTGACATGCTGTTCATAACACGATAGGCAAAACCTTACACTTTTTTTCCTGTAAACAAAAAGATATCTCAGTCGCCTTTTTTTTATGTTGTTGTTCACTTGCTAGTAAATTTAGCCTTCATACAGCAATACTGCAGTTTTGAATCTAGTTGATAAAGTTTGTTGGAAGGAGCAGCTTGGTAACTTGCAAAGCTGCCTGAAGACTTACTAAGATGTTGAATTATGCAGACTGTTAGGATTGAGCCAAGAGAACTGAGATAGGGAAGGTATCAGTCTTACTGTCAGACTATAGAAATAAGCTGAACAACATAGCTTAGCTGCTTGGTAAATACACCTGTGTTTGTTTAGTTTAGGTTGGGTTAGGTTTTTGTTTGGAGAAAACTGAACAGGGCTTTAAAGTGTTAAAGCTGCTGAGACACCTCAATATTTCACACATGCCAGACAGCTTGTGAAAGATGGTCACAGGAGGTTTTTTCCATATTACCTGCATTTTCATTTAAAATGAAAATCTAGCAACAGTAGTTTTCCGATAAGATATTAAATGCATGGGGGGTTTTGGTTTGGTTGACTAATTGGTTTTCCTTTCTTCCTTAAGTGTTATCTCCTCTTCTACTACTGTTAAAAACGCTTATACCCTTTGAGTATGCCCAGGTATAACCCCCACCTTCTCAGAGACTAAGGAGTACCTGATCGTTTTTAAATTAACAGTTTGCTTATTATTTCTTTCTATGAGGAAAAGTCTCTTCTATCTACTATGGATAGCTTGTCTTTCTTTTAAAGCTAAAATTCATTTTTTTATGTCAACCTGGAAGTATTTGTATCTATATAAATATATGCTTTGTGTAAATCTAGGTGGCTATAATGTACACAGTTTATGCTCAAGTCTGGTTTAGAGATGTACTAATATGAAAGCATTTTGCTGTGGCAGAATATTTGAAGAGTGTGATTTTAACTTGGTGTTAGAAGAATATTACATGAAGTGCCAATGTACGTTACTACCTTGAGTAGCTACAGCCAAGATGTTTTTATCAGCGTGTGCTACAGGCATCATTTTCACTGTTCTTTTTCCATCCAAACTGAAAGACTTTTAAGATTTTTTTTTTTTTTTTTAATTACCTCACCCTGGGATCTACTTGAACTAAGTGTGTTGTTGGAGTCAGTGAGTCTAGCTCCCTGCTATTGTCAGGCATCCTGTCACAATCTTGACAAATGTGTTTTGAGATAAGCTGCAATATAACTGGTCGTATACGCTCCAAGAAAACTGTCCTCTGGAAGTAACATCAGTAATAAATCTAAAAGTGTTAAATGAACAGATGTGGGGAAGAAAAATAACTTGGGAGAAACAAATAAAAAACACTTCAGTCAGAAAGTATCATGTGGCACTATCATTTTCTTAAATGTAACTGCATTTGCTGTTTTGTTTTCTTATCCCTACCTGTCCTTGAAGAGAAGGCAAGCCCTGCCACTAATTTGCTTACTCTGATTCCACACCTTAGAGGCTTAAAGACTTGCTAATCTACATCTAGCACTCTTTCCTACTTTGTGAAATCAAGAAGTGTATTAAGTAATCTAACATTACATTAAGAAAGAAAAATCTTAAGCAGTGGCATTTCTAAAATTCAGACACCTCTCTGGTAGAGATGTTAAAGCACACAGTGACAGAGCTGCCCAGGAAAGACAGTAGCTGTAGTGCTCACTGAACTTTTTATGATACATTGCTATTTGTTTTTCCTATTGCTTCAAATTATTTGGAATCAAAACCAGCTATATTTTAGAGATCAAAAAGAAAAAGTCAAGTCTCTGCCTTCCTAGGACCAAGCCCTCTATTAAAAGAGAAAACTAAGAAGATGAAATTTGAAAGATCACATTCATAATCCTTACAAAATAGCAAAGTTATCAATAGCGCTAAACTATAACAATGCTGTTTACTAGTTGCACTAAAACTTTAGAAAATTTCTCTTTAAAAATACTTGCTTTACTGCTTCATGTTTCAGTAACATTAATTTAAGACAAAATAGATTTTTGTGTCCTTTAAGTATTCTAGTTGAAATCCAGTGACCAGGAGTCCTTTGACAGCATTTTCCAGAAGCTAAGGCATATCCTCTCATGCATTCTGAGTGAAGAAACATGACTCTCGCTTTCAAATAGTTGTTGTGTTGAAAGCCAGAAGTATTTCACCCAGCACTGAGCTGTCTCTTCCTAAAGCTCCATTAAAGTACCTGGGATTATACAGATTCCAGAATCTGCCATGGATAGGTTATCTGGAAGTGTGAAGGCCGCTGTGCTTAAATCCATCTCGTACTGAATGTGTATAAGTAATCAAAACACAC
Organism: Callaeas wilsoni; assembly: GCA_013398955.1. Classification (NCBI taxonomy): domain Eukaryota; kingdom Metazoa; phylum Chordata; class Aves; order Passeriformes; family Callaeidae; genus Callaeas; species Callaeas wilsoni. The sequence goes on from VWPU01000780.1 coordinate 46,847, forward strand.
AAATAACAACAACAACATAAAAAAAGAACACAGTGGAGATTGTAAAACACTTGAAAAGCCTTTTGGATTTTTTCAGTTTAGAATTTAATAGCTCAGTCCATGAAGCAGAGAAAACATGCTTGTTGTGAAAAGTTCTATGAAGATCTAATTAATTCTTCAGAGTGAACTGCTATTTGTTGGAGAAAAAGTGTAATGATCTCACTAAAGAAAGCATGTGTTGTGCTTCTGGGTATTCATAAGTCTTTGACACATAGATAAATACTTTCTGCCTCAACAAAATTTGGGGTTGAAAAAGATAGTATGAGAAACTCATTTGTTTAGTATACAAAAAATCAAACCTTCTCTGTTCCTTGAGTAACTGAGGCTTCCTATGCATAATTATAGGACTCCTGTGCTCAGATTTCAGCAGGTTCCTGGAAGGGATAAAGCCTGAAGTACGGTTACTTAGTGTTGAATGGAAAAGATAAACTCAGAATTCTGAAACAATATTTTGTGATGTTTTTCTGTTCTAAGTTCTTCCTGAGACATGGTCAAACCTTGTATAATTTCTTAGAGACCTTTGAATTATAATAGCAAAATACTTCATGGAAGAGCTGAGTTTGATATATAAATAATGCAGCACAGATTTATAATTTGGCAGATCAGTATAGTTAAAGCTGCACAAAAAGAAGTCATAGGTTTTTTAGTTGTTTGTTTGGGTTTTGCTTTCATTTGGTTGGTTTGGGGTTTTTCTTTCTTTTCTCACATCATTCTATAGAATAGCTGAAAGATTAAACAGGTTGCAAAATAAGTCTTCAAATTAAGCTTAGCAATGAAATGATAGCTGGTAATGTTATAATGCTTTATTTCAATGGGAAATTATTTAAGTAACTATGAAAGTATGACTCTGCCAAAGAAACTATTGATATTTTTGGCACTTTCTGAAGTCTTTTGGTGCTGGTAAACTGTATATGTACAACATATGTGAGCAAACCCTGGGTGCTAGCACAGATACATTAAAATTTCTTAATGCTGAGTCTCACATTAATGGCTGCTGACATGGCTAGATATGCCCAATCAGTCAGGGCTATTCTGGAGCTCAGATAGGATAGCACCGGTGGTGTCAGAAATTATTAAACTGAACTTTGTTGTCAGAAATTATTAAACTGAACTTTGTTTTTCAAAATCAGTTCTTGAAAATTCAATCAACTGCAGCTAGGGTTGATTCTTGACTAAGGGGATCACTTAGGAGTTTTTCTACCAGGCATAGAGAGAGCTTAATATTCTTGCAGATTGTAAAATTATTTTCCTGCTATGGGAAACCCAGGAAAAGGTACCTTTTCAGGGTCTTTGTTTATGTCTGGTTTAGGAATAAATTTTACTTGTCTCTGTGTCTCCTAGGGCAAGCCTGGGGATCACCATGTAAATTTTCAAGATTTGTTGAAGCTGTTTATCACTAGTGGGTGATTTTACTGTTCTGAAAGTTTTAAACCCTATCTATAAGAAAGTAGCATGTTTTCACTTTAGCATAGTGCAGCTATGCATTTTTGTATATGTTTCAGGTGAATACACACATACACATGGAATATATACCCATCTGTATAGATACATGGTATCTATGCATTGTATATGTACAGTGAGCTGAATGTCAGTAAGATGGGCAGAAAGAAAAAAGCAAACGCAGCTGTCCCTTGAGGGCTTGAAAAGGTGGGGGGTGTGTGTATTTATATATGTGTGCTTGTGCATATATGCACATATATATGCATGTGTGTGTCTCTATACATACACATATATGTATAGACTTGTTGAGCTTGTGCTGATGAAAGAGTAGATACTGAAAAGAAGAAGATGAGTGGGACAAAACTACCCAACTTCATAGCATTTCTAAGTATATCCATAATTCCTTACTCATAAAGATGTTGATTAAATTTCATTTATGAATCTCTACAAGAATTAGTTTAGGATAAGAATATTTCCCAATACAAAGAAAAATATAGTTACTTCTACCTATCCCTTCCTCACTTCCATATTTTTCAATAAATTCAAGTAGTATATACTTTTTAAAAGTGAGCCTTTCTTACAGCACACATTGCTCCATCACTTTGGAGCCAGTGGTAGGTGTCCAGCTCTTCACAAAGCACTGAATCTGTAATACAGTTGTGTTATTCACACAATTGCTTTTCATGAGCTGGCTCTGAGCCCATGGGTATAAGTGTCTCTGTTTGTGCTAGCTCAGTGGTGCACACGATGACATAATCGTTTCTTGACTAATAAGCTATAATGTGAACCACATGGATTGTGGAAATTTAATTTACAAGGTAAGTGGTCATTTGACCATGAATTGAATATGCTGCCACACAGAAACAGAAGATCTGAACTACACAGTAGTGAGTAGTAGAGGTACTGAGAGGCTGCTCTCTACCATGAGCAAAAACTCTGTGCTGCTGACAAATTAAAGGGCTTCTGGGAGACCAAGCGAATGTATAAAAATGTGAAACTGCTATCCTTTCAGTGATACTTGCAAGTAAAAGCAGTTTTAGTCTACTAAATTATTGGAGACTCTTGGATTACATGAGGTTTTTCCAGCTTCATGAATAATATAAAAGTAGAGATGCAGTTGGATATTTAAGATGTACGATTTTTTTACACACTTTGAGCTTTCATTTCACTTAACACTACAGAAATATCTTTTCTTGTATCTCACTTTAAAAGATGGCTAAGCACGTAAGAGCACATTTTTCCAGATTCCTCTGGGCAAAATGGGAAGCAAAACTCAACTAATTTTTACACACTGAATGCCATCACTGCTCAAGTTAATAAAAAATTAAGTAGTTTTTTTCTTTGTTCTATTAAGCAACATGGGGTTTTACAAAGGCTTAGTACTGACTATTAAAAGATATATGCTTACTCGCATTCTACTGCAAATTTGTTAAGCTGTGAAGAAATATTATGAATGTTTAATTAAAATACTGATAATACTATTTTTTTAAAGCTTTTGCTTGTAGCTAGTTCTTTTGCTTGGAAAACAGAATAAAAATCTGTTTTCCTACCTGTTGTGAAGTCCAAGGCAAAAAAAAGAACACAATGCCTAGCACATGACTTTCAATAGTCTGAGGAATCTGAACTATTAGGTATGTTTCCTAATAGTCTACACAGAATCTTCCTGAAGCTTCTAATAAGGAAAACAGGGGAGAAAGAATGGCCCATTTCATTGTCCAGTTTCAGGCCAAATTAACTGTTCTTCTAGGGAAAAGTAATACAGACTGGCATATTCTGCAGAGAAATTACCCACCAGACTGAACACAAAGCAGAAGCCTTTATTTGAGTGGGTCTCTCTGGAGAGGTGTGATACAATCTGAGCTTCCTAGAGAGGAGAAATTCAGTAAGTCTTCATTTCTATTTCCAAGTGAATAATTGTCTGTTTGGTTTTTTGTTTTGAAGGGTAACAGCCTTGTGTCATGCTCTTTGAGTAGAATATCATCAGTGTCTAGGGACGTCACAATACTCTGCTACAAACATTCCTATTTTTAACATATGTTGGTAGAAAACCTTTTTTAGCAACATTAACTTATATCTAATATATATATATATACACTATGTATATATATTATAGATATAGATATTTAATTACAAAATCTTTGTTTTATTCTGGAAGCTGCTATAATTATCCCAGCATTAATAAGAGCCATGTTACCTGTGGATTCAACACTGTAAAGCTCCTTACCTGAACTGACCTAACTGCTTCTTGCTAATTTCTTGATACAGATTTGATATGGCAGATTTATGTTTTAAACTCCTAATCTCCATCAGATCATTCTGCTATCATAGCAATTTTTCTTCTATAAGAGCTATTAAAACAGAATAAATATTTAATTGCAAACACACAGAGCATGATTTCTTAATATAGTTCCATCAAGAAGTCATGGTATGACAAAAGACAATTTCATGCTTTAGTTAAAACACACATTCATGTGTGAGTGAAGAATGCGGTTGACAACAGGAATTAGAAAAGTATTCTAAGGAATAATTAAAAAAAAAAAAAACAAGGAAAAAACAACTGTTTTTTACAGGGCAGCTTTTGGGAATATACACTGTGCTGAAAGATCTCAGATTCTTTATCTAGGAGTCCAAACAGACAGGTACTGACCTGGGGTTTTTTTCTGGTTTTCATTTGAGATTCTTGATATCTTTGATTCATCTGAAAAAGATGATGATGATGATGATGATGATGATGATGACAATAAAGAAAAAGAGCAGCAGCATTGTTCACAGCAGAAGACATAGGTGAGGTATTCCGTTTTCACATCAGGCAGCTCACAGCATGAAGAATGATTAAGTTTTGCAGGGACAGTTGAAGGTCATTTGATAAAAAACCCTACTCAAACAGAGTGACCCAATGCAGGCTGGCCAAGACTATGTCTAGGCAGAACTTTAATCTCACTGTCTGCTCATCCAGCCCATTCTCCATCAGCTTCTCTGTGTAGGAAATGCTTCATCTACCAAGCCAGTAATAGAGTCACAGAAGTTTATCAATTTAGTCATTCATTTTCTCTAGGTCCCTGGATCTCTAACGGCTGGTTCTGCTACTAAAAATGTGAGGAAGAGGTGAGGAAGACTTTTGGTACCTCGGCTTTTCCTATGTCCTGGGTCAACAGGATTCCTGACCCATTTAGCAACTTGTTCATGCTTTCCCTAGTCTTCCTTCTGTCTATATGTAGAATTCTTTCTTGCTGCCTTTGCCATCCCCCACCAGATTCAACTCCAGGTGAGTCTTGGCTTTCCTAACTGTGTCTCTCCATGCTCAAACAGCGTCTCTATAGTCCATACTTTTTACTGCTTCTATCTTCTGTATTATTCCTTGCTATATCTGAGTTTTGCTAGGAGCTCCTTGCTTATTCATGCAGGCCTTCTGGCAGATTTTACTTTTGCTCATTGGAGTGGACTGCTCATGAACCTGTAAGAGTTGATCCTTGAATTTTACCCAGTTTCCTTGCACCCTTCTTCCCTCCAGGGCTTTATCTCACATGACACTTTCCAGTGCATCTTTAAAGAGGCCAAAATATGCTCTCCTTAGGTCCAATGTTGCAATCTTGCTTTTTGCCCTCCCGTCTCTTACCAGGATTCTGTAATCTACTAACTCAAGGTCACTGCAATTGAGGCTGCTTTCAGCTATCAACCAAACAGAGCTTCTTTGCTTATAAGCTGAATTTTTAAAAATAGAGAGCTGCTTCAGAAAGGTCAACGTCTCCTCTGTCTGGCAAACCAGAATATACTGGATTTGCCCTTTTGTCCTCTCAACTGTATGTATTTTGAATGTCTATAACTATGCATATATTTCAAACTCTTCCCTCAATTCTTTTCTATCATATCAAGTCTTACATAAAAACTGTTTTGTTACCTGCCAGACTCAGAGGTTTACTTCTCTCTATGGATTTGGGGGGGGTTGCTGCATGAATTTTACAGAGTGCTTACGCTGCATTGTTACTTGTATGTTTCTATCTAGTGTAGAAGTTTACTCCCACAAGCAGTGACTATGTGGGATTACTTAAACAGCTTGTAAACAAAATATGTCTACTGTTTCTCTGATATACAATCTTAGAGGTGGATGTTCATATATGGGACAATGGAGTGGATCTACAGGAATTCATCGGACCAATATATTATTGTAGTTTAGTTGGAAATTACTAACTTTGACAAAGCATTATAGAGATCTTTTGCTAAAAAAATAAAAGTCCTTCAAAATGCTGAAGATATTTTATTTCATACTGAGATTTCTACTCAGCAGTAAAAATTGTGATTCTTGTTACTATCACCTTACCAGTTATTAATAAGTAACATGTTTGTAAATTAGCCCTTCAAAGGAAAATCTTTTCTCTGATAAATCATTGATTAATTTTCTAAAAGATAAATGAAGACTTTTATGAAGAAAAAACTTCAAATATCTAAATCTTAACTGATGAAATCCAGTCTTAATATGTCTGTTTATGCTTGATTTCTATCATCCTGCAACATGCTCTATTTTCTCAATAGACTTCAAGTGACCAGCATGACTGATGTTCTTAGAAGATGGTTCTCTTTGTTTTCAGTAAAAAGGAATTACAAGCATGCAAGTCCTTGTAAAGGAAAACTGGTTCAAGTTTCACACTAAATGCTTTAAGTAATACATTAATTCCTGAAGAACCTGATAGGATAAATTAGTCTCTAAAGGGACCATTTACAGAAACTATGACAGCATCAGTTCTCGCAAGGATAAGAGAAATGCTGCTGTTGGAGCTTTTTAAAGGATATATTAACATTAACATAGTTGAACATGACTCTGAGAGGCCAACAATTCAACATGGTTTCTTTTCCAAGTCATAGGAGTTTTTAGTTCAAAGATCATTAAATGGCTCAGTTGTCTTCTAGATTAGCTACTCCTTAGTTTAGTCTTAAACCTAACTGTGTTCTAATTTTACACTTAATTAGTTTGCAGTAATGTGAAACATTGATTTTATTTTCTTCAAGTATCAAGGGCAGAAACATCTGCTGAACAGAAGTTTCTTCTTTTTAATGCCATAACTGATGGAACACTGCTATCCATCTTGGAAATATTAGAAATAAACTTTGAAGTACTTGCCCCTGGAGGGCTTTTAAAAGCCTGGTCTTGCACATCTGTTAGCCTCACAGCTCTTTCTTTGTGTCTGTTTCTTGTTCTTGCTCTATTCTTCTGTTGCCATGGGAGCTTTTTCTTTCTCCCTCTTTCTCTTTCTCTATTCACTGCTTTCCAGAAACTTCTCCCAGGTGTACTTGCTTGATGCCTCATATATAAATTACTGTCCCTTCCCTGCAGAGAAATCTCTATGATCCAAGAAATCAAAATAGACAACTCTTTTCTCTGTTGCTTAGACATACATTTTTAACAAAACAGAACATATAATAGATGTACCATAAGTGAAAACAGACAAACAAAAGTGCATCAGCATTAATATCTAATAAGGATGCCTTTAAGCCATGAGAGAATGCCTAATGAGAAAAAGCTTGCACGCTAGAAAGAAGGCCACTCAGCTTTGTTAGCTAGAACTTGCAACAGCTAGCATAAAAGTCTGTTTATACGTGATTTTAAAAAAAGTCTCTGAATTCTACTTTTAGCCCACATCCCTGGGTTCAATGTGAGATTCTCAAGATTTGGTTGGACTGTTTCTTCAGGATCTGAGCCCATGTACTTATGGGTGTAATTGAAGCAAAATGCTGGTACACATTTCTCCCAAGATAGACACCCTGAGAAATCTCCCACTGCCTAAGCTATGCAGCTGCCAAACTTCAGAATATGGGAAGTATAGCTGAAAAAATTTTTACTCTTAGATCCTTTGCATCAACTATTACTATGATAACTATGCTCCACATTGAGAAATGAAAGAGAAAAAATTTAACTATAAAACACTACATTGGTTTTTACCTGGTCTCACTAGTACCATAGAAAGAAGTTGTGATAGCGCTTTTCACACTCTGCCATGGCACAGAGTTCCCATGTACAAGTCCTGCCCAATGAAATCTTGTCCAAAGATTTAAGGGATTTGATGGAGATAACAACTAACATTGCCTCATATTTGTGCTAAGATGGAACCAGGAAGAAATGCATATTCTACTTCAACATTTCATATTCTTATCAATGTTTCTTTTGTCCCTCAGGAAAACTTTGAGGTAGTTTGAAAGACTCCTCTCATGGAAAATCATCCTTAGGCAGTGTTCAGGCTCACTCTTCAACTCTGATGCCAGGTATGTCTCTCCTGCCTCCAATTATTAAAAAAAAATTTCATATAACAGTTGATTTGCCTTTAGGATCCACAAGGTCCACACAGATATTATTGATAGCAAGAATGATAAATATGTTCATACGGCTTCTTCAGCCTTAGTTTCTAGCATTGATATTCAAATTTAGGGTGAATATTAATGAAAGATATTTTTCTATAAGTTGCCAGGCTCTCAAATGTCACTGGTTTGAGTAGCTGTATCTTTACTTCTGGACTGAAACTATATTTTTATTGCATTATACCGAGGAATAAGGATCTTGATATGTATGCTGTCATGTAGAGTTCAGGGGCAGATCCATTAAAAAAGAAAAGAAATTCAATGTCTAAGAATATGCTTAATAGTCTAAGAAAAAAGACTTCTACTATATCTATGCTTAGATCTCAGCATAACATAAATTCATCCCAAAAGCTATTTTATTACATTGTGTTCATTTTTTTTTTTATAACTTACTCTCCCCATTTATTGTTCAGGAAGCCTTTGTAGGGTGTTTATAAAAGTGTAACCCATGGGTACAATTCCACTGCCTGGGTCAGCACCACAGGCTCTCTGTGAGAATGCAAATCACTTACTAGGGCTTGAAATTTTTTTGTTGTTTTCAAACAAAACTTGTTTAACACTCCAGGGGATGTACTGTGATGCTACTTGTAGTAGTCAGAGGTTCTTTTAAACATTTTTATGGTAGAGTTTCTATCTAGGTTTGAATGTCTAACCTATTCTGTCAAACTGAACTTTGCTACGCCGACTTGACCTTTTTGAGATTTTTGCTGTTACTCACAGGGTCATGCAATTGTAAAGAACTGAGGTGGTTGTCCGAATCACAGAATGCTGAAAAGGTCAAAGTAGCAATGCAGTCTTCACTGTTTCTCCAGGTATAAGACGTGGGAACTGCAGCCACATAACACTCATGCCTAGACTTGAAATAAGCTTGGAAAATGGTCTGTGCAAACTCTTGGGTTTGATGGTGAGACTGATGATAATGCTAAATCATAAAAGCATTGCTATTCTGAAAAGGATCTTAAGATTTTGTTGAATATTTCTAACCCGTGTCATGTCAAATTAAAGTTATAAGCAATGTTTCACTATAGACATTTTGGCCTTTTATATAGTTTTCCCACAGCTGAATCAAGCATCATGTTTCATGATGGCTATGTCTTGCAGTCTGTATTGTGCAGGATTTGTGAAAGAATCTTATTCTTCTTTAATCTACGATGCTACCATAAAATTAGAATGTATTATTTTGTGTTTTAAATTTTTCCCCTTCCACATTACAACAAGCTTTCCTATCCTTAGAAAGCTTTATTAAAAAAATTCAATACTCTTGCAGCCTTATGTATTACTATTGATTAGTATACAGCAAGCAGAGTCATTATTTTACATATTTGGTATTCTGTGTTCCTGTATATAATGCGTATGATCTTCATTTGCCATATAAATAATATCGGATGAACTACATGACATTTTTAGTGTTTCATTTTCGCATGAACGGATTATTTCAATTTCTACAAAATTTTCCCAAAATCCTGAAAGGGGCAATGTAGCCCCACACCTCGTAAATCAGACCAAAAATTTGCTCTCAGTTCAATTAAAATTTCAACAGCCTTATCATAATACAACAGTTGATAAAAATCTCAGTACAGCAATGTGAACACAGTCCAAATTTGTATAGAAAAGCCTTGCAAATTATAAATCTGCAACAAGTTTAGGTACAGTTTTTATTACCTGCCCCTTTTCCCCAGTATTGTAACTGCCTTTCTGTTGTCCCTCTGGATCCTAAGTTTGACAACATCTGTCTTTCCCAAGAAGAGTAAGGGTGACAGCAGGGTTACAATAAGTTACCATTGTCTCAAGTCCTCTACATGAACATACGTCATATTTGTAATGAGACTTGCCTTCTCTTCAGTTTTGCATTTGTTTGGATTTATTTCTTATGTTACCTAATACATTCTGCTTCCTTCTCTTTGACTTTCAGCTAAAGTTCAAAACCTCTATGTAAGAGCGTGCCCTGACTAATACAGCTTCTCACTCTTCACTATGCAGCCTAAAGCAGACCTTACCACATGAGGTATCTACAGACCTAAGCTGAAGCAGGCAAGGTCAAAGTCCCTTGATTGTTACCACCACTAAAGCAACTTAAAACTGGCTCTGGACAACATAGACCTCATCATGTCCTGCAACTTTGCACCATCAGGTCAGTACAAAGTCTGTGACCTGTGACTAGGAATGATAGAATGGTAAAAGTTGTATCTGTGGGTTTTAGTAAATATGCACAGGGTCTTTTTTGGGTTTTTTTGTAAGAAAGAAAAGATATGTTATTCCATCTGAACTTTAACCGGAAGGAAAAGTCTTCCCTGTTGTGCAATCAGACTTAATAAATAGGGAGATAGTTCCCCTTTCAATCCTCAACACAGCTGAAATTTCAACCCCACTCTTTACACAATGTATGTGTGTGGCTATGATGTGAGTCTCCTCTGACATTATAATTTGGTGACAAAAGACTCATAGTTTATTAGAAAACTGGGTGATACTTTTTCTGTGTTTGGTGGAGGGGTACCATCAGCTATCTTAAAACTTCTGTTAGGAGTATTATTCCAAAGCCTTCTTTTCTACTGAAGGTCAGAGGCAGATTGACAAAATGAATTGACAGCACCCACCACTTTTCCCAGCAGCCAGGCTTTTAAGGAACTCTCTCAGGGTAAAACTCAAAAGTTCTTTTTTTCCCCTTGCCTTTCTTGTTGTGTTATTTTTAGCTGTACAGTAGGTACTAGCTGTCATTCATTCAATCAAGACTGTTTTAATATATTGATAGACTTCTACAGATTTTGCTGGAGAAGTTTAGTGAATCTGTCAAGACCAGTATCAGCACTGTGACGGTTTTGAGAATTTTTTAATTTTCCTGCTTAACGCAATTGGTAGTTGCTCAATATTCATAGTCTAAATTCAGTTATTGCAAGTTGAAGAAATTTGAGGAAAGTAAATACAGGAAAAAATAGTATAGGTAAGATTAAAAAACCTCTTTCTCAATACGGAAACAGTTGGGTACTTCATAAAGTAATTTTAATCATATATGAATTTAAAAACTGTGGGAAGGTCTCATGTTCTTATGAACAAAAAATGAAGAGAGACTTATTCAAGGAATATATAATTCACTTCTGTGCAAGTGAAAGCTGAATAGCTAAAGTTTCCATTAAAATACTTTGGGCACTTAGACTTTTAAAGTTTAATTATTTTTAACTTGAAATATCTGGCAAAATGAACAAATGAAGAGGCAAAAAAAAGTCAAGCTATTGATTCATTTTGACCAAATAAAATGCTAAACTACTTAGTAATATGCAGATGACATATATGTATATTATACAACATATATTTGTATGAAATTTTTGCCCCAACACACAACTACACAAGATATTGTGTAAAATAATATTTTGAGAATGAGCACAAAAGTTGTCAACATTAAAAGTTAGAGTTAATCGGTGCTAAAAAAAGGAATACTCAGAAAACTGTAATTATGGGAATATTATAGACAGGAGGGAAAAAACCCCCAAAACATGGCAAAGAATTTCAGTCTCAATTATTTTTATGGAATGTATATTTGGGTACATTTTACTCTTCCTCTTGTGGGTTTCCTCAAAGCTCTGTCAGTACATGGTGTGACTTGCCTCAAGAGTATTTCATCTCAGCTGTCATCTTGGTCTTAGTATTTACATATATATAAAAGAGGTATGGTATCGGTACCAGTGAAACTTGGTGGCATGAGTCCCACAGCTGGAGTGCTGGGATGGAGGGGTAGGCAGGGTAGGTGAGTTAGAGGTGTCGTATTGTATGTAAGGAAAAGTTTGATGGTAGACTCTTAAACTTAGCACTGATGTGGTTGAGAGCCTCTGGGTACGTATTAGGGGGATGGAGAGCAAAGGAGATGTTTAATACTGATCACACAGCCGGGATGTAACCACTGACAGGTTATTTTATAGGCAGTTAGGAGAAATATCAGCATCAGTAGCCCTTGTCGCCTATGTGAAATTTCAACTTCCCAGACACAACTGGAAATATCACACTGCTTCGACAAACAGGTCTGGGAAACATTTCAAGTTTGTAATGGAAGGTAATGGAAGGTAATGGAACTACCAACTAGAAAAGATGCCCTCCTAGATTTCTGCCTGTGAAAAAAGAGGTATGTGATGGTAGGTGTCTGCCTTGGCCACAGTGATCATGAAATACTTGAGTCTAAAATTTTCAGTGTAATGAGAAAAAAGGACAAAGGAGTTGCTATCCTGGACTTCATGACAGCAAATCTTAAGCTGTTCAGAGAGCTATGTAGCAGAGTACTCTGGGAATCTGCACTTGAGAAGCACACGAGCCAGCAATTCCCCTGTGTCCTAAGCAAGTAGGATAGAAGACCAGCTTGTCTGAATGCAGAGATCAGGAGTAAAAGACACTGTATGATCCCTGGAAGTGAGGTCAGACTTTGCAAGAAGAGCACAGAGCTGTGCTTCATATATGCAGACAGAAGACAAAAAAGACCAAAGGTCAATTACAGCTGAAACTGGCTAATTCTTTTTCAGGAAAAAAGAAAAGCATTTTTAAGTACATTAATACTCTCTTAAAAAAAAAAAAAAACCAAAACAAAAAAAACCACCACCACAACAAACAAACAACAAAAAACTCCACAAAAAATACTCAGAAAAATCATTTTAGCTGTTTCAATTTCCCAGAGATATGCTTACATTTATTAATGTCTATGTTAGCTGAATAGACACAGGATGTGTTCTTTTTTGACAGTCGGTATAATCCATAGAATTTTAAAGAAAGGAAAATATATTGTTAATTTAAGTTTTTGATCTTCTTCACTCTTAGCAACAACATGGAGGAAGGATGGCTAAACATATTCTTGTCTTCTCTTATGATAGTGTAATTACTTTAAATCTTACAACCATGGCCTTCTGATTGCAAAATTAGACATGCTTATGAGTACATGTGCTGTAATGAAGCTATTCTTAAATTACACTAATAAAAAAAAATCTGAGGGGAGATTCAAGTAGTCAGTGTTCAGACAATGTAGTATTGAGCTTATCGAATAGAAAAAATATTGTCTTACTGTAATATTCAGATATTTTTCACAAAAGATCCATGCTTACATTAGTGGGAAGGATAGCTCTCCTTAGAAAATGAACTTGAAGCGTGCTTTATAAGAAACTGTTTTTCACAAACTTTGCACCACTTGTTGCAAAAATCACAAGTGTAGGAATCAATCCACGGCCCAATGTATTTGATTATAGTTTTTTCCTATATCGAACTATGGAATCCTTAAGGGAACTACTTTCTCTATGTCTCTAAAATCTATGTTTATGTCTCTGTTTATATTCAGAGATACATATTGCCTCTTGATCTCTGCTTTGTGTTGATTTTTTTTTTTTCCTGCCGTAAGTAAAGTGAGAACTCACATTCAAAATTTGTGGAGTCTTCAGAACTTTCAGAAGATAAGTTGCTTTGAAGTTTCTGCTAAGAATAGGTGACAGGCTGTGAGGGAAAAGGAAATGGCTGAAAAATTAATTTTCTGCATTAGGAAAGTGTGATGACTTCCTGTGTTTAAGAAATGGCTGGAATTTTTAATGTGCATGAAAGATCTAGGTAACAAATCAGCAAAAGTACTTCTGCCTACAATCTTTTTTTTCAAGATGTGTGTGCTCTACTACAGTTCAGATCTTGATGGTATTACAAGCTTCTCATATTTCTTCATTTTAAATAGAAATACTTAATTTTCTGTACTTCTTAAACTAAATTCTGTTTGTATCACAGAAATTCCAAACTAATAAGTCCTTTGCACTTTACCTCTGAGTCTGCTTCACATCTTCTCTAATTAACAAGAAGAAGAAGAAAAAAAAACCTCATCCAACTTAATTATCTCTTTTTATACTTTTTTCCTAAATAATAAAATTAGAATGATGTTGTGAAAGACTTGGCAAAGTGTAAAATTATAAAGACACCGATACAATTCAAGGAAATAAACAAACAAAAACTTTCAAGAAATTCTAGACAGATCAGCATTTTTGTGGTAACAGGTTTTCATGGTGGAATGAAAAAGACATAATTTGAAATAGAGACAATTAATTTCATAGTATGCCATTGAGACTGTCAGAGTAGTATTCACTGGTATTTATGAGACTAAACTGGGAAAGAGAACAAAATAGAGAAATAAGATTGAATGGGATTTTTTTTTTCCTTCAGGTTAATTCAGCATAATGATTTTGTTGGACTTGTAATTATCAGTGTTTTTGCTTGACCTGAGAAAACTTTTTCAGTCAACTACAGAACTAGATAGGTAATTATTACCAAGTGAAGCCTTGCTCTACTGAAAAACATCCTTCTCTTTTAAACCCTCTTGGAAATATTTCATTGGAAATAGATTTTGTTTCTTTTGTTGTAATATCCTGATTGTCTCAGGTGTTGCTTTATTAGTATATAATTTGTCTTCTGTACCTGAACTCTTTTAGGTACAGAATATGTCTCTACTTGTAAAACATTGTATGAATCTATCAATGATTAATAGCAATAATACAGCTGAGTAAATAGAGATGACTTTTTTAAGATTGGAAAATGCTGCTGGTTTATTAGAGAACAAAATTAAAAATAAACATTCTGGTGTAACTGCACCAACTTTGGAGACAGTTTGTATGAAGGTCACCAGTGTTTGTCTGTCTTGCCATTTTGAAGAACACTGCACTTCCCTTCATTCTCCTTATGCTTGTTTCAACATGGTCATCTGTTCTGTTATCCTCTTTCCAAGCTTTATATAAATAGGACTTTTGTTCCTGACAGGCCTTTATAAGCTCTGACTTTAAAGCAAAGTAGGGAGAAATATGAACAAAAGAGAAGGGGGAAAACCATTGGAAACAAGGTTGGAGTGAAGTCTCTGTATAACAGTAGATATTACCAAGTCGCAATATTTTTTCTCTTTTACAGCACGATTCCATTTTTTTGTAAGGGTCCAACACTTCTGCTTAATAGTTTTTGCCTCTTTAAGCCTCTGTGATGATCACTTACAGAGGGAATTGACCCAGCACTGCCAAGCCCACCACTAAATCCTATTGTTCTCTACAACTACCTGAAAGAAGGTTGTAGTCAGGTGCGTGTTGGTCTCCTCTCCCTAGTAACATGTGATAGGAGATGAGGAAAGGGCATCAAATTGCACCAGAGGAGGTTTAGATTAGATATTTGGAAAAATTTCTTGATGGAAAGGTTGTCTAGCATTGAAACAGACTACCCAGTGATGTAGTCACCATCCATGGAAGTATAGAAAAACACATAGACATGACACTTGAGGACATGGTTTAGTGGTGAACACGGAGGTCATGCTAGATTGATGGTGGGACTTGATCCTACAGGTCTTTTCCAACCTTAACACTATGATATATTTACCTGATTTTTCCCAAACTATATTTTTCAGATTTCCCTGTCAAGGCAATTATTCTTTCAGGGGGAAAATCTTCGCACAACTGAAATGTAGTTCAGAGCAGAGAACAGGATCAAGCATCTTTAAAGTAAAAGGAGGTCATCCTAAGCAGTCCACAGGAACTTTGGCTGGGAGATGTAACATTCAAAATATTAAATATTGTTAGGAAAATGAGAGACTACTGAGGTGGCTTTGATAAAAACATTATGCTAATCAAGGTGGTGAAAAAAGGGTTAATGGTTAAGAATCCCAAAAGGTCATTAAGAGACTGTGTGGTTGGACAGTAAAATGGCAAGTGATATTTTGTATTGATAAATGTCAAGTCATGCACATGAGGGGGGAACATTCTTAATTCATTTATAAAATTATTTTCTCTGAGTTGATCATTCTCACTTGAGAGTGAGATCTAGGGCTATAATAGAAAGGCCTGTTATACAAGGATAATAGCAGCAATTAAAAATTCAAAGTGCATGTTTGAAGTTATTGGGAAAATAATATAGAATATATATAAAGGGTATTGTTACATTACTGTACAAATTCAAATTTTGAATGCACCTTAATTACAGTGGATAGTTTTGTTTCTCTGAGTCAAAACAGATCTAGAAGACTGGAGAGAATACAGAGATTTAACAGCTGGGAATCTACAGTACCTTGGAGCTCATGCTGCGTAGTTTGGCATTGATGGTTGTGGTCCTTTATCAGGTTTGAGGGAAACATGAAACAAAGTGAGCATTATCTTTTTTCCCCATTCTTTCTCATTTATTGTTGACTTTTCTATAGTCCTGTCCCCTTTCGCAGAAATAAGGGCGTGATCTCATCAGGTCCCCGTAGAGACTTCCTTCATTTTAAGACAAGGGCTTCTTTTGTGTCCATCAGATAGAGGATGGCTTCTATTTCGCAAGGTGTGTCTCATGTCTGTTCCACATCCTGTGCTCTTGCAAATTTTGCTACTCTCACATATTTTTCTGTACCCTGTTTGTGAAATTGTGTTGCAAACCTCTATTTAACCCTTTGCTATTATTTATTGTGCATAAACTTCTGCTTAACTTTGTTACAAAGCTCTATACATTGTCACTTTTTAACTATTTCAGTATGCTATTTTATGTCTTCAAAAAAAAGCAAATATTGCTTACATCCTGCTTAGTACACTTTGAATTTATGGGTGCAACAAGCCTCTATATTGGCTGTACAAGTCCTGAATTCCTGAACTAGCACATTGTCCTGTACAAGAAAGGAGGCTGGTAAATCTTGTGACTTAATAACTCATACAAGTGTAAAGCTAAACCTCAAGTGAGACAGAAGAAGCCCCAAAGGAAGAGAACAAAGAGCTGATGCAATCCTTATCACATATGATAGCTCAGGATATTCATCAGTGAGATGCCCAAGAAAAAAACTTTTCTCTTTCATACTGCTGGGTTGAAACTACAGATTCTGGTGAAAAATTAAACTGCAATTATTTTATTATTTGAATTTGCAAGAGGCTTGATAAGGGTTGACAGAATTAGCTTGTAGCAACTGTGAGTATAAGGTCCCATTCCATCATCTTTTGTTCACTTTGTTTATGTTTTGAAAGATTGAAGGAATTGAATTTTTTTCCTGCACAAAATTCTGCATTACATCTCAATTTGGGCAATCCTTGTATTCTCAGCAAAATTATTTATCAAGCTTATCGTGACAAAGTAATACGATGAAAAATTCAATCCATTTATAAAGGCTTGCCCACAAGCTGCATCTACTGATGCACTTCCCAAGACTTTTGCTAAACATAAAATAGATATCCATCTCAAAAGGAGTAAATTGTTTCTAGTGATAGAGGAATTCTTGGAGGACAAAACCACATTTGTCAAAAAGTTACATAATAGCAAGTTTCAGTTGCCAGATGTGAGCCAGTAGTTTATATTTCTCACCATACTCTTGATAAGTAGGCTATAGAAGGGTATTTAACCATCGGCTCTTCTATGAACATCTACTGTAATAACAAGGACTGAAGAGATGTGGTAAAAAGTATTGAATATAACATGCTCATAAGAACATGATTTTAAGTACAAGGATGTTCTCTGAATTAATGAGATTCAAACCAGATTAAATTATAAAGTACTGATTAACAAAGGAAAATACCAGATGCCATGTTTAGCAACTGTTATTGTTTGATAATCTAAAAATATCTCATATGTTACAACTGAGATGGCTCATTGATTAATCTTTATTCATCAGTCAAAAAATCGATTCTACTTATTTTGATAGTTCTGTACTCAGAATTATTATAAAACAGTAAAAGCTTTCCATTACATTTCACAATAAGAGCTGCCAGCTAGTTTTTGTGCAACACTTAATAGTTGCATGCTTAGATTTTCAAGGGGGTTGGCTCTGCACTCAAGCCCAGAATATATTTCAGGTTGAGAGTTGCAAACTGGGGTTAAATGTGAGATAAACACATCAGGCTGATGCTTCTATCACTTTCTTTAATTACCACATATTATTTCTGTAGGTGGGTCACTAACTCTGGGATGCAGAGATAGAGCTCTCTGTACATTTTTAGGGGATGGAGCAGGGGAAACTGGACCAATGACATTGAATGTCTTCTAAAACATGGGTGTAGCAAACAGAGTTAAGAGAAGTTTAATTTTTTTCAGTGAGTCATTCACCTCTTCTGAAAATTAGCAGCAGAAATCTGGAGGTGCTTCCTTTCCTTGCCTCCTAAGCTGAAGGTATTTTGTGCAGCTGATTGGATCATGACAGAGGCACTAGGATGTCAATATATCTACCTGTGCCCTAAGTCAGAAGTATAAGTTGTCTAAGAGAACACCTTAGTACTCTTGGTTGACCAAAAAGAACTTAAGATGTTCCACTTAATGATTCTATTGAATAGAATAGAATTTATTATGATGATTCTATTGAAAAATTTATGGACTTCCATAATGGATAAGATTACTTATTGGAAAACAGGGATCACTTGGGTGTGTTAATTCTGCATTTATCATCTCAGATTAAAGAGAAATCACTGCTTCCCTTTTTTAAGATTGTAGGTAAAAGGCAAATTTAATCTTAGGAAGTACTAGCAAGAAAGAAATGAAACTGAGAGAACTGTTACACTGTTGTTGACTTCACACTTAGAATGGCATGTGCAGTCTGGTTGACCCTTAAATCAAATTCATAAAGGTTGTCAGAAGTTCAGCAAGAGTGATTAAATGTATGAAGTTGTCTACTACATGAAGAAATTTCTAAATAAACTTGATTTTAATTTAGCTTGAAAGTCATTAAAGGGAGATAAATGGGACTCAGAGGAAAAGAAAAGGTGTTAGCTATTCACTCTCCATTCCAGTAAAAGAAATAGGTAAAATCAAATGAATCTATCAAGTAACATACCAAGCAAGAAAAATAAGTTGACCTGTAATTAAGCAATTTAATTACTTGCCACTTCTGTTGTGGATATCACATTTATTTACATGGGCCTGAAATGACTACAAATAAATTGATGGAAAAGAAATACATAGAGACTCTTTTACCTAGAAATTCATTGTGACAAATACTTCGGATTGAGTTGCAGGTTGTTGAAGACAGTAAATATATTTCACAGACAATATTTGTGCACTTCCTTTGTTCTTTTACCCTTTCACAAGTATACGCTTTTGGTACAGTTGAGAATAGAATGGAGGTTATGCTGGCTTCTGGTTTAAAACAATTTGACATTTCTTAGGTTCAGAAGATAGATTTGAATTATAATGACAGGCTGCTCTTCAGACGTAAGCAAGTATTCTTTTCCAATACAGAAGCACATTTGAAGAACAGGCTTTCTGCTAGCTTTTAATATTGTGGAACACTCTTGTGTGAAGGGGAATGAAAAGGAGATTGAATGGGGGACTTTCAGGAAAAGAAAGATTAGCCAAAAAATGGAGAAACAGAGGAGAGTGCTCATATATAGTTTTAAAGTTCTGGAAATTCTAGAAGCTGTTTATGCAGTGCTTAAGAGGACAGAGTTATAGCATATGTTTATTAATAATTACTGAACCAGTTTCCTCTAATGGTGAACCTCCTGCTACGTTAACATTGACAGCCTGATTGAATTATGGAAGCATACACCATGAGAATATGCCTAGATTAAAATCTAATGTGTCTTCAAAAGAGAAGGGTTAAAATTGTAGTTATAGTCCTTTGTTTTCTTGTGAGAATCTTATACATAAATATTGAAATTGACTTTCTGAAATGCTTTGCAAACATGTATCAGCTAAATTATTTATAAGTAATTAAGAACCAGGATTTTTTTTCCTGAAGGATAAACTAGATCAATCTCTAAAGACAGCTCTCTCTTAAAGAAAGTTGTATTTCAGTGCCTGACAGAACAATTTAATATTGTTCTCCAATGTCACATCCAAATTTTCAGCTTGAGAGTTTAAAGAACAGCAATGGGGTTTTTTTAGCTCTTGTAATCAACCACTGATATCTACTTTTGTTTAACATTTTGTATTTGCAAGGACCAACACTCTTCTCAAGGGAATCATATTTTAGAATCATATTTTAAATACTCAGTTCTTCCCACTTGAAATCACGAAGCTTTCACAGCCAGTCACAGAAGTGACAAATTCTTGGCTAGCATTGTAAACCACTCTCAGTACAGAAGACACTGTTTCATATTCCACTGTCCTAGCTGCCTCCTTCCATAGACATCTTCCTTGCTTCAAGAGGTTCATAAAATTGTTGATATACTTAAACACAAAGAAGAGAACTCCAGGCAGAACTTATAGGCAGCTATTTGGCTTCAGAATGGTTCCTTTGTTCTCTTTGGGAAAATGAAATGTCAAGGTGTTTCTAGCAGCTCTGTAGGGTCAAGTTCTCTTCTGAGAATCTCTGACATCTAATCTTGTCTTCTTTGAAAGAAGTATTGATTTGCCTTGGAACATCTCTTATTATCTGATTGTAAAATCACCTATGTAGGTTCCTACAGTTCCTACTCTTGACAAGAGAAATAATCCAGCCATTAGTTTATGCCAGCACCTCCAGCCCCTTCGCGTCCGCCCCCCATCTCCTATATTGTTAGCAATTTTTGTTAAATAGAGTTTCCAAAATGTCTCATGTAGAAGTGGTCATGCAGAAGCTACTTTTCCGTAGCTTTGGTTAAACTATTGTACTAGTTTGAGAGCAAACCAGTGGGAGTTCCCAAGTCAGAATTACAATTTATTAGGAAAAGTAAGATGAAGGCAATAATACAAAAAACACTGGCTTAAACTGAGAGTCAGGATACAGCCTGACACCCTGTCGGGCAGGGTGGTAGTAGCTGTCCGATTGAATGGAGGCTGCAGTCCTCTTGGAGTGATGTAGTGGTTCTGTAGAAGGGTGTGGGCTTCCTCTGAAGGTCCAGTGGTGGTGTGGAAGGGTATGGTCTTCCTCTGGGAATCCAGTAGATAAGGCCATTTGTGGTGTTCCAAACCTCAGATTGTGTCCAGGTAGGAATGCTTGGTTCCTCCCCCGGGGCGGAGCATCTCGCAGTGGGATGATGCAATTTTATGAGTCAAGCAGTGAGGCTTGATGCCCCATTAACAGAAGATATCCTTCTGGAGGGAGCTATGAGGGATGGGTCATGGAAGAGATAAAGAACACTGCCCCACCTGCTTTTAACAGATGGTGATAGAATACACAATTTTGGTTACATCTTACAATGTAACCTAAGACAACCACCAATACCCATTAGCAGAAGGTGCCTATTCTAGCAGACAAAGTGTTGCCTCACTTTGGGGTATACCCGAATGTCTGTATACATAATTTTGGTACTGGAATTTCTTCTGTAACAGCTCCAGAATTTTCAGTATGTGTATACAAATGGGTATAAATCAATCAAATAAATAGTAGAGTCTGAGTAGAAACAAGGAAAAACAAGTACGTGGATGGCAGCATATAAGAAGTGACAAGTTGCATTATGCTATGCCTCCTTTCTTAAGAGGTCACTAAAAATTGATAAGAAACTCTACCACAATATTTCTAAGAACAATTACCACAGCCATTGTGCCTTAAATGTGTCATTCACTCAAGTGAAGAGAATGAGTTTCAAAGTTAAATTATCTGAGCCCTACCTTAAATGTGCTTCCTATCAAAATACTTTCCCAGTTTCAAGCCTAGAAAAGTAGTAACCATTCCTTAGAAAATTGCATATAGTAACATTTTGCTATGACAATTTTTCTGAAAAGTGTACCTTCCTTCATGGGCAAGTAATTACAGCTTTTCTATTAATCAACTATCTTTGTCCTATTCCCAGGGTGAAATGTGTAAAGAAAAGTGTTCTAACTTGTTTTCATTCTCATCCCTTACCTATTTACCAAGGAAATACATTTAGGTGTTTCCTTCTTCTCACCGAAACATCAAAAACAATAGTCAACAAAATTAAAAGTTGGGTTTCTTCAGCTTTCTTATAAAATATTAAGAAACCTTTTGTTTAATTTTCTGTTCAATATCCAAGAAGTGTTTTCATCAAGGCAAATTAAAACTTTGCTATCAACAGACAAAATTTCAAACAATTTTTTTACAAGATGAAGGAAAGAAAACAGTTTTAAATGTAATAAAGGTCTAAAAAGTCAATAAATATATTGTTTAAAGGCATAATTTTGGCCCTTTTCTAACACTTCTTCTCATAAGAAGGCCTAAAAATCTTTGTTTAGTAACTTTTAAGTATGTGAATGTACAATTGAAAGCTCTCAGAAGTGATGCAATCTGATTTTAAAGGTTAATATATTGTTTTTTCAGTACTTATTTCTTCTTTTTCTTTAACTTACACATTATTGTTATAAAAAGAAAAAAAAGACAAAAAAGGAGATAAAATACCCACATAATAATCCAATCAAACTGTGCCAGCCATTTGGTACAAGTAGAAATTAATCACAAATTGTTTGAAGTATAGCAAATTTTAATGCTACTTTGAAGTCACAGGTTTCAGACTGAAGAAGCTGTTTCAAAACTTTTTTCTAAAGTTTCAAGCAGATCATTTATCTTGAATATTCCTGCGGGTTTTTTTAGCAATCTCTTTAGTATATAGCTATTATTAAACTGAAAAGTAATATACTACTATGCATAGTAATATGCTTTTCTTTATCTTTTTGCAAATAATTTGCTGTTGGTAGATATTTGTGTCTAGGAAATGGTCTACTGATCAAAATTTTTCAGAGAGCACAGAAGAGAACAGGTAAATATGCAAATATTTTAAAAGTAATTGTAATAGAAAAGTATTGACATCAGAGAGAAGTCAAAACACATTTAACTAGAGCTGTTAGATAAAAATCACATACAATAAAATGCAATTTTTTAACAGCTCTCTTTTTTAATATATGTAGAAATCCAACATAAGGTTAACCTATAGCAATTTCTAGTAAAATTCTCTTGCTTATTTGTGTTAATAACAGTAATAAACATGCATCCATACATCTGGGAACTTCAGAAATTAACTAGTAAACTAGTTATTCAAGATAATTATTTCAAGATAATTGAAGGAAGGTCATAGAGAAGAAAAGACACTTTGCTGCATAAGAAACAACCTTGGAAGCAAAGACTATAGCATATGAACCTATGTAATGTTCAAATGCTTTTTAAAAAGAATTATTAATTTCTGTTCAGCAATATTGGGCATTATTTTGTATTAGAAAGATTGTATGAAATTTAGAAAGTTGCTTTTCTATATGGGCACTTTAAAATTAATGTAATAATGATTATACCAAATATTTTGTCATTGTTAGTGATGTGATTCTAAGTTATTTGTCATGCAAGTTTCTTGGTGCAAGACAAGATTTACCACCTATAATAACAGAATAGCTGAGTCTTCTAAAGGAGAGTTCACAGGTAACAACTGCTACATTCCTGAATATTGGTACTCACATGATTTTCAGTAGTGTTGTAGGATTTTTTAAATAAAATCTTGTTAGTTCCTTCAAACTCCTTTTTTTTTTTCTTTTTCCATACCAGGTATTAAATGAAAGTATTTAGAACACAAGTTCATGTCACAACATGTCTTTACTGAAATTAAATAATTGATTTAGGAGGCAAGCATATAAAATCAAGAGAAAAATCCCAAATGATGTAAATTCCTGGTTATTACTGTAGAAAGTATGGTGGTATCATAATCATACAAAGTAATAATCTTAGGATTCAATGACTGACTCTTCTTTCCTTCAGAGGGGAAGAAAAAAAGTAAAACACAAATAACAAAAGCAAAAATTGCACTGAAAAAACAAACCCTTAACAATCTCTCTGGATGCGAGGAGGTTTTACTAAGAGTTTAAAGCATGTGGTGCTTCCACCATGGCAACTCTACTTTTACTGTATGCTTAAATCTGTGGTTGGATAGAGAAGACCTCTGGTTGGATAGAGAAGACCTGGATAAACCTGGTAATCAGGGAAAATGCACTTCAGTGTCCTGCTCCTGGTAGTAGGTGTGAATCTCAGGGTATGGTTGGTTTGGTTTACTGTCCTGATGTAACCTGTGGTGATCAAGCAGGGCTGGAGCAGCAGTACCCAGAAAGCCCCAAACACACGGTGTTCACACCTCCAGCTCCTCTCTGAAGGTCAGCCATGTCTCACATAGCTGCCACTGATCAGTGCTGTATGAGCTGATGAGTTCTGGTGCTCCTCTCCCACCTCCAGTAGGTATGCTGTTGAAGGGTCTTCCACAGCCTTCTTGGAAGTCTGTTTGCCCAATTTATTTAATTACAAGAAAAATACCTGTTTCTGAGTGCTGTGTTTCACAGGAGTATGAAGGACGTGCTCTAGTCTTATCCTACAGGCTGAGTCTGTTAGCAATTAAAATGTACTTCTCATGCGCTTCTGAAGCACATCTTTGGATTTAATTTTAAGAATCTAGGTCATGTTCTTGAGGATTATACTCTTTGATGTGAAGCCTAATACTGTAAGTGGGGATGGTCTGGACATTCACATCACATTTGATCTGAACTGAAATGCTCAGATAGATGAACTTTGAGACGTCTATTAAGAATGTGTCCTTATTGATGTCTCACAGGCAGCAGCCGTCAAGCTTGAAAAACATGACACATTACTCTAGACTCCTTGAAACAAAAGTAGACATGAAGGAATGGGATGCTAAAAGGGGAAAAAGCATGAATATCTGTGCACTGATGTATTTTTTCCCTACCTTTTTGCAAGTGCTAGGAATTTCACCAAACAGGTTAGTGGCTCAGTTCACTACCATGAAATGTATTCAGTTACACTCATGACCCAGCTTTGGCTATGACCACCTCCCAAACGATGTGTAAAAAATAAACTTGTAGATTTCTGTGTTCAGCCTTGAACCCTCAGAATTACAATATCCCTGCATATCTACAAGGATGGACTTCCATACTCTTAAGGTAGGCAAGACCATCCAGCTTCTGAAAAAAAATGAGATTCTTATTCCTTGGTAAACATATTTAGGCACTGATCAAAGTAATTTTAGCTAATATATCTGTATTGTTTCTTATATACATGAAAGTTACAAAAAAATTATCTTCCTTCAGTAACTGAAGTTGCAACAGTAGTGCTTTAAACTCGTGTCACAATGAAAGTTTGAAATTCGAGAAAACTCCGTCTCTCATGAATAAAACAAAAATTATTATTTCTTCATGTTCAAATTAAACAATGAGAAAAGAAAAAACCCAATGTAAAATAAGAGCTGGAAAGATAGGGAAAACGTTTTGAAATGGGAAAGAACATTTACCTAACACACCGGTTTGGAAGAAGTGCAGAATAAGATGGTGCTTCTGCTTAATTTATTGTTCAGGTTCATACATTTCTTTTCAATTCTTTGCCTTTGTGTTGGCAACCTTAATGAAAAACAGAGTTATCTGTGTATATGAATAAGGATAACAAGGGAATTAACCTCATACAATGACTGAATTTGCAATATGTGCTGAGAACAAAAACAAAGCAATCTTAAAACCAGGATGACCTGGGGGTCCTGGTGGACAGCAAGCTGTCCGTGAACCAGAAGTGCCCTTGTGGCCCAGAACGCCAATGGTATCCTAGGTGCATTAGGATGAGCATTGCCTGAAGGTTGAGGGAGGTGATCCTGCCCCTCTACTCAGCACTGGTGAGGCCACATCTGGATCACTGCATCCAGTTGTGGACTCCTCAGTACAAGAGCTCCTGGAACAGCTCAGTGGAGGGCAATAAAGATGATGAGGGTATTGGAGCATGTCTCTTAAGAAGACAAGCTGCGAGAACGGGGCCTGTTCAGCCTCAAGAGGAGATGACTGAGAGGGAACCTCATCAATGTCTGTCAGTATCTGGAGGGAGGGTGTCAGAGCATGAAGCCAGGCTCTTCTTGGTCATGCCAAGCAACAGGACATGAGGTAACGGGCAGAAACTTATGCACGGGAAGTTTCACCTAAATACAAGGAAGAACTTCTTTACTGTGAGGATGATCAAGCACTGGAACGGGTTGCCCAGAGAGGTTGTGGAGTCTCCCTCACTGGAGATATTCAGGAATCATCTGGACAAAATTCAATGTGCAATGTGCTCTCGGATGGCTCCGCTTGAGCAGCACAGATAAGCTACTGTGGTCCCTTCGAGCCTGACCCATCCTGTGATTCTGTAAATTCAAACAATCATTCATTACTAATTGGCCATACTTGTTGATATATACAGGCCAACTAGCTGAAACTCATTAAAGGAGCTCTTCACTCAACCCTGTTTTGGTCTTTCAAACTACATTTGTGAAAAGACAAGTCACTTTTATTGTGGGATTGGGTGCAACTGGTTAAAATTGTATCTATGAGTGATTCGCATCTAACCTATATTCTCATTTTGACTTTTTTGCCTGCTTAACTAAAAGAGAATTTCAATCCTACTGTGGGGTTGGGGTTTTTTGTTTTATTTTCTTGTTACAGTGTAGGTATATGAATCCCTACATCTTTTGGAGTGCAGAGTATCTCTGTGTTTCTTTTCTTTTTGTTCAATAAGTTTATCTCTAAATTGATTTTGCTTAGTTATTAAATGGTGATTGAGTTACAAAGTCTGCATATTCATTATTTGATTTAAAATGGTTAGATATGAGCTAAAAGCTGGTGTATTATTATCTTCTGACTTACTGGAAAAAAAATTTGCTCTTTTCCACCTTTATTAAATTGCCAGAATTTTGCGGTTTTGTCTTAGGGAGAAATGGAGGATGTTTTCATATAGTTTTATAATACACCTCAATGCATGAGATTTTTCCAACAAGACTAAGAATAAAAATGTTGAATCAAAAGCAAAAGTCACAGAGTAACTTTGTTGTAGGAGACTGGACAGCATCCAGGAAAAGTAGAGTCTGAAAAAATTCCAGCACACTAATTAAGTACAGTCTCATGGTAAAGGACTTAAAAATATTTGTTGTCCTTCCATAAACTGGAAATAACTCTTCATGAAAATATATGCATAAAGTCTAGAACAATCTTTTTGTTGCAATTGATTCTTCAATATTGCCCTCAGTCATCATTAGACTTTTGTCATTTTTACTTCAAAATAATACATACTTAGAACTTTGCCTATTTTCACTGAATTAGATATGTACAAAAAGGAACAGTCTTTAATTGTTATAAAATGATATGACTGTGACAACCAAAAGGTATGAACCACTTTTCTTCCATCAAGTGCATTTTTTTTTACAAATAATCTGTGATTATATGATCCTATCTTAAATATCCAACTCAAACAAATTACAAAATTGAGTATTGCTTTGTCAGTGTAGACATCATCATGGCATAAACCTTAGCAGACCTCCAATCTAATGTATTTTCAGGAGACTAAAATGGTAAATAGTAGTTTTCAAGATAAATCGATGAGGTATAGAGCAGAAAGTGATTACATTTAATTCATGCATTAAATCCACATCTTCAGGGATATGAACTTCTGCTGGTTGATTTGGAGAATCATTCTGTGTATAGCAACAGAGGCAGATCTGAAGGACAGTGAATCCACTCCTGCTTCCTTTCAGTAGAGCATCGCATCTCAGGAACATTTTCTCAGTCTCGTCCTGAAAGACTGAAGAGTTGTCTTCATAGCTGGATTGGAGATTGCCCAATAAATGAGCCATAATTTGGATACAAAATCCATGAACACTGAGTGTTCCTATGGATTATGCTTTTCCATATGTCAAAAGAGCTGAAAATCTGAAAACTCATTCTCGTGATAAAATTATATAGCCAGAGTCTTGTTAAGTAAATACCAGTTAATATTTTGTTTCTGAGATGAGTGTTTGTGCATATGGAGTGGTTTTATGAGTCTCCTGTGGAGAAAACTACAGATAAAGTAATAAGAGTGCTCTAAGCAACCTGTTCCATTTATATATGTGTACCAGTCTTGGCTTATAGGCAATCAGGCAACAGATATTTTATGTGTAGCTCAAGCAAATGAAATTCAGAAATTCTAGAAACATTCTTCACAGAAATCTGTGTGTAGCAGAAAGTCTCTTGATATTCTGATAATTCACTTATTTCCAACTCAGTTCCAAATGGAAAAGAACCAGGAGTATATCACAAAGGGCTTTCACTCATGCACACCCTACCAAACAAGTGCCTGCAATGCTTCAGGTTGCCTTTAAAAATGCAAAGTACTCAGAAGAAATACAAAAAATTACATAGAAGTGATAACATAAAATCTTTCTTGGATTGCCATTCCTGAAATTTGTGAGTATGTGTGTCTTTATGTTAACTTTCTTCCATGGGATGCTTTTTATTATGCAGTACCTCAATATGTATTTTTGTGACCAGCTGCTGAAACTGGGGAATCATAGAAATGAAGACTGCTGCATAATCAGAACATCTCTGCTTCCAATTGCCATCTTTTTTGAAGTGATAACTTCAAAATTTAGCTTATTTTTCTCTTTCTCTTTTAAGGAAAAATGTGTTTGGACTCTATGTATCTGTCAAGTAATTAGTCTGGAATTTAAGATGGAAGCCTATTGGGTTACAGGACATAAAATATACCTTATATACCTAAATAAGTAGGTATTTAAATTGGTCTTGGAACAGTAGAGTGTACTTCAATACTGTTTAAGTTGCCTCAGAATGGCTCTGTTGCTAATATTTTCATCAGGTCTAGAATATGGTAGAAAGATGTCTTAATGAATCCATGGAGGCAACTTAGACCAAGTGTGTAATTGCCTGAACAAATTACTGACAAGTGCTGCGAGCAAAGTGAGTAAGCAACCCTGAAACTGCTTGCATCTTTCTAGGGAAATAAGCATGGTTTGAACTAATTTCACCCTAAAAATGACAATGCATAAGGATTTTCATACACAACAGTTATACACTGTGAACGAGATTATTGAGTATGTTCTATGGATGAAAGCGTAATATGTCAAAATAGAAGGTATCCATAACAAAATGTAGTGACTTCCATTCCTTGAGAACAAACTACACTCTTTCCCAACACAAAATATAAACCAGGGTCATTTGGATTTTGCAGAAATATGTTTGTAGTTGTTTGTTGTCAGGAAAATTCCATAAAAAAATAGAAAATTTAATTGAAATATAAACAATATTTAAATTTTTTTTCAATTAATTCACTGTAGATAAGCATGTGTTGGTAGGAGGAAAAAAAAATCTCAAAAGGTATATACAAGCATCATTTCTCATATAATCAAATTTTAAATAAACTTTTAAAATTAGTATTTTTCCGTGTTGCTTGGTTCCTACAAAATGAGCATTACTTACCACTTGGACCAGTTTATCTATTAGTCTGATATATTTACTGTAAGTCTTGAGTAGTCAGGCTCTTTGAATATCTGTGGATTGTCTTCAAATTCAGTGACTACAGGAATTTATTCCGAGTAAGTCATTACTCTATTATGTGCTGAACTTGTGACATCACATTGGGTAGAACAAAGGGCTCTTGCTTGCAAAATTGCCCAAGCTGAGCTTAGAAGAAGATTCATTACAGTTTGCACTTCAGTGGAGATAAAACTTGCATTTCCACTACTCCCACTGCCCTAAACTCCCTATCCCATAAGCGTTAAAATTTTCTTGCTTGTCATTTTGTTTCTTTAAAAGTAGCTGTGAAGCAAACTATATCTAAGTATATCGTATCTAGGTTTATAGTGTTCCTTACTGACACAAAAGCTTTTACTTTTCTTATTCCTGACAGTAAGGAGTTCTGCCTTAGCAATTTCTTGACCATTTTCACATGCTTGCTTCTCAACATTGAAAAATTTCTCAAGGCTCCAAATGAAGAAAAACTCTATTTATATTGCCTGAACCTTAGAATGTGGATTCATTTCTATCACCTATAGATAGGTGCTATAGACCTACGGTATGATGTATATTTGGTTTTCAGGCAAGACTACAAATTAGGAAGAAAATAACATGAGTTAGGTAGGAAGTTTATTAGGATTTAATTTTGTTGAAATACCATTTATTTGGGGGTTAGGATGGGACGTAACTGTGCCTTTTGTCTGTACAGGTTTGACACTGCAGTACTATTGAAAAAAATAGCACAATGCCTGTACTCCTATGTGCTTTGATACTGCCTTCTATGTGAACAAACGGATATGTCTCTTACTTCTATAAAGGATCATTGTATTTGAGCAGATTACAGCTATGCTCTGCCATGTCTTGTATAGGATTAGTTCTTTTCCCTCTGTCTTTCAAACAGACTTGTTTTTAAATTATTTTATCATTCCGTGTTGCAAGATTTTTACACTATCTGGAATATATGTGCTTGTCCTAATCAATCAATCAAGTTTGTTACCAACTTACAGAAGAAAAATACATGTCTCTGAAAACACCATGTAAAAATTATATGAAAATTATATGACCCTTTTGTAAAATTCAATCTCTTTCATTATTTTCACTTCATAATCATTGGAATATTATCAGAAGGATTCAGAAACCGGAAAAGGACAACTTGTAAAAGGAAAGAAATGGAAATAAAAATCATCACTAGCTAAGATGCTGAATGTCTGATTTAGATATTAAAGAAAGCTAAATTGTTGCATTTCGTAGTGTTTGCAATAACTGGATACTGGACGGTAGTATCCCCAGTGAGCATTGCTTATGGAAATTAAAAGTATTATTTTAGGCCATTCATATTCTTGGCTGTTTAAAGGATTCAGACACTAGAGTACAGTCTAGTAGGACTTGGGAAGCAAACTGCAATAGCTTCCTCAGAAGTGTCGCACCATGAAAATCCAAATATTGATTAAAATCATATCTATGCAAACATTAGTGTCTTCCAATGGAGACATTTTTCATTGGAACTGAAAAGCAGATTGTCTGTGCTTTGAACTGAGCAGATTTTTCTTTTAAAGTGTCAGAGAGACAAAAGGACTCTCCACGATCAGCCTCACCGATATAGTGTACGTCACAGTCTACAACAACCAGGGGTCCTGTTAATCCCTACTGGATACAGAATCCTAGCTACAGAGCATTTCTCATTTACAGGTGCATCTCCAATTAAACATCAGTTTGGATTAAATATATTTTTAAAAACACCACTGAGTAGTTATCTGTTTGCTTTTGTGGGTGATTTTGTCAGAAAGAAAGTTGTCTGTTATTTCTTTTTCTCCTTTTGTGATTTTACCAAAAAACAGTTCTGATTAAAAAAAAAAATTCTCATCAGAAACTGGAAAAAGAAAAGGTTTGATTCTCACCTAATTAAAAAGCTCTTTCTCTAGAAATTACAAAATCATCTCCAAAAAAACAAACTCCAAAACTGCCAAAAAAACCCACAAACCAAACCAACAAAACAAAAACAGAGACAGAAAAAAAAGACACTCAAAAAACCTAATCCACAAAAATATTGAAAAATATATTTTTTTTTTATATAAAATATGTGATGTGGAAATATTAACTAGATAGGGATATGGGTCAGTGTTTTCAGTGCAGATTTTGAAATAGCAAATTTGCACTGCAGAGTGCAACAGAAACACAGTCATTGTTATTCCATCATTTTATTATTCCATGATATAATAATGTAGAAAAAAATATTAATCAATACATAGACATCTCTCCAGGAAAATTAAAATATTCACTTAAAACCAGTAAAATTTTCATTGTTAATAGCAATTAGGAAGAAGAAATTCCCATGGGTCAAGTATATACAATTTCAAGAGTTCCCTCACTCTCTTTTGCATATTTTCTGTAGGCTGATTACAATTCACCTGAAGCCCATCTAATCTTCATGATGTAATAACTCTAGTCAAGCAATAAACTAATGTTTGTGAGTTATCCATATTGCTGTGGGATTCCCAGCAAACAGTAATTATGGAGGAAATGATGATGATTTGTACATATGATGCTTGTTGTAAGCTGTTCTAGCAAAGTGCAGCCTTTCATCCCCTGACCAAAATCCTGGTTCACAACTCCTAACCTTTAAGGTACATATTTTCACAGAGGTTTCAACCTACCTTTGTTTCACTGGATGGGGTCAATATTACTTAGGTCTGTCTATATCGCCTGAACCATCACTAGAATGTTGGCAGTAACTGCTTCTTAACACAAGTATTACTTCCTTTACTTTAAAGATTTAGCAGTTCAGGATGTAGTTAGTATCAGAAAGACTTAAAAATCACAGACCTACATATTGCTCTTTTGGCTCTTATTTTCCAGGTCAATCTTTGAAAGCCAAACTTTATAAATTTGAAAACTATAGGATTCACTGGAGATCACTGTATTTCTTCTTCATTAAAAATTTTCTTGCTAGTGAATACATGCAATGTATATTTGTCCTGATTTGGGGTTTGAGATGTAGCTCCTTGCATGAAAGATTCTGACATCTTCTGCTAGCTAAATTTGTGATAACAGTGGCTAACTCTTGAGTTCATCCTTCTTGTAAAATTTCACTCAAGAGCTATTGTTTACCAATTACCTTTGTTTGCTGCATGTGTCTGTTTTCTATACTTTCTCCTCTCCATCAGACTTCTTTGAAGTTGATGCACTTGCAGAAGTCCAGTGTTGCAAGAGCAGAAATCTCTTTTATCTCATTCTTACATGTATTTGAAGGACTAATTTTTTTTCTTGAACTAGGACAGAGGACAACATTAAATATTAGGAAGAAAACCCGTATGGAGCATCTTCCTTCTCTTGCAGCTGATCTCAGCATTTGTTGCAATCATTCAAGTCTACTCCTGTTGGACATCTAGCCTGATTTTGCAGATCAAGACTGTGCTGGTTTAAAATCCAGAAGGAAAATTAAATTCACTCAAGCTTCACCCTTTCAATAGTGGAGAAAAGACCAGGAGAAATTATAAGCTAGAGTCAAAATTTACTGAAAAATTGCAATGACTGTAACAATATTAACCAGAGAGTGTACAAAAGAGAGAGCGTTTTACCCACAAAAAGGGTATTCATCACCCAACAAATAAAATTACTTCCCGAAGAGGGGCTGTCTCCCTCAGTGGTGGCAGTAGCGGCAGCAGTGGCACTGGCTCTGGTCCCAACCCCAGTCCAGAATACACCCTCCTGCAAGCCCATCAAAAAAAGGAATCCCTTCTGTTTCCAGTCACTAGATTCCTCCTGCCATGGTGTGGGTGGTATGGAATTAAACAGTGCTGGAAATCCCTCCTCTTTTCTCTATAACCATGACCTAGGTGATTCTAAATTTTTCTGGATATTTATTTATTATGACCTGCACCAAACTAGGACTCCTTTTCATTTGAAGTGAAATACTTTTTCTTTCCATTTATTCTTTTATAATAGGATATTAAAACTTTTCTTTCTTGTTATCTACTGAATAAAAAATTTACTTTGTTGTTTACTGAAGCTATTCTGATTATAGATAGGATTGAAACTATCTTTTTTTTAAAATCTAAAAATGTCAGTTCTACTAAAGAATCACCTTTTAAGAACTCTTTGATTCATGCCTTTACTCTGAGTCTGAGAAGTGCTGAAGATATTATTATTCATAAAGATGTTGAGAATTTTCAGGGTGTAAGCAGATTTAAGCCTGCAATTTGATATGTGTTTGTATTAAACGAAGTCTACAGCTTACAACAAATGGTACTTTCCTTTAAAAAAAAATGTACTTGGGAGGTTAAGGTTAATGTTACAGTTTCCAGCATTTATTTTGTCATATTAGAAATTCAACAAGAACACTGGAAGACCTCACAAAATCTAATCCAGTTTTGTTCATTTATTGCTTTGAAGGCTCAAAGTGGTCATTAGAAACCAGCATGGATTCTGGGCACTTTTTCATACATACAAACTTTTCCCATTCTTCAGTAAGTGTACCTCAAGGGCCTTTCCATATCCTGGTAAAAGTACTTTCTGACAAATCCATTCAAATTGCTTCTGTGGGCCAGATGTCTCTGTTCTTGCCTTCATCAGCAAAAGCAGTGTTGCATTTTAGTTACTGCTGCTGCTAACATCAGCATTCACAGAGGAGGAAGAGTTTTTATGAGAGAAGAGTAGATTTCTGAAGCCAAGGAACGCCATTAGAAAATACACTAAAGTTCATCTGAATTCCCTGATAGTATTACATGCAGTGCCTGTTAATTTCTTAGGGACCAAAGACTGACACACCTTTGAAAGATGAATTATTCAGAATTACACTTGTTAAAGATATATATATGCTAATAGTGCTACTGGAGAAATAATTCCCTGAAAATAGCAATAATCTGAATTAATCTCATGAGCCTATTCAATAATGGGAAGGTTAAGATGGCGTTGAGAACATCGTGAAACTCAGTATTAGCTTGCTTTGCTGATTCCCTAAAAGGGTCCTATTCTTTCTCAACTTGCTAGTGAAATTGTTCAAATCAGAATTACCTCTGCTTTTTGAAATGAATGTTTACCTAGAAAGCCACTGTTTATTTTCTTCACTGCAGATGCAGAATACATGAATAATGCATTATTAGAAAAATATAAATCATACAGCAGCCAGTTAAAATTATGCCCCTGTTAAAAACGGGAAGCAAAAGGCATTCAATTATGTATGTGTGATTCTGTGTACAGATGAGGGATTTAAGAGAAAAAATGTACTTTTTGAAAGTGAAAATAATATTTGACCTGACACATCCAAGGATGAGTATTGTCAAGCTGCTCACTTGGCCTGTTTGAAAAGGGGCCCTACTTTATAATTGGAAGGATTAAGTTTCATTTTATCAAATAACTGAAAACTCAGAAGGTATTTATATTGAGTAATATAGATCTATGCTTGACAATATAAAACCTTGACATAGTAATTTCAAATTTAGTATGCTAGGACTTTTTTCTGTCTTGGTTAGTCATTGGTTTTGTTTGTTGGTTTGGTTTTTTTTAAGTTTGAGCTAATAAAAAGCTTATGTCAATACTAAGTGGTGTGTGCTGCATTGGCAGTTGAAAGGTCAAAATCCCAAAACTCAATAGATCTTTTTTTCTTAAAGTGTTATGAATTCTGACAATTGCCTCTTTGTTGTGTGCCAGATGGTCATAAATCCAGCCAACATTTAGTAACAGATCACCTTGGCCAAAATCACAAAGCAAGCATTATTTTTACATAAAAAGTATGTCTCCACTTTTATACTCATATTTGGCACCTACAGAAATGTGAGAAAAATGATGAAGAAAATTATACTGATCAGTCTGCCAGATTATTTGGCATCTTCATTCCCTTATTTTCTCCTTCTAAGCAGATTCTCACACCTGTTACCTGACTGTTGTGCCTGTCAAAAACAATAAAAGCAAATGGTTTTAATCGTTAAGAAAAGTCCTCAAGGCAAGACCATTAGGGAATCCTACTCAGTGTCCAGCTGGTCATCCAAAATCTATTTGCTGCTGCAGTGCATGAGCAAGAGGTTCGTTTGCATTCAGTGTCTGAAAGCTGCTTTTTAATTTTGGCCTTCTTTTTCAGACTCAGGAACAGCTGTCATACATCAAGTGCTAAATTTACTACCTGATACTGAGAAGCTGTTTATTTTAATTCTGTTATAACATTACTGAAAATAAATGAAACTCATACTATTTTAGCTGGCTCTTGTAGTTTCTCTATATTCATAATTTTGACTGGCATGCTGAATAAAAAGGTTCTCTCAAAAGCATAAATCAAAATTGTCACATCTTTTTCAAAAGTTTGAACACCTCTGAAGGCATTTGTTGAATCCGAAATAATGTCAAGATGATGACCGTGGTTTTTAAAACTCTTTAAATTCTCATAAATATCAGTAAAGAAGTCCAGTCACTAGTAATCTACAAAAAGAAATTTCAAAAGTTGATGTTGTAGTATTCCTATCTATTTTTAAATAATGGTAAATACATTGTTTTATTGTTTACGTGTAAAGGAATACATACATATATGTGCTAAAAATATTTCATATAATCTAGGAATGATCATATTGCATTTTTAATTTTTGCCTAAAACATGCTTCGAGTAAAATACTCTTAAATAGTTTATCACTAGCTACGAGAAAACATTTCTCTCCTGTTCCCGTCTCTCCTTTTAGTAATTTCTTGTCTAGTACTTTTCAAAAGTTAAAAACAGAATGTGTGGAAGATCCTAAATAAGTCATTCTCAAATGTAGCAAGGAAGTAACTTAGGTACAGTGGTTTTTTCCCAATGACAAGAACTAAATACCCTCAGGTACCTACGGTTCTCTTAGATGCACTGTCCAGCTTTCACAAAGTGAGTGCATTAGACATATTTAACGCTCCATGTGGAAGGGCTATGCTCTAGAAAATGCTCCAGACAACAGCTGGTATGAGCTCTATGCTAAGTAACTCTCCCTTTGGCACACTACTATGAAACCCAGAAGGAAGCTGAGGTTGCTTCTGGCTTTCTGCTAGCTGCTTATAACCATAAGCTCAGAATATGCATGACAGAGACCAAAAAGGATGCTGAATACAGTAAAACCTATGCTGCTTCAACTGGTTCATAGTAGCTGC
The DNA here is from genome assembly GCA_013398955.1 of Callaeas wilsoni. Taxonomy (NCBI): domain Eukaryota; kingdom Metazoa; phylum Chordata; class Aves; order Passeriformes; family Callaeidae; genus Callaeas; species Callaeas wilsoni. The sequence goes on from VWPU01000780.1 coordinate 82,865, forward strand.
ATTCCCAATTGACTTAATGGCATTTGTTGTCTTACTGTGCATTCATGATGGAGAATTTTATTTAGAGATATGAGGAAAGGGTATGGCAGCTGTTTAAGTGATTGCTTACATACTGTATCTAGTAGAGGAATGACTTTGTGCTGCCATCCTTGGGGATCTGTATAAGCTGGAGGAGTGGGCCAAGAGGAACATTTCATGTTGAACAGGGTTAGAAAAAGGCCAAGTCCTGCTACAGGCAGGGAGCAGCCTGTGCAGATGCACAGGATGGTGCCTGCCTGGCTGAGGACAGCTCTGCAGGGATCTTGGTAGCTACACACTGAATGTAGTAGTGTGCCCTGGTTGCAGAGACAGCCAACAGTGCCATGGGAGGTACTCGCTGGGGCACAGCCAGGATGTGGAGAGGAGGGATTTTCCCCTTATAGGCAGCACCTCTAGCATGCCTCATCCAGTTTTGGGACTCAGTTACAGTCTGAGTTACAGGTTCCTCATCACCCTGGGCTTCTAGGGTGGTCAGGGACTGGGGCATGTGCCCTGTGAAGAGAGGCCTGGAGACTTCTTTGACCTGGAGAGGACATTACTTTAAGGGGAACTAACATCGATGTGCCAGGATCTACAAAGTGCTCTCAAAAACAGACAACCCAGCACTTCACAGCACTGTGTCATGGGAGGATGACAGACACATGACACAGTGAGTTCTGACTGGATATGAGGAAAAACTTTTCACCACTGGTACAGTCAAATATGGACCAGAGATAAGCTGCCCAGCAGGACTCAACACTCTTGCTCTGAAGTTTTTCAAACCCTGATGGATTTAAGATCTCTGTTACCTGCTCAAACCTGACCTTCTTTGAGTAAGATGTTGAACTAAAGCCTTTCTGAGATACCTTCCATCTAGAAACATGCCAGGAAAATTCAAAGTCTTTTGCAAAGCATTGAATGTTCTGTATTCCTAGATTATTTTGAGACGTGAAAAGCAACGGATGCCAGGAAGTTCTGTTACAAATGTCACCTCTCAAACAGAAGCTGATGATTCTGCTCCAGTTGCTCATGCTGACTACTTGTAAGTGTTCTGAGTACTTCCACTGAAATTAGTATGGTTACTGTCAGAAGAACATATAACCAGTGAGAAAAAATGGCAGGTCTAAGCTGTCAGTGTTAGCTAAGCCTTGACAGGCTTATCACTTCCTTGTCAGTCGTGAATTAAATGACAATACCACATCTTAACAAAGCAAACTAATCTGCTAACTTTAAATTTGAATAATATCTAATATCTGACACAAAAATAAATGTTGATTCTAGTGGTTTTTTCATTAATTAGAATCTGATCTGTAGCACAGAAGTACAGCTAAACTGAACAGTACCTAAATTGCAGTTATGATGCCAATTATACCTATTCTTATTTAACAAGTTTTATATAATTATATCATTATATATATCATATATGATTACATGATTATATGTTTAATAAAATTAAATTATACTACAGACATATAAAATTCACCAGGAAACTCTCCCATATTAATGTGCATCATAATTTAACTTGCAATACATGTTCACCAGAGTGCAATTTTACTGATTAATATTTGCCATGCAAACTGGAATATGCTGTTGAATAATAATGAGTCTTACTGATTGATTGCATGAACGGCATAAATAAGGATCCCACCCAATAACTTAAAAAACTGATAAGAAATTGTGTAAAGAATTTACAAGTGACATTTAATGTCTGCTACAATAAATTAGTGTTCAAGAGGAAAGATATGACTGTCTAGTGTTGGGTCATTCTTCTGGCTTTTCCACTTCTGTTTTACTAAGGGTAAGGATTTCAGGTGCTTTGTGTAGTTCCCACAATTCACAATAAACAGCTGCTTTTTAAGGTCTATATTACAATGAAGTGCATTGAAAGTATAGTGAAATCCTGTGGGAGGCTTTTACAAGTGTTGATTGCATGAAATCTTTAGTTTGAAATACGCTTGATTTATGTTATAAAATCCACAGAGCCTAAAAATCTAAATTAAATCTGAAACTGCTTAGAAGGACACGATCACATTCTTACAATATTAGCCTTCTTGACCCCATCACATTAGAAATATTCAGGAGGCTATGTAGAACTACTAAGGTAATTTATAATATCTAGTATTCAGTATTATGCTGTAACTAAAGCATATCTGCATAAGAGACCCCTAAAATAAAAAAGAGAAGACTATTATTTTTTCCATTGGTTTTATTGAGGTGTGCAGTCCTGTGGATGTAGTCATGAAGATGGTGGTGTAGCCTCTCTCTCCCTCCTGCGTGACAGGTGACATGCTGTATTGACTTTTAGTTGGTGATGATATGAGCTTTTCCATTCCCCTCATCATCAGTAAATCTGTACCTTTCTGTAGAGAGGAAATGAGATTAGTACTGTCTCAGATGGATTCTTAAAGCAAGTTTAAAACAATTGCTTATTTATTAGGTTTTCTTATCCTGACCTCAATATTCAAGCATTTTTGCTACAGTTAAGACTGGAGTTTGACCATGTGCCTTCTGGAAGCTGAATCCTGTGATTCCTATGAAACCTATAAATGCTTCAAGTAGAGGAATAATATTGGCAGCAGTGTTCACTGCATTATGTTTTAAATGCAGTGGATACTCCTTTTGATACAGCCATCTGCACTGCAAGGGATGTTTATCCTCACACTCAACACTGAGAACACTGGTGCTGTCTCTGCCATAAATATCTCACTAAAATTCTCCCAAGGGTTGTCCTCTCTGCTTATGAGAAAGACAGATCATACATGCACTTTTTACGTTCTTTCAAAAGTAGAATTCCAAACGCTTATAACTTGCTTCTACATCAGAAAGGGAACTCACTTCATGTCATAATATCACTATACTATCACTCTTTATGGTCTGTCATCCTTTATTATTGAGGAGTGCAGCAGCAGGAGCGGGTGATTTCACAGGGGAAATTTGTTCAATTGTCATAGTTTAAATTGAATCAGCAGTGAAGAGGTTTATTGCCACATAGTTAATTGGTAATCAGTAAACTATATGTTGAGGGTCAGTATCATAACTTCAACAGATACACCATTGTCCTAGACACATAAAAACGCCTGCACGTACCTACGAATTTTGAAACAACTTTCTCTAACTAATCTTTAAGAGTTCTGTGATGACACACACATGCCCACCCTATGTCAGAGGATGTGTGCACAAACTCTAGCACAAACTCTAGCTCTCCACACTACCTCCTGCAGCCCTCCAACGCACACAGGCAGTATGAGCACAGCCCACGAGGTGATATATGTACAGAGGTGTGCATCATACATACTGAGCTGTGGATCTCTCCCTGCTGCACTCTGGCACATTCATGCCTCCAACAGGAAGCAACTCCATCAGACATGGACAAGGGCCAGCAGGGTGACTTCTAGCAATGTCAAATCAGATTTTCATTGCTGTTCTGTTATCCTCTCCTTTGTCTCCACCCACTGCAAATTATTATGCTCATTTTATACTTCTCAAGTTTACTCTTCCTTTTTGCCAAAAGTTTAAAATATTCCCCTTTTTACCATTTCATTTGTTTTAATGTTGGTTGTTTTCTTCCTCTTTAGTGTCACTAGGTTTGGAAAATGCCCTCCTGGGTAGTTCTGGATGGTCCACTTAACCACACATTTGTCACACAGGTTCCTGTCTTACCAACTGCTGCTATCCATTTAGCCCAGAGCAGGAACTATGCAAGTTAATCTATTGTGACATTTTTATCACTGACAATAGTCCTGTGTCCTAGTTCAGGCACACCTGCCAGAATTTTGCTACCCCTGCCATGAGCTCCTAGTGTCATTCTTTAGTTATGTGCTCTGTTATCAATGTCATCGCAGCCCTGCTTTATGCTGGTGTACAAAAGTATAAGAATGGTGACATCAGTTGAGACCAATGGTCTGTGTGATCAGTAGCAGTTTACAAGAGCAGATGCTTAAGGGAAAATATGGAAAATGTAGTGATTTTTCTTGAAAATCCTCTCCCAGCCTCCAGCATTTGTGGCTCAGAGATATCCTAGGTCATAAACAACAATTTTATTCTGACATATCTCAGTTAATTTCTCTACATGTCTTCATTCATGCAGTATGCATTCTGTATGTGTGAAGAGGCTTTTAGTAGAATAAGGGAAACCTTTAGGCCAGAAGTGCTTTGGCGCTTGGGTTCCATGGTTTTACTTTTGTTTCTAGACACAGTTTTCCTAATAGTCAGTTTCTTAGGATGAATTGTGCTGCAGTTTAGTCATGGTACATACAAGTGAGGGCTTTTCTTCCTGTAGTTTCTGGTACGTGTGTCAGGCTGGGGAAGGTTGTTTGCAGTAGATCTCCTGTTCCAGTCCCGTCCTCTCTTCTGGTACCGCACAGAGGAGCCATGCCAGGATAGCAAATGTGTAGATGTTCCTATTAGATATGTCAAGAGAGCAGAGTCATCTTTATTTTAAGCAGAGTCATCTTTAGTTTAGGTCTTATAACATAATAACAGCAATTATAATAACAATGAAAATACTACTAATAACAATTATAAGAAGAATGAACCTTCATTAGAGTAATTATTTCTGTGGTTTATAGTACATTACTATGGACATCCTAGTATTGTTATAATTCTTTAAATCCAAAAAGCAAGTCATTCTGGATCCATCAGAATGAATTTGCTTAGGAATCCAACATTCTTTTCACTATAAACCAATTGAAATTACAAATAAGGTGGTTTGCTTATTATTTTTTTAACATTAGGTGAACACATAAGAATAATAATATATATATTCTAAAATATATGATTCTTAATGTCTGAGTTGTCTCCAAGGGATTAAGCTAAATAAGGTAGACCACTTAGAATAAAAATTGAGAAATTAGAACTGAAACTTGAGATTAGGTCCACCTATTTCCTATCTGAGATGTCTAATGTTTACAGTTTGGCCCTGTGCGGTGTTTAAGAACTTTACGTCAACATTTACTTCATGAATGTAGGTTAAAAAAAAAATTCTTAGAAGAAATGTTTATCATTCTAAAAATGCAAATACTGTAAGCTTTTTATGCAGAATGCCTTACTATTGCATTTTAACCACAGCCAGCAACTAAAGACCATGCAGCTGCTCACTCTCTCCCAAACTCATCCACCTGGGATGGGAAAGAGAATCAGGAAAAGGTAAAATCCATGGGTTGAGATAAGAACAGTTTAATATTTAAAATAAACTAAAATGCAATAATAATATAATAATAATAATCATAACAACAACAAGGGAGACAAACATATGAGAGAGAGGAGTAAAACCCAAGAGAGATGAGTGATGCAGAATATTAACGCTCACCACCCCCTGACAGCACACTGTGTGCTGACTGGCGCTGAGCAGTGATTGACCTCTCCTGGACAACTCTCCGCAGTCTATATACTGGCCATGATGTACTACGGTGTGGAATATCCCTTTGGCCAGTTTGGGTAAGCTGCTCTCTCCTGGCTACTTGTGCACCTGCTCACTGGGAGAGCATGGGAAACTGAAAAGTCTGAAAGGTCCCTGATTAAGGGTAAGCACTGTTTTCAACATCAACCTAAACATCAGTGTTTTATCAGCATTATTATCATCCTAAATCCAAAACACAGCACTGTACCAGCTACTAAAAGAGAAAATTAACTCAGTTCCAGCTGAAAACGGGACATTTACAAAGAAAACAAATAAAGATACAAATAAATTCAACATGTTATACACTAGAGAATATTAATCATTTTGACTACAAGCATTACAAACTAGGAGGATAGAAATTTCTCTGGGAAAATATCTTATGGGATATAATAGACTTGGAACTTTCAACAGTGTGACTAATGAATTATCCAGCTTTAAGGCAAACTGAAGCACACATCCTCACAGCTCAAAACTAATCAGGGAACACTAATTCTCTTTATCATCATGGACAGTAATGAATGGGGAATTTGAAATATGACATGGGGATTAGAAAGCGTAGAAAGATTGCTCTTAAAACCTGTTACACAGTAGTATCTGCATGTTTCCTGCCAAATGTTGATTTAGTTTTACATAATTTTACAACATGTTAATTATGTCCGGTGTGAAGCAGCATCGGGAAGGAATGCTGTCACACCACTTAGACAAAGCCAAGGCTGTGGGACGTTGCCTCTGTTGACGATGGCTGTGCTTGGAGGTGCTGAGCTCTCCAAGTATAACAGCGTAAGTGCGGAATCAAAGTCCCCTCCACCGACCGCAGGGAAACCCCTGCCCCGTGGAGGTCTCTCTCTGGCCCAGGGCCATCCGTGCCGGGTCTCTCCTGCGCTCCGTCCCCGCTCCCGCTCTCCCCTCGGGGCTCGCAGGGCTGTTTCCCGCACGGTTCCCGTCGCTCAGCCCTGGNCGTTTTGCCCTGTCCAGGCTTTCCCCGGGGCTCTCGCCCGCCCGCCCGTGGCTGAGGGGCTCAGCCGTGCCCTGCGCTGGGGCCGCTGCAGCCGCTGGCACCGCCGGGGCCCGGGCGGGGCAGGCCCGGCCGCTCCGCAGAGCCAACACCCGGACACCTGCGCCCATTCCCTAAGTATACAGAAAGGAAACCTAGTATGTTCGTACAATTATGTAAAGCTAGTTATCAGCTCGTATTTGAAGAGCCACTTAGTTGTGTGAAGCAGCAGGCTTTATATCAGGTTTAAATAACACGATAAGTTGGCTACTTGCCTTTTTCAAAATGTCTGACATTGATTTTCATAAAGTTGTTTACCCTTGACAACAAATAAAGCAGGCTGCAGTAATGCCATAGCAGCATCAGACTATTGCCTGTGAATCTGTAATGACCTGTGGGGTGTTTGCTTAGCAGCATTCATAAGAGTGGCTGCTTCCTCCCTCTGGTGACTCAGTTGCCCTGAAGAAAGAGCTCAAGGAGGTGCAAAAGGCAGGAAATTGGAGAGAGAACCACCTGCCTTTAAAGGAGGAAGGAAAATAGCAGGACAGACTAGAAAAAAATCCACAATAAAATAACAACAAATAAAACCGAACCAGGATGAGGACAACAAGATGAGGTGCAGAAGGGGAAGGTGGCCAAAGGGTGTAAAAGTGAATGAAGAACAGGCATCAGAGGGAGAAAACAGGAGGGAATAAAACTTTGCACAGACTTGGAAGAAATATCTAAACATAAGTATACACTATCTAAACACAGGTAACACATAGTAAAGGTTGAAAAAGACCTTTAGGATCATCAAGCCCAACTGTCTCATCCCAGGCAGCGAGTTGACACACAAATGTAGGGCACCTTTGCAAAGAGTACCAAGGACATCTCATGCTGCCTGTCTGAACCTCTTGCAACAAGAAGGCTGAGCACTTTAACCTTGCAAGGAATGGGCTCATTTGAATTGTGTTATGAGCACAACTGACAGTACTTCAGACAACACAACACAAGCAGCTTTGATAAAAGTCATAGACTTTTAGTATTAAATGTGTCTTCTTTAAAGCATCACATCGTATTTGACCACATGGGAGCATGGAAAGATCTCAAAGTGCATGTCTCATTCAGCTTAGTGCACACATGTGATTTTGAAAATCTTGTTTGTTAAATATAGCTTTTTTATTTCTTGAAAAGTATTTTAAAATTATTTAAACTTAAAATACCTTTACATGTTACTTCAATAAGGTTTCTAAAATACAAATTATTTTGGTAAAAGAACTGTGTTTTTGGAAAGATGGATTCACAGAAAGATATTACAGAGAAATCTAGTATGAATGGCTCATTTACAGATTAAATAATTTTGAATGGCTCCAATAAGCTTGTTCTTATGAACAGCCACTAAATTAATTTCCTGCATCTGTAAATCCTGTTAATAGGGTATTGATTCCATATTTTGCCTTCTAAATTTTGCCCTTCTTAGATGTAAATAACATTGCTTTGAATCGTGTGTCCAAATGAAGGATGGAGAAAACAAAACAACGTCCAACAAAACCAAACAAAAATTACATCCAGTCAAGTGCCTCTGGCTTAGGTTACAAAACAAGAAATCAATTGGCTGAAATACTCAATCTTGTGCGTTTGCTCTTTCAATTAATTACATTACAAGGGAAAAACCTGTCTCAATCTTTCCTTCATTTTCCACATATCATTACAAGCCAGTGACAGCAGTGATAACTATATAAAGAATATATTAGGAGAAATATGGTACATTTATCTTTGGTTCTGTGGCTTTATATTTAATTTAAGTAATACTGGAGCAAGTGTGCTAGGCCCTGCTAATCATACACTGATAAAAGTGAGAATTCGGCTATTCCGTCCTATAATTAGATACAGATGTGGATGCTCTGTTGGCCACAAATTGCAAACCTGCATATCTGCCAAACACTCATTTGTTTGCCATCATTTTTGAGCCTTTAGGAGAGAGTACATGGTGCTAACTGCAGCTTGTTAGCAGCTGGTTCACAAGGAATACAGTGTGAACAGGCTTGGCAAAGCTGTGTTTTGCAATAACAATGGACTGCATACTCTCAGTTTTCTCTGAGTTGAAGACCCAAAATTGTAACTCTAGGGAAGCAAAGCAACTTCAGTTACCATCAGCTTCTAAAGAAGACAAACTTCATTAATGTGTTTGTGAGGAAAATGCGTAATTTTCAGTAAACTACAAATGTATTTAACTTGCTCTTTTGTATATGGAAGAGAGGCTGAAATGAGAAGCCTCAGTATAGGCAGAGTCTCTTAGGCATATGCTTATTTCAAGAAATTAATGTTAAACTTTATTTGCAGAGTGATGATTGGTTCCAGCATATTTCTCAAAATGGTTATATATTGATACCATGTTCAATTAATCTTTCTGTAATATATTTCTAACTTTATATAATTACAAACAGTTGCAGTGACTGATCAGGGCCACATATGTAATATGGCAGGATGTAAAAGGTTTTTTTTTCCTTTCAGTCAAAAAACGTATAGTGTTTCCTCAAAATTATTCAGCGCAAACCCTGATTTATTGCAGTACATGTTGAGGTAGTGGGACAAAGGGCTCTGTTAGTCTGGAGGAGCCCTGTGAATTTCGAGTCCTGGAAAACAATAGTTCTCAATATGCATACATGGTGATCCCACAGCTTGCTCAAATGGAATGAGCAATTCTTTCTCTGCGGCTACAATTTATTGGTCCTAGGCTGATCATGTCATAGAATCATGGAACCAAAGAATGGCTTGGATTGGAAGGGACCTTAAATATCACCTATTTCCAACCCCTCTGCAGAAGCAGTAGTACCTTTCACTAGACCAGGTTGCTCAGAGCCCCATCCAGCCTGACCTTAAACAGTCACAAGAATAGAATATCCACAACTTCTGTGCACAACTTCTTCCAGTACCTCACCACCCTCAGTGTAAAGAATTTCTTCCTGATAGCTGTGTCTAAACCTACTCTCCTTCAACTTAAGGCCATTCCCTCCTATGCTATCACTACTTGCGCTTGTGAAATGTCCCTCTCAGGCTTTCTGGTAGGCCCCTACAAGGTACTGGAAAGTACTCTAAGGTGTCTCCGGAGCCTTCTCTTCTCCAGGTTGAACAACCCCCACTCTCTCAGGCTGTCCTCATAGAGAGGTGCTCTAGCCCTCTGACCACCTCGGTGGCCCTCTGACACTTGTCTAAATATAAGAGTTCTGAGCTAGATTCTCCTTACAAAACCTCTGCTCCCACTTGATGTGAACCTTATTCCTTCAGCCCGGATAACAGTATTCATAGATTTTAACTGTAGATTTTCATATGTCCAAATTAATGATGTTATTTCTGTTTAGAGATGCATTCTGTTTAGGTCTTTTGGTACTACAGTGGCTAAAATGGAAGTCTGCATGGACTGGATTCCTGACATGTTGAAATAATTTTATAGACACTCTGTAAGCCAACATCTGTTCCTTCCACACTGCTCTTTCCAAGAGAGATCAGAAAAAGCACACAGAACTACATCCGTATTCCTACCACAGGACTGTAGAGCGAGAAATATAAGAAAGATGGGTGGGGATTTTTCAACTGTAAGCAGCAATGCTGAGAAAGGCTAGAATCCAGCACAGTTCCAACAGAGCTCCATGGGTAACTGCTTTGCTGAATATAGTAAATTGTGTCCATTCGGTCCTTGAGCAACACCAAGAGAATTTCAGGGGGAAGGACTAAACTTTTACTTCAGGCATCAAAAACTCCATATTCTGAATGATCAGACAGCTGCAAACACCAAATTTAGTAGTATTTTCTTAACTTCTGTTCTAAGTATTTTTTAAGTTAACATTTTTATCCCTTTTTTCCTCTGCAATCTGGAAAAAAATATAACCCCCTTTAATTACTGTTAAACGTTTCCCTTCAGAAAGTGACTAGCTGCTGCTGGTAACCCATTAGAGGCAAAAAGTTATTCTGTTATCACCCATTTTTGGTCCAAAGGAAATTACAAACACGTCACCTCTAGGTTTCTCCTGCAAATGCATCTCCCTCCCTGTCCAAAAAGTATAAATATTTATTTATTTAAGTGAAAGTTAGATTCGTGGATTGCAATGCTGGTTTCAATATCTTGCATCATTGAGAGAAGCTGAAATCTACCATGTTAGACAGAAATTCAATTTTTTCAACAAAACTGTTTCTTGCTTTAATTTCCTTTCCTTTTTTTTTTTTCCCCCTCTCCTTTAGTGGTACAGTTCTTAAATAATAAACGTTGAAATTGCTTTTCCCAAAATAAGGCTCAGTCTCCAATTTTCCTTTTTCCTTATGAAAGCTCTCAAAGTGTGTTAAGGATTCATGCTCTTTCTTGCTCCCTATCTGTTCCACAGTCTGTTTTTCTACGAACCTGACAGCCAGAAGTGGATGGATGGAGATGGGCAGCTCCCAGGAATGGAAGGGCATTTTTCAAGAGAGAAGATATTTTCAGGGAAAGGGAGCAAGTCACCAGTCTTATAACAAAACTGTAATTGGACAGCCCAAACTTTGAGTTTGGTCTGCCTAGGTAGTTTTGTAAAGCTGGTACCCTCAAAAGACTGCAAAAATTTGAAAGTAAAAAGCCAGGTTTCTTTTTTTGTGTGTGTTTGGGGGTTTTTGTGGGTTTTTGTGGTTGGTTTGTTGGTGGTTTTTGTTTTCAAACTCAAACACAAACAGGCAACTTTTTAGAAACTGAACTCAAAATGAATAACTAGAAGTACCTGAGGAATAAATTATTTATAAATAAATTTTTCCCTACCACTGTTCTTGCAGGATAGATCTTTTATTTCAAGTTTACACTGAGTTGCCAAGACTTTCCAGCTTCTGCAAACTCTGCAGTCTCCTCTATATCTCCAAGTAAAGTCTCTTCCCACTATCATCCATGAGGCCCTGACTGTGCCTACCTTGTGCTGCACTTTAATTTTCAGGGTTTCATCTGTGCTACAAGCTCACTGCTTGCTGGCCACTCACTCCTGCTCTGACTTCGCACTTCTGAAGTGTCGCTCCCCAGCACTTGTTCAATTCATTACAGTGTGCAGTGCACTCTCCAGACCCCAGCTCTGGACAGGGAGGGGAGCATATCTTAGGACCTTCTTAGAGACCTCTTCTCAAGGCTGTAAATATTATGTGGAAGGGGAAAATATTTAGAGAGGTAAGGGCCTGCATTATATCCCACTTTGGGACATATATTTCCCAGGAGGTGCACCAGAGGTAGCACGAGGTCTGAGTATATTTTCTACATGTCATTTTTTGTTTTAACTCTTAGAGATATTCACTTGTATATGGTTATAATTACTGTACACTGCTAAAATTAATTCAATGCTTAATTATTTTGACATTGTGACAGACATGATAAAATGCTCCCTGGTGCCTCAAGCAGATTCTTGACAGAAGATATTAGAGAGACTTGACTGTGCCCTTCACAACGAGGGGTTACATTTATGTCTGTACAAACTTTTTTGTGACAGACTGAACTGAACGAAGATAAGAAAGAGCTAGGAGTGTTTCATTGAGAATTTCTGTAAATTGCCTTGGGTTTTACTCCTTGTATTTCTTTCCCAAAACTCTTGAAATAAAACTTATTTTCCTAAGTCTGCCATAAATTTTTTTTCTGAGAGCTAAATATATGTGAAGAAAAAAGTGAGCAAAACTCCGCATTCTTAAATTCTTTTAATTGTCAGAAGTTTTTTTTTTCAAGGGCTTTCACATTCAGAAACTCATCTTCAACTTTACAGAAACAGCCAGAAATTCATGAGAAGTCATCCTCTTGGTGATGTTTCTGGTTTGGTATTTGATGGTAGAACATTATGCTCATTGGCATTTGGTGCATTTTTTATTCAACCTTCTTCTACTTTTTGTGTCCTAACTCATCATATACAGGATGAGTTAGTTTTATCCTGAGATTAGTCCTTTCAGAAGAGCTGTCTGTGCTGCTGGGTTTGTAAATGAGAAAGAAAAATGATTCCTTGTAAAAATCTGAAAGCAGACTGGAGGACTAAAAGTGGCTGTAGGCAAAATGTTATGTGAAGTGCTCGTGTTTTAAGTGAAGAAAGGATTACAAAACGAACGCTGCAGAAATGCTGTCCCAATAAATTTTATTCTGGTCACCTCTTTACCATTTGAGAATTTGGAATCTCCTTTCATTTGATGGAGGACATTTTCTGTAACCTTGCAGAGACATTATAAAGAGGAATTTTTTTTTTTTTTTTTAAAAAAGCAATTATGATATTGTGATAAGAAATTTCATATCTGTTGGGATTTTTAAAAGTGCATTCGTAACTTTTAAAAGGTGTATATTATAAAATCTGTATATAGATGTTTAAGCTTGCAAATGAGTAAATTTATCCTGAATAATAATTGATGATTCAGTGGCCTTGATTATTATAATACGGTTTTGCTTTAAAGTGATTGTTGCATTTGCATTTCTCCAAGGGACTGAAAAGAACTTTAAAAACTCCTAAAACCAAAGCTCTGTTTTTATGTTTTAAAACACTGATAAATTAGATTTCTCTTCAGAATATTTTCCTCACCCTTATCAACAACCAGAACTTTTTTCTGCATCTTCACTTTTCAATAATGCAAAGGATATTGTCAAGGAAGAAACCTATATGAATTTCTGAGTAGTAGTCTTGACAAATATATGCAAAACATTATAGGAAGTTAAACTATTCCTTCAAAGAAAAGGAACTGTGTTTGTCACAAGAGTTTGTAAATAAATAAATAAATAAAAAATAAATAAAAGACTGAGCAGATTTTACTGTACCACTTCAGCCCCTTTTATTGTTGAAGAATGTTTAAAATGGAGAAAGACTTTGAGTAGGACATTAAAAGTTACCTATCTTAATTTTTATGCATAGACATCTGCAGTAACTTTCCTCTGATTTTTGACTGATTCTGGCAATACAAATGCTCCTTTGTGACAAGCAGTATTTATAGGTGTTTTTATGAAGAGATGCACAATGTTAAGTAATAGAAACAGATTATCTCATAGGAAAAAGATTCTTGTGGGTGTTTGGAACATAGATGTCAACTTCAGATAAACTATTATTGATACTGAAAAGGAATGGGAGGCCGTGAGGCCAGCATAGCTGGGGGTTATTTTTTAGTATTGCTGCTAAAAAATTCAGATTTCTTTTAACTGCTATCTTCTGTAGTCTGATTTTAGAACTGGAAACCTAAATTTTCACCTGTATATCAAACATAATCCCCTAGGCCCAAGTAAAATCTTTTTAGCATTGTGAATATTGCAGCAAGTGGCACCTGGTCATACAAGAACAACCGGCCAATTGCTGCTATGCATCTTGCAAAGGCACTGGGCAATGCCAGGAATATTGTCTTTTGTTGTTGAAGTTGAATCAGGAGTGCTGTTTCGAAAGAAAGAAAGTACCTATCAGTGCCATAAACAAGGTACTGAGATAAGAAGGTCGTGTGCATGCGAAGTGATTAAGGCCTGCATGGAAATCAGGGGTCTGCTTCTATCCATGGCTAACTGTTGTGGGCAAACCATTTACTTTGCTCATCCCTCCTCTGGAACTTCTTCACAGAACTAATTCTAAACAAATCCCTGTGTATCCAATAACGTTAAACAGTTGAAACAATAAAAGATGAAGACAGAATTTGAAGGGAATTATTTTGCAAGTAAGCGTAGGCCAGTGTCTAATAAAGAAGAGTGGCTTATTTATTTGTTTGTTTGTTTATTTGTTTATTTGTTGACCTTGGTGTTTCTGAAATGTCTGCATTTTGCTTCATCACAGGGATTGTTATGTGTATTAAAACTGAGAGTGCCTGACAGAAGGAAGACAAATCTTAGAACAGTGGTAGTGAAACAACTGCAGATTTACAAATTGAAGACTGCCAGCAAGTCCTTATATAGGAAAATGTTCATCTCCTTCTTGAAATTAGCCGTGAAAGTCATTCTATGAACACTAAAAGTGAAGAATATGAGGTGCCATCTGGTTGAGTGAATTGCCAGCATATATACCCTATATTCATGAGGGATAAGACTTGGTTCTCTAAGATGGTCTTCATACCCACAAGAATTATTGTTACATTTTTTAAAAACTTTCCTTAAAAAAATAAATACTTCAAATAAATGTGGCATATCACTGCAGTATATAATTCGATCTGGCGCTCAAGATTACTGAGTGATTCTGATGAGATGAAATTAGGCAAGAAATTTCCTTTTCTAAATATTTCATAGGTGTGGAATAGCATTTTCCCTTATAAGCCATTTTGAAATCTTGTGTATGATCATGGTATAAAGGTATAAAGTAGAAAAGCCTTCTTCTTTGTGAAATCCTTTTCCAATTCTGAAAAAAATCTTGGCGTTAATCAACACACTAATGCTCTGGCAATAAGTGGACGAATATAATTCAATTCTTCGTTTTACTGCATAAATCTAAGATGATGATTTAAGGCAGCTCAGAGGAATTTTCACTTTTCATTCTTCACATTCCCCTAATGCAGGTTCTTCCTGAGTAATTCTCATACTGTGTAGATTGTTAAACATGCTGAAGTTTTGCTTGCAGTTGCCTAGAAAGTCTTGCCAATGATACAGCCATAGAAAACTACATCAAAGGGTAAGAATAATCATATAAATTAAAATTTATCCATAGATCGTCCTTCAATTAAATATGATTCCATGATTTTCTTGTGGAAAAAGACACAAAAGTAAGGCAAATTCTCATTAAAATATTGTAATTAGTTAGCCTTTGAGTAATGAACATTAATATTTCTTATCTTCATTATTCATTAGATCAGATAATTTTTTACAATATCGTGTAGTGGTATTTCTTCATGAAACCCAGTTCATCTAAATGTGCAACGCTGGCACCAGTATTTCAATCAATCATTCTGATAAATAGACAATTTAGCAATTTAGTAATGCTAGAGTCAGGTTCCTTTCAGAATATTTCAAGTTTAGCCTACCATCCCACTCAGAATGTTTGAAGTTTATTCATTGGGATATTGTATGATTACTGTGCATGCTTCCCCTTTAGAAACTTAAAGTGGAATTGTCTTGCTGAACTAAACTTTTTACTGGCATGCATCGTATTTTGTAGTTTAAAGGGAAAGCAAGGTATATATTTTTGTTCTGAACTTTAAGGCAAGTTAGCTCGTCTGATAATACTTGATAAATGAAACTACTTTTACAAAATTGTAATTTATTCAGCATTAATATTGATTGTAGAGAGTTTCTAGAATCATAAAACTGTTCAGTAAATAGGATTCAGACAGAAGTTAAAAATGTTAATATTGCTGCCAGGTTTTTTTAAGAAATTGCTGGGAGAGGGAGGATTTTTTACTTTTTTTGCTGACATTTCAACTCTTCTAGAAGGTAGTTTATAGCTGTTCAGTATACATATGTGGATATTGAAATATGTGACTGACAGACTGCTATGTGAGGTGTATGTGACTTCCAAATAAGATCTTTCTCTTTACTTTTTTTTTAATTTGCCAGAAAAAATCTGGCATTCTATTATCTATAACGGCCAATGTTGCTGCATTAAAAAAAGACTGTAAATATCCTTGTTCCTTCTCTAAAATAAGCAATGGAAAAACTTTTGTCATACTATCTCCAGGAATGATTATGGAAAATATGCCCTCACAGCAGCTGTAATTTTTTTGCAATTTTGCCTTTACCTGAGGTTAAAAGGCTGAGGTTAAAAGGCTGAGGGAATACTTTTACATAGTACTAGAAGGGAAGTCCTGATTTTTTTTTTTAATGTTTGCTCTTTGCTGACTGCATCCTAAAATATTCCAGAAATTAGTTAGGTCTGGGTTCCTTCTATTTCTGTTAATGATTTCTCTCTACTGCCAGCTGGAATCCATTTTCTAATTTTCAGTTTGAATGTATCCATGGCTGTCTTGATTGTATTGGTCTGGTTACAGCATATTTCAGTTCAAGTATCCATTTTCTTTCATTTGGTTTTAAACACACTAATTAGACAAGAGAAACTCTTCTGATCTACTGTAGACCATTAGAGAATCTGTCTAATTTAGTTGCCTTTCACTATACTTGTGTGTATTTAATTTCATCTTTCCCCTTCTATGTGTAACCTGATTTTGCACAGAAACAAATTTCCTGGTAAAACAGGAGGCTATACTTTCAATTTTTATGGTGACTTTACCTTATCATTCAGATTCTGTATGATGAAAACATGGACACATTAGTCCTTTTCCTTTTACTTCCCATATCTCATCCCAATTAATATCAGAAGCATGAGTGTGTCCAATTTCAGTTCCTTTTTCTAGTTATCAAGTTGTTCCTGCATGATAATCCGTTGCCTGTCACACTGATGATGCCTCCTAGCAATCCTATCAGATATAATCAGGAAGTGCCTTCTTTCATGACAAAATACTTAATGAAAACATTAATTACAGCAAAGCCAAGAGACGAAAACTTTCCACTCACCACATAAGTTCTACATAAACTGTTAATTGGTTACTCCTTCCTAAATACTTTGGCAAATATTTATAGGATGCCTTTTCAAGAGTTTTAATGCAGTGCACTGATCTCTTCTATGTCCCTTCTACTGATAGGTCATTAATTTCTATATTTTTATCAAGGAAGAACGTTACTATGAGTAGGCGATTTCTGATGTCTACTTTTATCTTTTACATTGCCTTTAGATGTGTTACTTGAATGGCCTTTCTTTTTTAATTGCCATTATCTCTCTGTGGCTGTCACACTTCTCAAAGACAAACAATATGTTCTATCTAGTTAGAATTTTTTAATGCAATTCAAAGTGTCAGCTTCTGCCAGACTAGAAAAATCTTTAGTGAATAGAAATTTCATATTCAGAAAAATTCCTATTTGTTTTGCCAGGTTTTTAAAAATCTTAGTCTTGCTAAAATCCTTCCTATTAATCTAGATAAATGAGCAAGTTTGTACTATTGCAGTAATGGTTATAGCTTTTCTTTAAACAAGCAGACACTTGGCAATGTTCCTATCCACTTGAAAGTTTTTAATGGGGTGCTTTTTATTTTATTTTTTAACTACAATAGTGAAAATTTTCTACTTAAGTAAATATAGACACTGAAGGGTAACTGTCACATATCCAAGCGGTAACACACTGCACACAAATGAAACAGAAATTTCAGTTGCTATGTGGACAATGTACTAAATTCCATTGTATGTTTTTCTGGCAAAAAACTCTAACAGCTGTCACAAATACCCTTAGAGAGAGATACCCTAGGGACGAGTGAAAATCTTGGCCAAGTAACTAACCAGAATTTATATGGGATAACTCTAGTGGATACTTTGAAAATATCAGTATTTTGGCAGTAATGTCTTTTCCAGGTCTTTTAAAGAGTGAGCGCTGCAACTTCTGTGCACCTGAGGGTTTTCCACTCCACTTGGGTTTTGCTCTAAGTGTTGTGTGCAAGCTTGCTGATGGTACTTCAGCAAAACATGATTATCGCTTCTCCAGACAATACCAAGAAATCTCTTCGCTGTTAAATCACTACAAAAGATTTATGCCCCAATACAAGAAATAGGTTGATTTTTTCTATTATTCGCTTCTTGACTTATTGCAGGTTGCCAAGAATGAGATGGTCACAGACATTTTAGAGTAATATCTGCCCATTTCTTAGGGGGAATATGGCAATCAAAGGCTCCGGAGGGGTGGGCTAGTATATGTCACCTCCCAATCAGGTTTAAGCATCACTTCGGTTTTGCTTTGGATCTAGGTCAGCTGTTAGTCTGTCTGCATCACAGTGCTAGGTCAGCCCCACAAGCAATCTGGTGCAGAGATTTACAAAGGTTATGACCAAAGATATTGAAATTAGCTAAAATTGTATATGTTTAATCCACTGCCCAATATCAACTCTCTTGAAGAGAGGTGAGTACTTGTAAAAAACCATTGTGATATGTTTTTTAATTATATATAACAATACTTGCTTACTTCTGGAGAAGTAAACTGGATGATGATAGAAACCAAGGTTCTATACAAATTAGGTTTGGATTTAATATTTAGCTACAATAAATTGGTACATTCACAAAAATATTACTTATTCACTCAGCTCAGTTCTTTCATGTTTTCTTTTCTAGTGCGTGATTTATAAGTTCTTGTCTTAACTGTTGTGAAATTATATTTTGCCATAGTGTTTGTTTCCTCTGTCTAGTAAAACAAAAATAGTTCAGAAGTTCTCCATTAAACATGAAATACAGGCCATATGTCTTATACACAAAAGAAGATTAAGCACAATGAACATGAAAAAAAACGACAAAGTGAAATAGAGGAAGGGTACCAGGAGAAAAATTTAAAAAAAAAAAAAAAACCTAAAGACCAAGGGGAAAAGCTAGGATACATCGATGAAATCTTGAAATCAAGGCATTTTTCATTGTAAAAAAGACATTTTTCTCATTTGCAGCATTCATTACCCAAAGCGACATAATTTCAAACAGTAGTAAACTGTTAGTTGGAGTTATTCCCTACACTGAGAAGCAGCACAAAATACTGAGCTAACTGAACAAACAACAGACTGACAAACTAAATTCAAAACTTTCTTTGAAAAATTATCTATAAAGTTAAATTTGTTTTAGTTTTAAATCTTAAAAGTGATTCTTCTCCTTACAAACAAAACTTACGCAAATCTATTTTTGATTCATCATTTTCTAAAATTTAGTGATGAAACGAGTAATTTTTCTAATCTTCTCAGAATTTGTTGTCTTCTTATTTTAAAGAACAGAGGAGATTAATAACTTCAATCATTTTTTTTTATTTAAGAATACATTTAAAATAGTGAGATAAGTAGTAGGTGAAGCTGTAACACAAGTGTATTTATAAAAACAGCTATAATTAGTGTTTCTGGAACTGACTGTCCTTATGTATTGAATTTGCTTAATAGGAAAAGAGTATTAGTTTTTAAATTTCACCATTTTTATTCTTCTATTCCTGACAAACAAAATATTAAATTATGAAAACTTACTCCGTTACACTTTACATATTTAATAACAAAACATGATTTTAAGCTTTTACACATTGTATTGGTTATACTACTACCTCTGCTTGATTTCATTAAATTTTCAGGATATGTTAGAGGAATGCAATGGTAATTTTCAGTCCTTTTTTCGATCTACTCCTGTATTTAGTTATTCTTACTCTATCCTGGAGCAAAGGAGCTGACCATGAAATCTTTTGTTGACTTTACAGAATGTTGAACTGGGTATTATCAATGAAGCAGACTACCTAGATTTTTTTTTTCCAGAACATAAGTATTCCTTGCAACATACAGATATATTTTTAAGGAAGTAGCAGAGATCATAATTCTTGCTCACCAGATGTTACTGTAAGAATTTTTCACTCAAAAGTGATAAAGAAAACATCACAATGCTTTGGAGAACCAAGCAATTGTCTTTCTAAGTTGCATTTAGAGGCAACTTGGGCAAAATTATGAGCATTATCCCACATAGAGAAGACTATGCAATGAAAATCTAGAGTCAGAAATTACTTCTGACCTGGCACTAACTGCAAAGATGAGATCTACAAAGAAGTAGCTAGGTAACATATTATCGTCAACTCGTAGTCTTTATGATCTGCTTCCATGTTTCTCCTTAAAACTATCTTAGCAGTTTTTGACATGCAACCAGATAGCCTCAGGAAGCCCTGCACCTCTGAACCTGTAAGACAGCACTGGTGCTCTGTTCCACGCACTAAGTAACGTGAGCAACCACTCCAGGTTGTAGAGCTCTGTTGACAGCGTTGCCAGATGAAGAATTGTTTGTACCGGAGGGTTAATACAATTATCATTTTGCAAAACCATTAGGCTATAAACATTATCCAAGGAAAGGAAACAGCTCTTCATTGATGTAAGGACTCACAAATTAATGAACCAGGCCAATTATGCCAACTTATCTCCTCCTTTGGAAAGTAGCACCAGTTCCTTGGGCAGTCAAACATGACTGTAGGGTTGCCGACCACCAGAGACCACCAAAGAGACCCCCAGGACAGAAGAACACATGCACCAATGAGAAGGAATATATGCTAATGACCTGGGGGAAATGATTATCATATTTATATTTCTTCTGGCGAAACCATGAATATGTGTGTAAAATACAGCTTATAAACAGGAGCTTTTTCTGTACTCAACATGTTCAACAGGTGGAGCTATCCCTCATAGATCCAGCACCGTAATAAGAATGCCTGTTCCCTAATACTAAAATTATCATGTCACAGAGTCTACTTTCTTGCTGGTTTTGGTAACAGCATCACTTTATTAAGCAGTGCATTCAATATCAGCAATGGCGTGCCTTTTGGTAACTTTTAGACAGCAAGTTTAATCACAGAATCATAGAAAGGTCTGGGTGGAAAGGGGGCTTACAGATCATCTGATTCCAGCCCCTCTGCCATAGGCAAAGACACCTTCCACTAGCCCAGGTTGTTCCAAGCCCCATCCAGCCTGGCCTTGAACACTTCCAAGGATGTGATATGCACAGCTTCTCTGGGCAACCTATTCCAGCGCCTCACCAGCCTCATAGTAAAGATTTTTTTCCTAATATCCAATCCAAATGTACTCTGTTTCAGTTTAACATCATTCCCTTTTGTGCTATCACTACATGCCCTTGTAAAAAGACTCTCTCCTGAGTTCATAGTAGTTATACCATAAGAGAAAACTCTCCAGTGAAAAGAAATTATTTCAACAACCAACAAAGCATTGCTAGCATAGAAATATCTCTGACATGAGTGCTATAACGCTAGTCATAATGGATCAGAAGGACCTCCAAGAAGAAATTACATCCATAAAATTATGATTTTGGGGTTGGTGGATTATGAGTTAATTTGTAAGGTTATTTTCTGAAACACTTTTTGAACTAGAACATGCTGTCATAAATATCTAACTACTTGTCATGATGGTAACTTCCAATCCATCAAAATGCTTTGAGATTAGGAACAGCCCGTTGTTTCAAAGGACATTGTATAGTTAAAGCAAAATTAAGTGTACTTCACAAATGTAAATGATCCTGAAAAAGTGTTATCTTTCCTACTTGGAAAGCTTTGCAACAGAGAATATAGGTGCTATTAACTTCTGCTTAATTGCAGAAGGGAATAGAACACATCAAACTTCTCATCAAACACATTTGAGGAATTCCGATTTAGTCACAGTATTATACAGCCATTAGTTCAACTTGGGGAATTATGAACTAGCTGAGCAGAAAACAGGCAGCCTTTTCTGGGCTGAGTCAGAGTACAGGAAGCATTTTGAGCAGAAAGGTCCTTTGTACTTCAGTTAGCCTTTCCTCTGATACCACAGTTCCATATCTAACATCACAGAAGATCAAACATTTACTAAATCATTCAAAGACTGGCTTACAGGATATCAAAAATGTCTGAAAGTAAGGTTTTGATAGCCAAGCCAATCATGTGCAGTGAAGTGTTTTGAGAGTTATACGCTTAAAAAGCACATCTGAAAGGATGTGCCTTGAATTTGCCACACGTGTAAATTCAAGAGGGGAAGGAAGAACCATGCAAGTGCAATGATGCAAGAAGACCTATCCAAAAGACACCTGAGGAAGAAGGTGGAGAACTAAGCACAGAATTGTACATCTGTACTGTGTGAGTAACAAGACAAAACAAAAATAGTTTTCAGTGATGTTTCAGGAACTGAGACATAGGTACAACACTATACCCTGGCCAGAAAAAATAATACTAGACCATCCCTGTGGAGAAAAAAGATCATCTCTGTGGAGCAAAACTACAGGGAACTGCAAAGTTCACTTTTTTGAAGGAAACTCAGTTTAGATACTATTTGATATTGAGGATATCTAACAAAGAAATTTAAATGAATGTTATCCTCCATGGCAATAAGTGTATACCTGTGCTGCCGCTTCAGTGCTATAGATGTTCTTCTTAGTGCTCCTAAATATTAAGCTCCAAAGCAGAAATAACACAGATGCAAAGGATGTTTTACATTCCAGTGTAAAATCAGTCACTATGGAAACTACTCGAGTAATGTTAGAGAGTATGTCAATAGCAATTCAGAGGGGACATCACATCTTCAATCTCTTCCTGTTAAATGTACTTGCAATATTATTGGAAACTGTGCCTGTAAGAGGGGTTGAATGTGTTGATTCATATGAATTACATCACAACATCAATTAAGGGTTGGAAAAGTTTTGTTTTGATTTGGGTTTTTTTGACATTTTCATGGTGTTATGCTTCATGAATAATCTGAAAGGTCAGAAAATCCTGGTAAAGTCACTGCAGTGTGTTAAATGTGTCTGAACTAGACAAGAACTGCAAATGTAATGTGAAAGCTTTAGACAAAAATTCACTGTGATTCAAAAGGCAATATAATTTCAGGTGATTTTACTAATTTGACTGGGTCATGCTCTGGACATTAAATTCAGTAGTCTTCAGGTCTTGTACCAGGGCATTTAGTTTAAAATAGTGTTTAGTTATTACAAACAGTTCCATTAAATAAATTCCTCTTAATTCATACTCAGCTTTTGGCTGCAAATTACCATAATTTTTAAAACACTCTTTTTCATATAATCAAAGTCAAATTTTTCAGTCTAAGAGAGCAAATTAAAATTTTTCTTTCTTCTTTACATTTGGGCAATGTTTAGTTCTTAATATGGTAAGAAAGAGCAGGGGAGAAAGAACTCAGTGAAATAAGATTAATTATTAAAATATTCTGACCTTAAAGAGACTTTGCTTTTTGGAAAATATCTTCTGGGAAAACCAGTTGGCTCTACTTAAAAATGTAGCTTTTATGAATCCTAAACTGAGAAAAAAGTCTACTTTTTAGCAGGGAAGAAAATGGGTAACTTATGAAGCTGATTCCATCTAGAATATCACAAAAATTCTCCAAACTGTCCATTATTTCCCCTTCATCCTTTCACCAATTTTATTCTGTTTCTAGCTAATAAGGTTAGTAATGACTAACATTGCAGCTTAAAATATTTCAGGGATTTAAAAAAAGAAAAATTGCAAAGTATTTATCTGAATTAGTATTATATATAAACTTAATTTTCCTATTGTGTTTTAATTACTTTAAACTTATATCTGTAGAGTAAAAGAATTTATTATCCTTCAGGTAACAAAATTTAATAAAATTTTCAGGACTACCACAATGAAACAGATTTCTCTGAAATCCCCTGCCAATGTAACAGGGTAGAAAAAGCTCAGGAAGGCTTAATTGTGAGAATTTTAGCTACTTTCTGCTGGATGATATGGAAAATCTGTACAGTTAATAGATTGTTTGATCTTTGGCAGTTGAAGTATACATTTGAAAACTAGGGAATCCACATGCCTCAGCTTGTAAAATTAGAAATACAGAGCTAAAATTTTCATCAGACTTGGAACAAACAGCAGAGTTCACAGTCTTCTTTAGCAATGTATAGTTCATTTTAAGAAAAGCAAGCAGAACAAAATAGTTTATTATTGTGTAAGGTACTTATCCAAGTGTTTAAACTACTGCAGAAGTGTATTCAGCATAGCTGCTCCCCTCATCACAGCCATTCTGTAATTATTTTTACCTTTATATCAAAAATTCCGTACACTTGACAAATATTTTTTCTTACCATCAAATTTTTTACAAGTTGATCTCATATTTACACACACACACACATACACACACACACACACACACACACACACACACATGGAGCATGAGAGAAATAAAACTTGTCCTGAGTGAAGAATGTTATATGATGTCATTAAACTGACTAGAAGTAAATTTGGCTTTGGTCCTGAGAAGCACACCTATAGTGCTGAATGGCATTTAGTGCCACCTCAACAATTGTAAGATAAAGTGAGATTTGAGTGCCTGCTTAATAAATGTTTAGAAAAATTACTTATTGCAAGAGTGGTTTTCCTATAATGCACCCAAAAAAGTTACTTATGAAATGTCTGAGTGCTTCATTTTTCTTTCAATCCCTGGATCACAATCACCATATTATTACACTATTTGTTTCTCAGTGCCTAAGTATCCTGATATTTTCAAAGATATATATAATTGTTCTGTACTTGAGTTGTTTGCCCACTAAACCCATGTCAACTTTCAGTGGGATTTTTCTCCTTAAATTTTAAAATAACTTTCAGACTGATATGCTGCTGGCCCTATCAGAGCGCCATAAAGATGGGAAAATAATGCTGAATCTAAGATAAGAGGAGTTAATAGACTTTTCAAATATTTCCTTGAAGATAGAAAGGAATTTAGCCAAGTGGACAGAAAGAGCACTCTACCACAGGTTATCGACTTCTTCTTGTCAGTTTACTCCTCAATCTGTCAAAATGCTCAGTTTCTTATATTTGAATCTATACTGAATGTAAGTTATGACCCTTTGGTGGTCACTAAACATTCTTCTAGTACTTGCTTGTGAAACTGGAGTTTTAACTCAGTATCTATGTCTCACTTATAGTTCCACAGTCTATCATTTAGTTTATTTTTATAATCCTATCTCTGCATTCTTTGTCTGCACTTGCACTTTTCAGGTGTCAGGAAGGTACAAGTGAACAAATGCAAGTGAACACGTATTGTTCAAGATGCTCTTTCTTAAATGTTTATAGGTGTGTTTATACAGCGTGGTTACAAGGTAACTGACATCTGGTGTCCATGTGGGATGAAGTCTAGTTCTTTGTTCCCTTGGGAGTCTTAGGAGACTGACTTTTTATGCAGACATGATTTATTTTGACTCTTCCAGGCAGGTTCCTTCACCAGGAACTGCTGAAAATTTTTTTAAACTTTCCCAAGAGACCCATTTGTGTGATATAAAAATCTCTTTTTATATGTCCTCATCTATATGTTCTGTCTGATTTTTTTTTCATTCCTCAAAAGCTTTCCTAAGATTCAGAGGAGAAATAAAGGTCTTCTCTATTTCTTTAAGTAAACTAATGCCTTGTTCATGAACGATACAAAGAAGAGAATTTGGTTTTGTCAGGTGTGTTAGGAATAAAACAAACTCTATCTGTTCTTACACAGTGTTCTTGTAAAATTTGTGCAGTGAATGGATTAAACTATGAAGTTCTGTTACCACTATTAGATGTCTGTGAAGGACAACTTCTCTATAGAAACCTTGATAACAGCTACAAAAGAACTCATTACACTGCCATTTGCATTCAAAACTTTTCATCACTTTGCAATATCTGTAAAATCATCAACAAATTTCCTCAATTTGACAATGTTTCAAATAATGCTGTAGTGTTTGGCCAGACATTCAAGATCTTGCAGATTCCAATTTTATTACATTTGACATCAGACACAAATTTTACACAAAATTTCATACAGCAATTTTACTAGAGGAAGGACAAGTTCTCTGATCAAAGATTTCTTTTCAAGATAAATCAGTTAATTTACAGCTTGATTTGCTTGCTTGCATTCAGCTCAGGCACCCATTGTTTGAATGGTGTATTGCAATACTTTTCCTCTAAAAATTTCTATCTTTTTTAGCAAATATGTCTAATTTAACATGATGTGCTTCATTTTGGTTTTAAATGTAATAGCAGAGAGAGATTGACTGAGGTTCACCTCAGTTCTCTTAGTCTAAACCCAGATTTGTAAATACCTTTGTAAATCCAGGTCAGAACTGATATAACAGAGAACATAAGAAACTTCTTCCAAATTCAAATTGGAGGATATCTTCCATTTACACCGTGTTCTTACTACCAGATCCACAGAAATAATGCTTTTTCAGCTCCATTCTAGGAGCAATTATAAAACATCCTTTCACCTTTTAAAGGTTGCAGGAAATAAAACATCAAGGATGCAGACTTAGACCTGTAAAGTGAGACAGTTCATACAGCCTAGACAAGCCAGCTGTTTGGTTCTGTAGTCAAAAAAAAGAGAAAGTAGCTATTTTCAGCCTCCTAGAGGTGACAGGGTACAGTCAGGTACACATATGTACCTCCTGGTTGTAACCAACAAACAGCAATTGTGCTCTTTTGCTGACAAGACTAATTTACGGAAAATCTGTGGACAGAGATGTAATAGAGAGAGCACTGTACTGTCCAGCACTGATAATCCAAAGGTTTCAGTCAACTGCCAAATCACTTGAGGTGAGAGTCTACATCAGGGTCATAGGTCATCAAAAAGAGAATTACTAAACATGGAAATCTTACATCTCTTGTGATTCTGACTTTGTGTCTATTTCCACATCATGTTCTTCCTTAAAGAGAGGTTGGTCACCTTTACAAGACCAGGAAGTTGCATCATCTCTTAAAACTTTGTGCTGCCACTGGAGCTAAATGAGGCTAAACTCATTTAATTTTTCAGTCTCCTCTGCTCTATTAATACTGAATAGGTGCAGAATATGAGACTACTCCAGATTAATGTATTTTATTTCCAGTATAAATTTGATTTTCCAACTATGCTTGCATTTTGTTTCTAATACCCAAATTTTGAAGTATAAAAATCAATTTATACTTGCTCTGTGCTGCTTGAGTTGTTAGTGAAGTACAGTTGTTGCATACTTGAATTAGCTAATAGAAAAAAATGGGTTTGTGCAGTTAGTCTCACCAGTACCACCTGCCAATGCATCTCCTGCAGTGCAAATCAGATATGCTAAGCGGGCGAGCGATTTCTCCCTGCGTGCACAAACTTGCAACGTTGCATTCCTAATAAAACTGCTGGCCAGTGGCATGCGGCATGAATGGCAGATAAATTGGTGGTAGTTTACAAGACTATCATGTGCTGTTTTCTAAAAACTGGCTGTAAAGCAGCAAGGCTCTGCTTTGCATTTCTTTATTACAGGCTCTGTACATCTGCAGGGGTTTCTGTTCTGTGCAGTGAGCAGAAAGGCAGGCAAACAATCTCTGGATCACCAGCACTGGGTCATCAGCTGCTCATCTGACTGAGGAAATAAAAAGGCAGGGTGCTCTAAAGTGAAAAGAAATAGCTTTTGACAATCCACTGTTGTGGAACACCAAAAATCTGTCATTCATATGACTCCTATAAACTGACTCAAAAAGCTAATTAAATGCTCAAATGAGCCTTGAGTATTATATGGCTAGTCTTGAAACACATTTATCCTTCTGCTACATACTCCTGAAGTGCAAGACAAATAGATGGAAGCAGTGCCTACCCTTGCTGAAAGCAGATTTTCACCTTGTATTGAAGGTCCTGCTGTTATACAATTTTGTCCCATTGCTTTACAGCATTATGGATTGCCCATCATTTTTAAAAGATCATTTGAGCCAGTCATTGTACTCTTTGTATTTGGAAATGGCAATAATTTTCTGTTGTTTTCCTGAGAGTCAATACTGAAGTAGTTGGTGGTATCTTTTAATTCTGTTCTATTTTGAAGTAGTGTACTTTAAACTTTTAACTACTGGAAACAAAAGGTTTTTTCAGGTTGTTAAACCCACTTTCTAACACCAGGAAGGTGAGATTGCTTACAGTGCATTTATCGATACAGCCATTAGATGACTGTGGTAATGTGAAGGAAGAAGAGAATTCACCTGCATTAATTGTAGCTCAATTTGCCTTTCTTTCATATTATTCAACGACATATAAAGGGTTAGAAATACATTTTAGTAATGCAGTTAGCTGAAATTCAATATTTTTGACAGTAAAAAAAGGGAGAGATAACATGACCTTAATTTGGAAATGGACCATAACAGAACTCGCAGCTTCTCTATTGCTATGTATAATTTTATAATGTATTGCTGTCATTTTCCTGTCTGTTTTATGCTTGCGTCTTCTCCTTATCATTCATATACAGTAAATTAAAACTGCAAAATTTGGGGTGTTATAAACCAATTATATTTTGTTGTTTCTTGAAAATTCTTACTTTTCCAGTGGAATGCCATCCTCCCCTATACTGTAACACAGTTTGGAGAAGCAGAATTCCATGTTGAAAGAATGAGTAGGCAGCAGCTAATACCTGTGCTGTTCTTAAAAATCCTTGGGTACACTCAGAGAAGAAAATTATCTGCCAAATGATTTTGCATATTTCTTTTCCCAGTTCTTTAACAGTTCACTGCTTCACATCTAGCCAAAGCCTCTGCAGAAAGCTTTTGAAAGCATTTTGAATTGTGAAGTGCTTTCAGTAATATTGAAACCTTGGAACGTCCTGGACAGTAATTTTTTCAGATTGGAAACTGAAAATGCCATCATGCTGCTAAAGCATTTCATTATATTTGAATTGTTATAGCTTTTGAATGAAAGTCACAGTGCTACCCATAAAGGTCTGATCTTGTGAGAGATGGCAGCTCTTATTTTCATTGTCTGATTCTGCTGATTTCAACTTACTTGTGTTAGCTGTAGATTGTAAGTTAAAAACAAAACAAAACCAACAAAAACAACAAAATGAAAACAGAGAAAAAGAGGTGCATTTCAGATATCCCCAGTGAAGCAAAACCATTCAGAACACTCTTTTTTTTATGACTGAGTACTCATAACTGTAGAGATCAAAGGATTTGCAAAACTCAAAGGTAAAAATCCTGTAGTCAGTTGCAAGTCCCATTTGGCAATCTTATGAGTTAGTGAATTCACACCGTTGTTGAAGTGATTTTTGTTTTTAACTTAACAGGGTGCTGCTATTAAATTCTTGTGTTAGAGAATTGGGTTTGGTCAGCTTCTTGGGATAAAAAAGACAATTTTTTGCCATTAGAACTGTATGTGTCTGACTCCGCTTGATGATTGTGCTTTAAAATCCCCAATGACTTTATTTTCAGTAAATAACTTCAGATACCGATTCTTGTATATACTTGTAGATCCTATTCTTTAATTTAAAATATTTTATTTTTCACTTAGGTCATGCAAAATAAAGGGAACAACAATTCAATTTATTATTTAGTATTTTTATATTTATGTCAAAACTGAGATCCAGAACTGTATCCTGACAGAATTTCTGAAACTTGCATGTCTATCTAATGGGTACAGCATAGAACTGTAATTGAAACAATAAAGAAACTTTGAAAATGGCCCCAGGGAGAGTTTACTGCAGCCACTTAATTCTGGAGGATCACGTACATAGGAGGATATAAAGTGCTATTGACCGCTATTTTTTGACATGTTTGAACAGAAACATTGCAGGACATGATATATACCAGAAAAATAAATAGTATGTCTATACAGATTCAGACTAACAATGAAATCAAATGAGACATGAATGTAGTGATCATTCCCTTTTTATGATCTCCCAGCTCCCAGCAAGTTGTAAACCAAGTATTTAATGAATTGGATCTCATCTCTTTGTACTGAATATGTCACGATAGTCATTTTTTCACCATTAGTTTTCTTATTTTCTGAATTCATGAATATTTTTGTCGTCATATACCTCCATGGTACCCTCTAGTTACATGTTGAATGAAGCACACCTTTTATTTTCAACGTGCCTCCTGTTACTTTGTTTTGATGCCCACTTTTCCTCATACTCTGAGAGGCAATCTGTAATCAACTCCTCTTCAGCTTACTCTCCTGTGTATAATGACTTTAAAATCAATTATTGCATTTCTTTTGTCATCTTTTTAGTTGATAAGAGCCCTCATCCCTTCAGGAGCTGTTCAGAGAAAGAGCTTTAATATGGACCTTTGTTTCTCCTTGTCCTTTTCTACACTTGTTCTTTTTCTACTGTAACTCTTGAGGATGGGAAGTTTTAAAGTGTGACTGAAAAATTTTGGTTCAGTTCGGTTTGTTTTTCTTACCAATAGTTCTTAATATTCTATAATTTTTTTACTGTTTTTCACTATAAGAAGAAGATAGAAATGTGATGGTTTAAACTTTACAGGGCAGATTAACAAGAAGATAATTTACCATCATGCACACCCTACTTGATGTGTGTTAGTCACAGTGGAGAGAGGTTATCCAGGTTTTATGTTGTATTTGGTGGGAATTAATATGAGCAATTTACTAGATGCATATTAAAGGAGCTTTTGAGTTAGTGCAAACAGTACATAAAAATATTTATGTTACATTCGAATGTTTCCTCGTTGTGATCTACCAGTTTGCTAAATGCTTGTGGCTGGACAGTGCTCAGTATTTGCCATTCATTTTTTCAGGCAGGAATAGCACACAGCTAGAATGAAATGTATATCCACACTAGTGAATAAGTGCAGATGCTGAGGTACACCTAAAACCCAAGACTCTTTGAAGAGCTGTAGGTAAAATGGGCCAAATTACACTGGTAGAGACTGTGTTTCTGATGCTAAAGTCCGAGGCCTAGGATGATGGTCAGAGATAAAAGTTTTAATATAATTTTGAATACAAAACCTATTAAATTTGAGAAATTTGCTCTTCAATACACCAATTTCTTATGGGTTTGGGTATTTGGATGGTTTGGCCTCTCTGGAAGATTTATGTTTTGCCTGCAGTCTGAGTCAGATCATCTGACCTCCCTTGAAAATTCATGTAACTCTGGAGGAGACTGATGTTGAAAGAGATGAATTTACATGTTGATTTTTTTCTTTTCTTTTCTCTGATTTATGTTGCTTTTTTAAATATGCAAAACTTGGCTGCAAGAAGGAAAAAACATTATTTTATATTTATTTTCTCTCCAACTTTGCAACAGATTCAAAATAGCCTTACTATTCATGCTACTACCCAGTCTAAACAAACAGAAAATGAAATGAAAGCTTCATTTTTGGGAGGCAGCACAAAGCCTCTTCCAGAGCTGTACACAATTTGGGAAAAAAACCAAATATACAGTTTTCTGTTGTGTCTTCTCCTTAACATGCTAAACAAAAGAATATTTATCTAAGATATTAAGATTCAGAAATCCTAAGCTACAAAATGTATTAATTTCCTAGAGAACATTTACAATGATGTTCATATCACTCCTTCCTTAAAAGTAATCACAGTAAAGTAACAAGCTTTGAATATTTCAAAACTAGGACAACTCATTCTAGATTGACTTGTCTTTCAATTGGTCTTAATGTCACCCGTATTTATTTTTTTTAATGAACCTGAAATTGAGTGTTTCAAGTAGTAAAAGACATACCAGCAGATTAGAAGAATTCACATTCATACTAATCACTATTTCTAAGACATAGATGTACTCACTCATGTAGACCAACTGTTTCTAACTATCATTAAGTGAATGCTACAACTGGTAAAATTGTACTATGTCCTTGAAAACTTTCTGTAGGTAAATTTATTGTCTGCAATTAACAACATATATTTCAGAAACAGAAAGTGGATTGGTTTTTTTTAATTACCTGTATCTAGTTCATTTAGGAAAAAACCATTCAAACTACCAAGGAACTGTTGTGACATTAGTCTATGGTAAGAAAAAAAAGTTTTGGAATCTCTATTTTTTCAGAGTCATCTAATTTTAGAACACAGTGGTGGAGATTGTAAGGAGCCATTTCAGAATAAAAATCAGATGCAAAAATCTGCAGCTTTCATTTTTCTCTGATCTTGGGCAGTTTGTAAACTCAGTTTAATCCTCCCTTTATCATTTGCTAAACTTGGAAAAACAAGGGGAGTTTTTTGCATTTAAGCACATTTTTTCTCCTTTAATTCTATGGTAACTTGTGTAGAAGTAAAGGCTGCTTCAAACCGCCTACCTCCAGCCACTCAAGTGAATGTGGCAAACCAACAAAGTCATGAAGAATGCACTGCTAGGTTGAGAGTATGCAATGTCATCACTTTCTCATAAATAAATAGCTTCAATTCAGAATCTCTTTTTAAAAGAGGATGAAAGTGTACTAAAAGCAGTCAGTGCTGGACTAGCTAGATTATCCTGCTGGATGATAATACAGATGATACCAAACCACCTATAGAGGCAAGAGAATAAGAAATTCTGTCCTCTGTAAAGTGAAAACTCCCTAGTGCGGGAGAAAGCATTGAAACATTCATCTTGGAGACTAAGATATTTCAGCTGATAGAGCATGAAATTATCTCAGTGCAGAGAAAAAACACTGTTCTTATATTGTGAGGTTTAATTAATTTTTTTTAACTTTTTTGACTCTTAAATTGAGTTACCTTAAATAATAGCAACTTCAACTTAAATTTGCATGTTTACTTCATATGAATATATTCCAGCTGCAACATTTCTAAAGGATACATTAGAGATTTTAATTTTTAAACACTTCTTCCATAATTAATTTGCATGCACAGACACACGCACATACACAGACACAAATTTGTAAATCCATTCCCTTTATCATAGCTTGAATGTTTTTTTTAAGAAAGTAATAAGATTTATATCATATTTAATCAGAGGAAAGAGTACTAATTTGAAATCTGATGGATATCAGCCTGTGAAGATTTTGAATGTATTAAATGCTATGTTCATGTTGGAGTGTTGCAAAATACCTAGTGGGAAAATTAACTCTTGAAACAAATTAAGCATTCTTCATAAACGAAAAACATTCAGTTTGCTAATGTTTTCCATAGAGTTGTATTTTCAGCATTTTTTAGGACTGAATATGAACTGCAGTTATCCTTCCATTCTCTTATTTGCAATAAGGAGGAATTAAATAATAATTAAAAAAAGAAAATGATAGTGAAGTAGGAAGAAGGAGGAAGATAAGTTAAAGCTATTTCTTGGATTCTTTTTACTGATTAATTTTGCTTAGATGTGAAGTATTTGGACAAATTAAAAGAATTTCTAGCATTTCTTTCCTCCCTTGTTCGGGATAAGTTACTGAGACAAGGGAAATAATGTTCGTGTAGAAAAGAAGCGAAGCATTTAATGGCAAGTGCCTCAAAAATCTGAGTGACCTCACAGGTTTGAGAAATTTACTTGTACTTAGTAGAAAAAATAAAGAAGTATGCTGATTCCTTCTCCTTCTGTAGGAGGATAGGTAAAGACTGATAGCAGAAGGTTTTTCACTAAGTCACCATGAGAAACCAAGAAATGAATCAAAAGCATAGGAGAGTAGGAGAGTTTTAAACCAAAGGAGTCTTCCTCACAGTCCTTTTTTTATCTAGACACAAAGAGTTTTTCTGGCGATAGTATTTTTGAGGAAAAAGACTATTGCATGAAATTACTTGGCTATCTATTATTCCATCATCTAAATGGAGCACGAAGTTGTATCGTCTTTGTAAAAATTGTGTTCTAGGTTTAGCTGCAATAAATTGAGCATCACAGCCTAATTCCAGAGACAGTTTTCTTGAAGAGAACCACACACTGAACTTCTCTAGACAGTGTGTTCTTCCCCCAACTGGTGCAAGGGCTGCACCTTGGTGCTTTCTCTTTGCCTCTCAGAAGGTATGGAAAATGTCTGAGAGGTTTTTCTGTGGTCCATCATTTTACAGTATCTAATCATGACCAACATATGCAGGTTTACCAGGGTAAAGACATTTTGTTTCATGCGAAATGCATACAAGAAAAATCTCAGAAAATAAGAGTAAGTGTTCAGTATTTGCTTCCTCTATGCTAAATGCGGTCTTTTTAGATTTTAACAAGAGGATTTAATTTTCCCCAACCACCAAATTTCATTTGTCTATTCCTTTTCTTAATATGGCATCATATTTCTTTCAGTTTCTGTAGTCTTATTAGTATTACTAATTTCTAAGATTTACTGTGCTCTTTATCTTTGCTTTTTTTCATCTAAGATATTCAGAATGTATGACTTATTAACCATTGCTTCTAGCTGTACCTTGTTCATGAAAATTGAACTGCTTTCTTCTACCTTTTGTCACCTTGCTTCTCTTTTCTGTCTTGACAGAGAACTTTTCATATTTACTCTTTTAACTTGTCATTGCTGAAGACTTTTATACTCTTAATGTTCTCTTCTACTGAAGACGACAGGCTGGCATGTTATTTGCATGAACTGCTTTCAAAATCTGCTTCTGAGCATGACAGTCTGCTGAGCTGCTGTCACAGGTAGAGTGTTAATACCCCTTCCCATTAAAGGCGCGAACTATGGAGGAAGCAGAAGAGGAGTGATGGGTCAGACTGGTGGTAAAGCTGCTCCCCTTATACTTCAAAAAAGCAGAATGCTTTGGCACAGCTGTTGCCACGACTGGGCTTCTGGAAAATTAATGTTCAAAACAGGAAAATAATCTTTTCTTCCCAAATGTGATGTCATCTCAGAGAATAACAAAGTAGAAAACAGATTTTCTAGATAAGTGATAAGGCTCTGGATATCGGGATGCTCGTGCATACAAGAACTGTTTGTGAGATGCAGCCTTCAGAATCAGCTATTGTGTCTGAGGTAATTGTGATTCATGAAAAGCCATTTTGGCTACCAGTTCTACAAAGGAATAAGAGCCTATTGTGTAGCAGTAGACAATTCAGCTAAAAGCTAAATACATGACTTTGAGGGGTTTTTTGTAATAGTAAAATCTGCAGTTGAACCAAGTATGTTGTGTTGAGTATGTTGGATAGGGATTTTTCTTTTACCTAATTATGAGCCAGTCTAAAGCTTTTGTTGCATTTTATCCCTTCAGTGAAGAAGGAAGACCCCAACAGCTTTGGTGGGAAAAAGACGATCTAATATGTTTGTACTCAGAAACTACCTTCTCTGCCTTTTTCTTCTCTCAGGCTTGTGATTGCTAAGTCAAGCCTACATTTTGGTTCATTTTGGTTCATTGAGCACAGATACACACATAATTTCATTGTTTGGGTTAAGCAGGTAACTGCCATGCTGGACTCATCAAAATATGCTGTGTTCTGCTGGTTTAACCAGTCAGTTACTGGGACCTTATCATGTCCTTAATCCAAGTTGAGAAAGAATATACAAAATATGTTTCTTTTTTTCACCTAGTACTACTCTGTCTATCGTGTGGTAATCTTTTCCTGTGCAGATTCTACAATGTGTTTACATTACCCAAGGTGTTTTACTTAAGGCTCTTTTAAAAACAAAGATATCTTTTTGTCTGTTACTTCTTTGAAATGCATTAACTTGTCTGCATTTTCATTGAGTAATGAACTGTTAGAAGACACTGAATGCAGTGGGATGAGGAAGAGAATCAGGAAAAAAAAACCCCTAAAACTCATTAGTTGAGACAACAACAGTTTAATAATTGAAAAAAGTACATACAATGAT
This sequence comes from Callaeas wilsoni, assembly GCA_013398955.1. Classification (NCBI taxonomy): domain Eukaryota; kingdom Metazoa; phylum Chordata; class Aves; order Passeriformes; family Callaeidae; genus Callaeas; species Callaeas wilsoni. Next base: position 118,161 of record VWPU01000780.1, read on the forward strand.
ACAAATACAAATACAAATTATAGTAATAAAACAGTGAGGTAGCGACTGGTTTCTTCTGACATTCTTACAGTGAGCAGAGGAAAATGGCCTTAAACTGTGCAGGGGAGATTCAGATTAGATATTAGGAAAATTTTTTTCACTGTTAAGGTGGTCAGGGACTAGGATAGTTTGTCTGGGGAAGTACTGGAGTTGCCATCCCTTGAGGAGTTCAAGAGGCATCTGAACCTGGCACTGGGTGATCCGGTTTAGTGGTTTGGAGGTTGCAGTGCTGGTGGATGGTGGATGGTTACACTGGATGATCTTGAAGACCTCTTCCAACTTTGATGATTCTAGGAATGAGTTCTGTGATTCTATGACAAGCTCAAGAAGTGGGCCAATGGGATTCATACTAAATCCAAAACACAGCACTGTACCAGGTACTGTGGGGAGAACTAACTCTATCCCAGCCATAACCAGCTGGGATAACATGCACAAATCTGTATAAGGATGGATAAGGTGGTTAGGAAGAATTTTTATTCCTAAAATGTTGTAGAATTCTGAAATTTCATTCGTATCATGCGCCACTCAATGTAAGGACAAAAATTATAATCTGCATAATTAATTTTCTTGCTATGTAGCTTAAATAAATGAGAATTGTATTGTTTGGTCATTCAGAGAACTTATCCTTTATTGCACAAGATCTGGCATGTAAGACAAAGAGTACTGCAAAAATTTCTTTCTCTCTCTAAGTGAGCATAATATTTATAGAAAGATTGTGGGATGAGAATTTTGAGGAGCAGCCGTCTTGGATTCAAAGTGACAGCACAGTGTATAAGAGCAAAATTAATTCCTTATAGAGCAGAGCCTCAGTAAAAACACAAAGCAGACAAAGAAGGATTTCATAAGGAAAGGACTGCAGACTAAGATAATGCAAAAGCATATAAATGCAAAATTATCCCTACAAACAATGCACTGCTGGCAGCTCTGCTAAACAGAGAAAGCAGTAAGCTGGATGGTAATTTCTGTTACGGATGAATTCAGCTAGAAATTCCTACCTGTTCTCTATAGTAAATAGTGTGTTTTGAAAAATATACTTTTCTTTAGTAAGATCCCTGTTTATTCAATGTTTTATGGGTCAGAATAGCCAGATGACAGATACATAAGGAGAGAAGTACTAACATGCAAAAAGAAAAAATTTGGCCTTTCTTTCGTATCCTAGATTTTTTTTCTATAGAAAGTGGGTTGTGTTGACAATGACTCTTTAGATTTGTGTCTACAGTTCACTGTTTGTACCTCATATTCCTCTGGGGACAGGTTCTAAAACAAATATTTAATGTTTCTCTTTACTGTAGTTACCACCAAGATACCTGATAGAGGACTATCACTTTTTTGAGACCCAGTCACGTCCTGGCATGTACCAGGAACAGCATCGCCAGCTGGTCAATGGAGGGGATTATCCTGCTCTATTCTGTGCTGGTGTGGCCTCACCTCGAGTCCTGTGTGCAGTTTTGGGTGCTAGGATATAAAAATGACATTAGGCTCTTAGAGAGCATCCAAAGGATGGCCATGAGGATGGTGAAAGGCCTCGAAGGAAAGCCTTCGTATGGGGAGCCACTGAGGTCGCTTGGTCTGTTCAGCCTGGAGAAGGGGAGTCTGAGGGGAGACCTCATTGCAGTCTGCAATTTCCTCATCGAGGGAAGTGGAGACACAGACATCAATGTCTTCTCGCTGGTGGCAAGTGGCAAGACCCAAAAGAATGGCATAAAGAAGTGTCAGAGGAGATTTAGGTTAGATATTTAGGAAAGGTTCTTCTCCTAGAGGATGGTTGGGCACTGGAACAGGCTCTCCAGGGAAGTGGTCACAGCACCAACTCTGACAGAGTTCAAGAAGCATTTGGACAACACTTTTAGTCACATGGTGTGACTATTGGGGTTGTCCTGTGCAGGGCCAGGAGTTGGACTTTGATGATCCTTGTAGGTCCCTTCCTGCTCAGGTTAGTCTATAATTCTATGACTCATTACATACAGGGATTCTATTTGGAAAACAAAAAAATGTTGTTTTCAAGTCCTTTTTTGCACTTATTTTCTGATTTTTGTTTAAAATAATTATTTCCCTTCACTGGACTCATCAGTCTCCACTTCTAAAATCTATTGTAATTCAGCTTCTTTTCATTATCTCTAAATTATGGTATTTTATGAACATACAGTGTTTCAGGATCTTATTTAGTATCGTTACGTGGATCATTGATGCCAGTTGGGAAAATGATGAAAAAGGCATCACTTCATTAAACTGGATTACAGACGAAAGCTAAAAGTTTTATTTAAATGTATCAGAGTACATTACATCCATCAAACATCAGATGTTTCTGTTTTAGCATTACTGATCATATTTAAGTGTAAGGGATAACACTTTTCTTTTTTGAAATGCTTAAGGAAAAGAGGGTCTTTACCTAATTATCCAGCAGGCTTTATTTCCATTGCTTTCCCCAAATCCCCAATCAAATCTGCAACTCAAAATTTTCATATATTTTTGCCTTGCTGATGTTTGCAGTTATAGCTCTATTATGGTAACTCCTACACAATTAGTTTTCATAGGGCTTTCTGCAGCCATTAAGCATCTTGACATCCACTGCCTGGAGACATCATCACCCTTAAAAAGATTTGCACTTATATACAGCAATCAGAGTGTACAGGATGAAATAATGCAATGTACTAGACCAGCTATTCCATTGTAAAACATATATTAGCTTTAGGTTCAGTCATGTGCCATGAGGGTTCTCAGACAGTCTCAACGATGTGTAAGACTGTGCATAAAAATACCACCCTGTGCACACACAAACTATTGCATACATAATTAAAATATCATTTCAGCCTTATGGAGAGAAAGACATGTAGGACATGGCACATGATATTAATCTATTCTTCTACCAATTTAATCAGATAGTTTGTCTGCTTTAAATGAGAATTGATGCAAAATGGGCAGAAGATTTGCTTGGATTAGTTTTACACAGCATAACTATGTGACTTGTGGTTTCCCTACCTGCTACCTTTGTGTGGCTCTGTAATAAAAAGGCATGCAAGTCCTAAATTTGCTTAGAATCAAACCAAGGGAAGATCTGATTTCTCACTCAGACCATCCAGAGCTGATGTAGTACTTTCTGTTATGAAAAGGATTTATATGGTTTTGAGGGCAGAGAGAGATCAGCCTGCTTTGAATGGCTGCTCTTGTGAGACATTAAAAGAAAGAAGGAAAAAAAAGCTGTAATGGAAAAGATGTTCTCAGATCACTCCACTAGTGGAGGAGATATAAGGACAGGGCAACATTCAGTAAAAGCATTTTGAGGATAATCACTCACAGGAATATTAAGGATACCTGAAAATCCAGTGAATTCCATTTTCAAGGTCAGAACAGTATGTTTTAATTTTATAAAACCAAATATCTTAGCAATAAAATACCATTACAATTTTCATCTTGAGATGGTAAATGTTATGAAGAAAATGTTAATTTCATCAAGCCTGACATGCAAAGCATGGTAAGAAGCTATTTAAATGTGAATTCCAGGGACACGTGCAAATTTCCTAGAGGTAAAAACACGTTATGCTATTATGTTGAAATTTGAAACAAATATATATATACTTATCAATGGAGTGACATTTCTTTATACTGCACATTAACTGCTTAACAATTGCAAACATCTTAAACTACAAGCAGAGAATATATGAAGTAATGTGTTCTTTCTCTGTGAGTAGAGAGTTGTAATTCAGTAGATTAATTGACAAACTTTAGAAACGGGTATGTACAATCAGCTTTAATTGTTTCAAAATTATCAGAATGTGTCAAAGTGGAAACTATAAAAACAACCTTGTAAAAATCAGTGATTATTAGAAACTGCTCATTGTGCTTGCTTTGGTTCGCTTGCTAAATGATATCATCATATTTCAGCACTGATAGGACAAAACATTTTTTGGAAGTGGAAGATGTCTAGAAGCTTAATTTTCTATTCATTTTTATTTAAATAATGACAATCACTTAGATCTGCAGCATTTACTGTAGTTCTCAAAGACAAGGCAAAATAAAAGTATGAATGTTCAGGAATAAGATAGCTAGATTTTTGAACCAGAGATGACAGTTGGGTCATAAATGGTTCAAAAAGATAATTTCATTTGTTATTTTAAATATAATTATTGGGAAGAAGCATAAGTATGAATATTTATTTGTTTTTTTAGTTCAACTCCTGCTTGAACTGCAACAGAGATCCTAAAGCTATTCAAAAATATAATAAGCTAACATTCTCCATCTTGCATGCTTTTACTACCCAAGTTAGTGCAGTGATATTCAGGAGTTCTTAGGTAGCCTGTAGCATTAGTGTAGGCTCTTTTATATATGATGCACAAAATGGAGAAATTGACTGTTCTGCTACTGCTGTACGAGTTCCGCTTGCAAGCTAGGACAGATTCTGTCCCCTGGTACTGAAGTTTAACTTCCCCGGCCTCTGGGTAGCACTCCTGGGCTTATTTTGTAGTGTTGTGATTTCTTCACACCGTGGTCCCAAGACTGAGGGTAGCATCTCAGACTGCCCCCTTTAGACATGCTGGTAAAGAAAAAAAATCAAGGCGGTCTATACAGTGCAGTGTCTTGTGAACACGTAATGCAATGCACTTCTCCCACACACATATTTTTCACAGGCATCACAAGATGACAGCTTGCAGAGCAGGTGGGATGGCAACTCATCCTTTTGAGGGCCATATCCTCGGAGGACTGAGAAGATAGCATGACTTCCAAAGTGCTGGCAGGTGTCCCTTATGTTGGTGTGCATGACAATGCCCTCGGACAACTAGCAAAAGTTGCACACCCACAGCAATCTCCTGCCAAAACTATGTATGGCATCAGTTGTGAAAGTAGTTCATGTCCTTATTTTCATGTAGAAAAGCAAATATACATGCAAACACATACTTAGTTGTCATAAACATTCTTTACTGAGACCTGCAGCTCTCTTCTTTGTGGTGATTTGCTGCTATTTGCTGACAACAATTGCCATGCAAAAGTAGTTCAACAACATTTCCAGGCTGTGCTATCAAACAAGCATAAGAACATATTTGGTGAAGGGCTTATGTTTCACTGTAATGCTTGTTTCCTCCACAGCAACAGCTACCTAGTCTCATGCAACGTACTTTCTGGGGGAATAATCCTTCCATCTCTTTCTTAAGTCTCTCTTCCGTCAAAAAAAAGTAAAAATATCCTTATAGTCACCAGAGCTGAATTTCTCTTCTTTGATGGAGAGACCAGCTGAGAATTCTAGCGATGATTGTGAAGTGAGGAGAAGCACTGATCTCTGTGAAGAGAATACCTGCTATCTATAATAACTCATAAAAAAGTCATATTGTCACCCTCCATAGCTTCTATGCTCCTGCTTCTCTCTGGTTTCACAGAAGTCCCAGTTTCAAACCAGCACTTCAGCAACTAGAATTTACTTCTCAAATCTATTTTCATTTGCAGAAGTTAAATTATTTCTCCCCAAATCTAGAAAGCCTGTTTTGCCAAAGACAGTAATTTGTAAGCAATTTCCCTGTCTTTATCTCAACCCAAGAGATTTTTCATCCTATTTTATCCTTCTGTCCTGTTGAGGAGGGGGAATGAGAGAGTGTCTGGATGAGAATTTGGACCTTAGCCAAGATCAACAATGCTAATTCAAGTTTATTAAAAATCTAGTTGCATATTTTTCTGGTGACATATGCATAGATTAACCTGAGACACCTGGTCTCAGGGCATTCATAAGTATAAAATAAACCACTGAATTCTTCCTGTAGCAGCAAAATCTTCCCTTGTCTTCCACATTTTATGAACACATTTCAAGTTATTTAAGTAAGGGGTGGGTTTGGGAATGGCAACAGCTCAAAACAAAATTCCTTGTCAACAAAGGAATTCACCTAACACAAGATAAGGAAATAGCTCAGAAAGATGGAAGTGAGCTATATATGGTTTGTTCCAATGGTAGGTAGCTCTTGACTGGTATTTTCCCAGTAGGACGTAGCTTGTTGGAAAATCACCTGTATCCCAGGTGTGACTAATATTCCAACAAGGACTTGAACATAATGTACATGCAGGGATCACATTGTGCTTATTCATCCAGACGCATGCTTGTAAATGTGCATTTGGTTTTCTGAACCATGAGGCTTACTGCAGAGATGCAATGCATTCAAATATGTTGCCAGAAACAGTTGTTTTAGAGAGTAGAAGGTTTTTTCATCTACTCAGGGAAATTAAATGATTTTTTTGATTGAACAGAGGCAGTTTAAGTAGTAGTAGACCCTATTATTTGAGGTCTACTTGATCTGGTCACATTTCAGCATATAAAGAAATTTGACAGCTCATAATTCACTGTACTTAAAAATCACCTTAATATGTCTAGGATAATCAACTAGAAAAAACCCTATGACTTGTTCCAGAAAGCCATATTAGGATGTTTGGGGAAACCACATGCTGAAAAAAACCCAAAAACCACAAATTAACAAATTAACAAAACAAATTAAACAAATTACTTACTTTCCCATGGAGTTCTTTTGAAAAGATGATTAAATTTAGCTTAAAAATCTGTAGATTTTTGGCTTGGATGTTCCATCAGACAACTGTTTTAAAACTTCTCTCTTTGTTGTATCTATTAAAAAATAAAAATTCTTCCTAAGGCTTTTTTTTTTGCTATGAGAAAATGATTGAAAAAAGGGCCAAGATTCCCTAAAATGCATGTTTTTAAAGTTTTGTAGGGTCATGAGTGTTTTCTCTGCCTCTTCTTGGCATGAACAATCTGGGATATGAACAGTTTTATTTACATAGCATCGTAGTTTCCAATTACACAAAATCTGCAAAGAGAGCTTGCTTATATATGCCTATGAAATACCACAGATAGATACTTTTTCCTGTAATAACTAACTCTTTCTTCTTATCATCCTAATAGGTCTCTTCTACATCTGTTGCAAATAAAAATCTTTCTTTTCCCAGACTGTGTAATTACAGAGTTCTCATTCTACCAATTTCTCCGAACATCAAGACTACTGAAGACTTTTGCATATCGGTTTAGTTATGCAGAAGGCATGCCTCAGAGAGTGAAATTGTAAAGCCTGAACCTCAACAGTCTAATTGAATAGATAAGTCTTAAAAAATCTGACTTCAGAGAATCATATTAAACCACAGGAAAGGGGGTAGCAGATAGAATAATATTACCATATCATCACATCTTTCTTCACCTTCCTCTTGCTTTTGCCCTATGAAAATATTGGTGTCCTGTTTCTGGTTTGCTGTTGGATTTTTTTTTTTTTGCCTGGTAAACTAAAGTTAAGGTCTAAGTAAGCTGTATTTCATGATTATAAAAATCATTTTTCTTCATGAGATGGTAGTTCCAAACTTTAATAACTCTCTGTTGCAACTTCTTTTCTTTTAATTAGATTATTTTAAAAGATGGGAACTCAGTTGGACAATCAACTTCATTCCATTTTGTACCACACAGTTGTTAAGAAAAAGGAGGGAAAAAGCTCTGAGTCACTACAGCATTCAATATTTATTTTCCAAATACAGCCTAGGAATGTCAGTACAACTGGGATTGAGCTGAAAGGTTATTCAAGATGCGTCACCATGCTAACCTTTTTTTTGTGACTGGAGCAGACGAGCCAGTGAGGCAATATGCTATTCGGAGTTTCTCACTCTGTATTTGTGACCTGTCCATAAGAAATTTCCTTGGGAGAATAATTGTCTTGTAAAAAGCACTAATTAGCTGTTGAACTGATTCTAGCATATGGTGCAGCAGAACTTTCACAAAACTGGCTTGAATAGAATAGTGCCATCTGTCTGGGTTGAGTTCAGCTAACAATCTGTCAGATTTTGTTGTTTTAACCTCTTCAGTAATTAAAGAGAAATTGGCATGGACTGCTAAGAAAATGGAACCTCCCAAAAAACTACCAAACCTTCAGTTTCTGTGTAATTGAGGGTCCTTGTGAATCATTAACAACCATTAGGTTTAATATTAGTAAAAACAAGCTAATATCAACCGTTTTCTCTCACATCCTGGAACCTATAATTCTGATGTAAAGCATACTGGGGCTTGGTTTCTGTGTTCTGGAACACTGACTAAAGTTATAAATATCATTTAATTTAATATCCTTTATTATGAGTACCTTATCATTTCCATTAATGGTCACTATCTACTGGTGAGAAATATGACAACTGAAATTTAAAATTTAAAAATATGCTGAATATTTGTCTGTCAGTAAATAAAACATTCAGAAGAGATTTAGTTTTTTACCTTGCTAAAATTTATCATAGATTTTCAACATCGGACATCATATAAATTCCTTCTTTCTTTAGGCCTAAACCTCAGTGAGATTCAGCTGAATTACATTATTTCAGAATGAAAATAACAAAGCTGTATTTCCATGAAGAGTTTTAGACCAATATCCTTAGCCAAAACAGAATACTACGCTTACTGAAATTATCAAAAAATATGAAATTTATCTTATAAAGCAGCTACTAAAGCAAAGAACAAGTTTTTACCTTTGCAGGGTAGGGGTAGAGAATTCTTCCAAAAAATGAGAACAATAAGCTAGAAATGGCAATTGATTGGTATTTTTTCCTTCAAATTGAAACAGCTTCAGTACTACTTGTTTACATTTCTGGAGTGGCCAGTGAGTGTTTTAAAATAGTTTACTGAAAGGAATAATTTTTAATATAGTATCTTCAGATAAGAAGCTCACACTCAGAAAACATGTCTTTCTGCCTCTCTGAAGCATACTCTTTCCCAAGGATTTCATAATCCCACATAGCCTTTCTTCTTGATGTAGAACTACCTGTCTTGATCTGTCACTTTCTTTTGCATGAGAGCATGATGCTAATTTTATATAATGAGATTTTGCAAATGCAATCATTCTAAAATTTTAAGATTATACACCCATTAAACTTAAATGTCCAGCTAATTCTGCACAAAAAAAAAATCAATAAAAATCATGCAGAGACGAGGGAGGAGAATGTTTTGCTTCAGATCTCCTTCCCGTGCATCTCTGACAAGGCACAGAGGCAGCGGCCTGGCCACACTGCTGGCCAGGTAGGCAGCTGAACACTGAGGCTTCTGCACTCTTGCAAGGACATCCATTTTCAAGCTTCAGAGAAGCTAGATTTTAATGTAGACTAATAAAATGAGACTATAGAGGCCTATCTACACCCACTTATTTAATCTCTGGGCATCGAATCATAGAGTGAATAATAGAATTATAGAATGGTTTGGGTTGGAAGGGGACCTTGAAGAACATATGGTTCCAAACCCGTGCCTTCAACAAGATCTTCACCCTAACATTTCAACAGTTTTAGTTTACCTTTGTCTACATATGTTATTTCTAGGCTGAAGTAAACATAGATTTTAACTTTCAATCTACCAACACCAGTTTTAGACTACTCTTTTCAGAGTTCTTTCAAATATATTTTTTCAATTGAATTAGTGTGTTCCCATTCCAGAAATTAAAAGTAACCAAAATGGATTTATTTTTCCTGTTTTCCAGTAGTGGTGAGAGCCTAATTACGCAACTTAAATTTCATTTTTCTTTTTCAGAAATAATAATAATAATAAATATTAACAAGCCCTAGCACTGTAGGCATTCAGCCTTTCATAAAATTCCATTAAACAGAGTGTATTAATATTAATAATATACTTTTTTTAAAGCACAAACAATTTTAAAACGAGAATTTTAGGAAATTTTTTTTGAGCTAAAAATTCGTCCTTTTAATTTCTTGTTGATACAGTAAAATAATTGAATCAATGGGAAATCTTTCATAGCTACAGCTAGTAAAATATTCTAGTGCAAAGTTCATGAAGGTAGGAAACTCTTTTCAGAACCTAATTTATTTAAAATAAAATCTACTGAAATACTGATTTCTGAAAAATATATCAAAGTTTTTTTCTAAAATTTACATTGGCTGTTAAAAATTAATACATAACATTTCGCTCAGATAAACATAGTATATGAAGAAATGATCAAGAGTAAGATAATAGGAGGAAACTACTAACAGTAAAACAGTGCCACCCACATTGGATTAATGAAAATAATGTTGATGAACTAATTAAATCAAGAAATTGAATTAGAGGATAGAAGTGCTCAATATTATTTTGTTAAACATCTCAAAAATAATAGCAACAGAAAGACAATGGAAATTTTTTAAGTGAAATGTGAATATTTTCCCCATCCCAAAAATTGAAGACTAATATTAAATGGGCTCTTGCTACTTCACTGTATAACTCGTAGCTATGTGAATACCCATATTTGGTTTCAATCTTCTGCCACAACATTCTCAGCAGTGAAAATGAAGTTGTAGCTTTTTACAAAACTCATTTAAAAATTGTGACAGATCTTAAATGAGGTACTACTAAACTATTTAAATCTACAGAAAACAGCCTTTAATCTTCGCTACTGGAAAACTCTCTAATCTCAATTACTGTCTTGAATGCTGAATCACTTTATGCAATACAGAACAAGAGCTCTGGTACTTGAATGCTTCAGAGAATCCCTCCAGCTTAACAAAGAGCCTGAGAACAGATAGGTTTTCTCCATCTCTATCTGAGAACTTTAAATATTGCCTCATGCCACATTTTGAGATGTGCATTTACTGTCTCTCTTCAGCTACTGGTTGAATTCCTATTACTGAAATAGTGCCGAACCCAACTGTCTCAAAAACAGTTTCTGACCAAACTTCATTTCTTTGAGTGTGCTGAATTGTAATTTGTGTAGTTCCACCTGTGTAGTAACCACTGTAGTGCTGGATTTTGTCCACTATTGACAAGAATTAGAGCAAGGCAATGAACAAGTTGGAACCTCTGTCTAGAAAACTGATTTTTGCCTGATAAAATGCAGTTAATTCAAGAAAACATTGATAGGGAACTCGTGTGTTGGACGTCATTGCAGTAACATCTACACTAAAAACAGCAAAAGGAAAGTGTGGTACTTGGAGAAAAAGTGTTATTTGAATCGGTCTGAGGAATTCTTTAATTAAAACCTATATGAAAGATATCCCCAGATTTCAGGTAAGCTAAACCTTATTCACACTCCAGCTATTTTGGAACCACAAGTTCCTCCTCAGAATTATGAACCTGAAGAATGCTCAACTATTGATCAATGCAGGACCTTTGAGAAATGAAAGGTACTTCATTAGTGTTTTATTGTTTTCTACACAGTAACAAGCATGACATTCCAATTTAGACAATTAAGTAAATAATAATGAACAAGAAGTTGTCTATGTAAGTTGATAGACTTTGAATTCACATGAAGAAAAATCCACTTTTGAACTTTTGAATGTTACTAAAATTCTGGGGTGCAAAAATCAGTCTTCCATCTATTTTTGTTTGGAGAAAACTGCCTCTGGGAACGGATGATAAATTTTTTAAAATGGCTATCTGCTTAGAACTGCTGGTGATAACTTACAGGACATTTACTACTTTATTTTCAACTCTATATTTCAAAATGTAAATATACTAGTTTAAAATTCACAATTAAAAATCTTTTGAAGTGTTTTTACTTTTATAACTTACAGATTGAGTCATATTAATTTTTTTTTAAATCACTTATTTATATGCAAATTTAAACCACTTATGGACCGAGAGAGACTTCAGACTCCTAAAATTCAACCTTATAAATGTAATATGGAGATAGCCTTGCTGATTCTGTGGTAACTTAGAACTAACAACTATTTCCCAGATCCTAAAAACAGTTGAAAATTCTGTTGTTTGTCTGTGGTGGAAATAATTTTCCAGGACAAAGTGATAAAGAATGTTAGCTCCTCAGTATTGTGGCTGTTTGCACCAGGGAGCTGCATATCTCATCAATTATTAGAAATCACTACACTTCTTTGAACCTGATAGAGAACTGTGCAAGAAGAGTCCTATGCAAACCACTCATGTTTCTTTCGCATTAATGTGACCAAAAAGAATAATTATCTTTAACACTTAAGCTGAATATTCCCTTTGAGATCTGTCATGTTTCTTTTAAGTGTCTTAAAGTGAGTAAGTTTTTCTAAACTGCCCCCCCCACACTCACACACTTTTTTCCTCCTTTTTTTTTTTAAACTGCAGAGAAATTACTTTATAGACAACAATTAAATTAACTACGAGATATTGAAGAAATAGGCACATATTTAAGCATTTACTATATGCATTCATCTTGCCTGTAAAATCAATATTCCTGTACAAGCGAATTTGGTTTTCTTTGCTTCTATACTGCAAATCTGCTTCACATTAAAGTTATCAAATAGTCTCTCTCACCTCAAAGCAAACACAGTCTGGTTCAGTGAAAGCAGTAAAATTAGGCATGCAAGAATCAAATCTAATTTATTTTTGGTCACTAATGAACCTTCACATAACACAATTTCCTCCTTTTTTTCCATGAGCACAATTCCTGTACAGGAATAGACTTTTTCTGGTTTTGCACCATATAGCAAAAATAATGACAATAACTTCATTTAAATTTCCCTACATGCATTTTGATTAAATCCAAAGCACAGTCCAAGAAATGAGAAAAAAATTTAAAAATTGGAATTTTTTTTACAATGAGCGCTCAGCATAATATCTAAGGAAAAGAGGCTCAGTTATTCTGACTTAGCAGACACTAGAACTGATTTTATATTGAAACAAGTCATGAAAAATTAAGTCAAATATAGAAGATCCTCTGTTTTTTTAAAATACCTCCGAAAGATTTTCCATTTCTTAACAAGAATTTATTATGTGAAATTAGTGAAAGGTGATTTTTAATTTGGTTTATAAACCTGATACTATGTTTACTTCATTTCAAATATCTAGTATTTAAATAAATGTTACATGGAGATAATAAAAAAATAGTAACTTGGAGAAAGGATATAGCAACTTATGTGTTAGACTGATCAAACCTCTTTAAAAAACACCACAGAGAATACTCAGTGAAGAAACGTAAGTCAAATGATGCCAACTCAGATATACATTTCCTCATTTTAATAGCTGAAGCTCATGTTGGAACCATTTGCTGGTGAACCTCAGCTACAGAAGAGAGCACTTTCTCTAAACAGCACTCATCAAATAGACAATAAATTCTAATTGTTCTATCTTACTTTATAAAAAATTTATATTGTCAGTATTTCCTATGCCATTTCAATGCCCTTTCAGATATTTGGATTTTGATATTATGTATTGCTTCTTCCTTACTTATTTAATTCAGTACAAACATAAGGTTCTGATATTAATATATTATAGTAATATTGTTTCTTCCACCTTCTAATTTTTAAATATTTGGGCTTTAAATAAGCACTCATGCCCCGACCCCCAAAGGTCAGCCATACATTCTTGAAAGTTTTAGTAAACCGTTACTGGAAACCTCATTATATTCAATTGTTTAGGTACACCAATTTTAAAAAATTGTTTTAAATCTTCTTGAGGAGCTATAGTGACATTGGATTTATTTGCAGTGAACACAGCCTGAACCAGACATAAAGTCAAATTTTATTACTCTGTGTCTTTTGCAGCTAAATTCTTGATTGTCACCAGCAGTTTATAAATATTTTATCTGTAGCTTATTTATACATAAATTCCTTAAGGATTTTGGTTGCCTAGGGTGAACCCACAAACCAAAAAGAAGAGTTATAGGAACTAGAAAAATAGATCATCTAGAGTTTACATAGAGGAAAATGTATACTCGTGTTTTAAGTGTTTATCACCACCTAGGCAGCAGATTATTGCCTCTGGTGGCGTTTTTTTCATCACCTGATACTATTACTATTAGTTCTGATTCGAGGTTTATCTGACTGTACTTTCCTCCCACTAACTATCTCAAAACAAGCCAGAAAATTTTCCATATAAAACAGCATGACTTGGAATCCAAACTAAGGTATTTCAAGACTGTAAAAAGAGAAATCTCAAAGAAACTATGCCACATGAATACCAGGAAGATAAAGTTTATAAACATTTCTTCAAGTGTGCCCTTGAATGCAGATTATCAGAGGTCTCAGTGGCTTACTAAGTTGCAGCAAACTCCATAAAGGCTACCCAAAGTGCAGGGGTAACTACTCTGTACTGGTTCCCACTTATTTTTTCTTTGACTTTCTGACCCTTTTTTTCTATTTGACCCCTCCCGATATGTCTCTGAACTTTCTTCTCTTAAGCTTTCTCAGCCAAACCTAGGAAAAAGAGCAATTACATGCTTTTAGAGGAATCCTCTCAAATATTTACTACAGTCAAAGAATATAGAAAGAAATAAAGCAAATTTTTTCCACAATTATTTTCATAATCCATTCCTCATTGATTTAAATGAGTCTTCTGAATTTCTCTGCTAGGTCCACCCCTCTTGGACTACACTTATCTGTTATGCCTAAAATCAAATATTAAGCCCACATACACTACCTTGCTATGCAAAAGCTCAGGTTTGTTTATTACTATGGCAACTTCATTCCCTTTTTTCTGGATTTTAGCAGCAGAACATTAATGTGAGTGGCCAGCTTCATGTCAAGATTTTTCTTTAGGGTGACGACTGCAGATCACTTTTATTTGCCATTTCTGTGGCAAATTAGTCATGAGAAGGTTTCCCAGAGTGTCAGGCAGGTCAAAACAATAATGAGAGACATCTCCCTTTTCACTCCAAATGCAAAGGTTGAGCAAAGTTATAAAAAACATGAAAACAAGTAGCTCTCCCTGGTACCAGTACAACAGATTAACTACAAGTCAATTGGAAGTTGAACAAAAGATAAGATGCACTTCCATTACCATTCTTTCCATTAAGACACAGCTACTTACCATAGAGCCACTTATATATAATAGAACTTTACACTGATTTTTTAAAATTATTATAATTATTTTTTCAGTGTAACACTATACCATTCTGTGACACACTACAGAGTTCTCAGTTACTTCTCAAGGGCTGGAAGCTCTGCATAGAACACAGAAATATGTGGATGCCAGGTTATCAATTAGACCCCCAAGCTTTTTAGTGGAGCAATGATATTATAGGTGCTCATGTAAGAGAGACATGGGCTTTCTTCTGTGGGAGTTTCTGCTGTGTTGGGAGAATTTTGTCTTCATGTACCGTTTCTGTAAGAGTGTGAGTGAGCGTTAGTAAAGTTTTACTTCCCTATAACTGAGACTGAAAAAGAAACAAAAGGACAGTTTATATCACTGGAAAAACCCAGAGGAGTGAACTCAGTGGTTATAAAAAAGAAGAATGTGCATTAAATCCACTGTGCACATAGATAAAATGTCAGGTCTTTGGTGCAGAAAGAAAAAAACCCTCTCATTTAATTCTAATCGGTTACATTGGAGATAAACTTCAACCAAAACTCATCTGCACAAATATATTGAAGAATACTTCCTTAACCTTTTCTTAGTAATAACAAGGGAAAATAACTATTCCCTAGATTTCTTCTTATAAGCGAAGGGGAAAAAAGTTCAAAGCAAACAAAACCACAAGATAAATAAGGAAAATCAATTCCATATACAGAGGGGTAATCTTTGACTTTCCACTAAATGGCATTTATAGGTGCTTAAAGAATCAAGTGGGATGATCAAAAAGAGATGATAATTTTTTTTTCCAAAAGTAGTAGAAAGGAAAATTGAAAGGACTAGATATAGACTACACATTTTTCAAAGCAACATGCGTGTTCAGTTGACACATTTTTCAATGGGAGAAAAAAATTAAGCAGAAGAATCTCTGAAGTATTCTTTTGTTTTTTTCTCATCAATTTTTTTCCATTCTGAATGGCTTCTCATTTTTGTAGTCTATGATCTGTTTATGCAACATGTAAGTACCTGCTTCTTCAAAAGGAAATTGGTAGAAATAAGAACTGGTGCCACTAAGATGACCTGCGAATTCTATTTAATAACAAACTATATATGTTCACTTTTCTAACTGTACAGCTGGAGAACAGATGCTCACAGTTCTTTGTACCTTCCAGTTGCGGAGTAGGATCCCAGGTACAAAGCATTGTCAGACAACTTTATTTCCAATGAATATTGGATGTGTTTTGGAAACAAACACAAATTTCGTCACAATCAAGGCTGAGAGTAAGAATGGGATGAAAGATAGAAATCTAGATCTCTTACCTCTTTTCCTTTTAAATTAAAATGATTTTTTGCCTTAGAATATTCTAGTGTGTGAAAACACATCAAATTAAGTATTCAAGAGAGTCTGCCATACTTTCACAAGTAAAAAAAAATATTTTTAAACTTCATTCGAGAGAGGAGGTGTGATCAGAAATTAAAAGTGTTATCATGGTAGTCATGATCACCTTTCACTTTTTATCATTATAGTATAGCCATTTGTTAACTAGCATTTTGTTCTTTGACTCTAAGATAGTCTTCTTTTATGTGTGATGATACCATATAGGTTAGTATGAAATTATTTTCTTGTCATTCTTCTTAAATTGCATCTAAAACAGCACGTGCATGAAATTTAGTATTTTTTTACAGTACACTGATTTGAATTGCCACTGATTAAGACAAACAAGTTCTGATTTTTCTTCCTGTTTAAATGGACAGATTTTTTTTTCCATTTGAGGTTAAGTTGGAATTGTCATGAATGAAAAATTTAAAAAGAGATTTGTTTGAAATCAGATGTTTAATAGCATTAAACCTTATTTTGAAACAAAAAAAAATGAAGTTCAAAGTTGGCTTTAAGCTATTAGAATAATTATTTGTGTTTAAAATGTACTATATATTTGCTTGGATGTTATACCCACAAACTTTGAGTCACTGGTTCCTGCTAATCTTTTTTTCATACAATAGTGCATTATTATAGCACCTATCTTGAGGGAAGTGGAGAAGAGTTAAATGAAAAGCTGTTAATCCTAAGTCAAAACATATCTGTAAGTGTGCACA
Source organism: Callaeas wilsoni (assembly GCA_013398955.1). Taxonomy (NCBI): domain Eukaryota; kingdom Metazoa; phylum Chordata; class Aves; order Passeriformes; family Callaeidae; genus Callaeas; species Callaeas wilsoni. The sequence continues at coordinate 134,998 of VWPU01000780.1, forward strand.
TGTATTATATAATGGACATACAATCTAGAAGTTACTTAATGGTTATGTTCATGGTTAATTAAGTGGGACTCAGTAACGAATATGGCATACAACATTTATTTTCTCAGCAAAATAAGTCCAAAGTCCATTAGTCTACAGTCACAGTAGGGATTTTTACACATTCAGCTTTTAGCTTGTGCTTTTACAGCACATTTTTTGAAATGTCTTAACCTTGTGCGTTGTCAAGATTCTGCTTGAATCTTTTCTCATGAACAGTTTGTCAGTGTCATTTCCCATTTTAGAGTCTTAGACTATTTTTTAAGATCTTTTGCTTTTTCTAGGTTTAAAAAATGCAGTTTTTCGTATGTATTTTTTTCCATGTGATTATTTATGGAAAAGCTTACATGTTTCTTACACATCCTATCTGCATTCTTTTCCTTTTTCCCACTCTTTTACATTCTTTACATCACTATTTCTGCTACCTTCCCTTCAGAGACTAATTCCCCAAGGAATTGTAGAGCCTGCCTGATACTTTGAAAGACAATGCTGTCTTGAAAACGAACAAGGTTTGTGTTCATGGTTGCTTGTAGGAGACTATAATTTAGAGCATATGAAACTTATCAAATTAACACAATGATGCTAAAAGATATGTTTATTCTAAATAAGCATTAAAAAGAGTTAAATTTTGGCTCAAATCCATGTAGTTTTCATTCCTTAGTTAAATTAAAGAAGTTGAAAGGTTTTGGATAAATTAAAAAAACCTCTTTGCAGAATTTAATGTATTTTTAGTGAAATCAGGCTTGTGAAGGAGGAAGGAATAAAGTTCATTAGAAAACAGTCTCAGTATGGTCTAAAATTACAAATATTTAGAGTGTTTCCATGAATAGAGGCATGGTGGTGTTGTAAAGGGGGCAGAAACGTTGGCTTCATGTCTGTCTTGACAAACACCTAATTGAATACAGGGCAGATCTGCTTATGAAGGTTAGAAAAATCTTTAGGCCACAACTTCTGATCTTCATTTTTCTTCAAGTCTACATTTCTTTTAAGCCTCACAATGTTTAATACCAATCTGGAGGGCAAAGATATTTTTCTTCACCTATTAATTTTATTTCTAAATTTGAGAGGTCATTACCTTTCTTTTGATTTAGGGCAACAGCACTCATTTTTCATTAATGCTTTTGTTTTCTACAGTACAAGAAACAGGAATGGCTTTAGGGTTTCTAACTTTAGATTGTATACTGTAGATTCTTATATTTGTCAAAAGAACAGCACATATTATTCTGAAAGGCATGAACCACATGGTCAGTGAGCACAGGCTGATCAACTCCCCTTCATGAAAAGCACCTAGAAAGTGTCTGAGTAAGATTGCTGAAACAGAAAATCAAGCTGCCAAGTAGAAGTTAAGTCTCTTAATCTCTAAACTACTAATTTATACTTAAGGAATCTCTGGAGGAGAATATGTAGCAGATCCTACTGAGTCCTAACACTTTTGGGAACCAGACTATTTCAACCTCCCAATAAAGCATGGCAATAACACATCCTTTTCTCTTGATAGATGTTCTCCTTTCTTCTTTGTACACAGTGGGACAGACAATATGGTCACATGACTCCATCCCACTCCTACGTCTATGGAGCTTTCCAAGTTAATTGGGACTTTTTAGAAATGAAGTGCCATTCCAAACTTGTTTCTTCTTTAGGTGACTGATATTACCCTCAGAAGTCCATTAAATTCTCGCTGTACAGTGGACAGCAATTTTATTGAACTAATTTTTTAAATGTTGCATCTTTCAGGCCCTCACTTCTATAATTAAGATACTCCTTGCTGACTGCCTTCACCACAAAGCACTCTTAGACTCTGCTGGAAATTTAACACCCAAATGTCTTAACTGCAGCCATTATGTCTTTTTGTTTTGCCATGAGACAAGAGACCTAAAAACAACAGTTACCTGTTTACATCCATCTAATTCTCCTGAGTTTTCTGTTAAATCCACCAGTAAAAACTCCATCCCTTTGGAATCCATCCATATAGCACTGCTTCCCGTTTCAGGAGCTGCTTTGTCTTTTCATGTTCACAACAAATTCCCCCTATGTGATTGTACAAAGTTGTTTTTTATATTCTTAATTTTCCTTTCAGTTTTGGTTATTACCATTTGCCATTTCTCCTCTTGTAGGAAAAGCTTTTGTCATTGCCTGTTTATAAAGCATTTTTAAAGGGAAAATTGTCACTTGAATCCTACCTGCAAAAAAATTTTAGATACTCAGCAGACCTAAGTACAATAGAACAATAAATCAAGTTTGTTAATGGCAGCAAACACATATTAAAATTAGGAGTTTTCAGGTGATGCAGGAGGAATAACAGAAAAGAAAAAAAAAAAAACCCTAAGATGTGGAGGGCAAAGAAGCTGCCAGCATCTTGCATTCCTGAAATGGCAAGAAGTAAATCATGAAGTGAGCCCACATGATCCGTGCTGGCCTCCCTGATGTCAGGGAAACATCTTCAAAGTCTTGGTCTGATTCTGAAACCTTAGAGGCAAACCTTACTACTACAATGAGTTATAGGACTTGCTAAATGGCCTAATGCCATTCATCACATCTTTTCTGATGCTCTGCTTCTAGCTGAGATCAATATATAGCGCTTTTGAGAGAGTGAAAGAAATAAATACTGTTTATTTGACTAGTTGTGAATTGAGACAAAAGGGAACTTTTGCCCTTCGCTGGCAACCACTGAATCCATGAATCACAGGGTTTGATTTCTCTATCTTATCATCAACAAAAACCATTAACACAACATATGCAATTTCCAAATCTATCACTTTCAGCAGTTTAGAAGCCTCAGGCTATCTCTTGCTATTTGTGGTTTATTAGCTCACTAAACAGTGTACATCTGTACATTTTCTGAAATTCCAATACTGGCCACGTTTAACAAGATCTCTTAATTCAGCATGTGGCAGCCTAACCTGATACCCTTGCATAGAAATACTAATTTGGTTTTCAGCAGGAAGTACCATGTCATAAGTTGCTGTTACTCCAAGGTAGCAATACGGTACTTGTACTAACTTGTAAGGTATTCACTACCATGGTAAGCCTGACTCAGAGGTGACAGAGTACCTAGAAACAACTGCACACTCCAGGAAGGAATGTGAGTAACTGATTCACATCCGCAAAGTTGGAATAGTTTTCAGTAATGTTCTAACTGAATGAGAAATTAGTGTGTGATGAAAGTCATGGGTTCCAGGGTTGGTCCAAAATATGAAAATCTGTGCATATTTCCCAAACCCATCCTTTCCAGAACAGTAGATCCTGAACTGTCTCATTAGTACAGACTTGTCTTTCCAATAACCTTGTACTTAGGTGCTTTCCCCAGTCCAGCTACCAGTTATTAGGGTGTGTGTTGAAGAGGATGGTCTCCACTATATTTTAGATCTTCAGAAGTGAAAAAAAATCTGGAAAAAAATCTGAGAATCTTGTGTAAGATAAGCAAATTATACTAAGTATAAGTATAAAGCTTCCGGTTTTACCCATGAAGTTACAGTAAGCTACTGTCAGAAAGAAGGGTATATATATAGAGTATTAGTGTGGTTAATAGTTTTATTTTTGGCTTAGTAAGCTACAACAAAATGTAAATCAAAATAATAGACGCAATAATAAGAGAGGTGGCTAATATTATTTTTGTACCACTGCAAATCTGTGTTGATTTAGAGTCCACACAATTCAATATTCTAACATGCATTAGCCCTGTAAGAGTTAAGAAGTGACAGGAAAAAATGTGTGATTCTTATTGTATAAAAGACATCTTTGAAGAAGTGGTTTGATACTCTGCTCTAAAAGAAATTTTGATACCAATGCACTCTGGAGTCCGATGCTAAACTTAGAAATATAAGCTCATATTGTAAATATGAAATAGCATTAAATAATTTTATTTCTTTGGAAAAAATTGCCTTGATTTCAATACTGTAACTTGTGTCTTCATTTTTACTGCAACGCTTTTGTGACTTCATGTGATATGTTGTATATGTAATATTTCCCACAAAGCCATTTGGTTTATTAATTTTTTCTCTTCCTGATTAAGGAACCAGCTACAGGTAAAATAGCAAATCGCAGAGAGGTGATAAGTGCTGTCAGATGTATGGAATGGTTGGGAAGCATAACTAAAAAGGCTTCAAGCCAAAAATTTGAAAGAAAAAAAAAGATTATTGAACAGGTTTATAAACTCATTAGTGGCATTGATAAACAGAGAATCACAGAATATCCCATGCTGGAAGGGACCTAAAAGGACTGTTGACTCCAGCTCCTGGACTCGCACAGGACAATGCCAAGAGTCACAGACCATGTGTCTCTCTAAGATGGTTTCAGAAATTATTAAGCAGGCTTTCTCTCTGTGAATTATGGGGAGAAAATTATAAAATGTGAGATAACTAGACCTTTGAGTTAAAAAACTACTGCAAAACTGGGATATTCTTCCAAGGAAGCACTGTAAAATTGTACCTACTACCTTTCGCTATTCAGTTGCTAACCTACCAGCACATTTTTCTTACTGTCTGGGAAATGATCAAGATTATATAAAGCTATTGCTTTCCATTTTAGACAAACAATGAACTCTCCTTACCCTTAGTAATTTACCTAATTTAATCTCAAATACTTTTTTCCTTTTCACCATATAAGTTCCTTTGAGGTAAAGGAATTCTCAAATCCAGGGAGACACATTTAGAAGTCTCAGAAAAAAATGAAACTGTCTAGCACTTGAAAAACTGTTCTCCACAAATTTTTCAGACAAGGCCTTTCAGGAACAAATTTTATGATGTAAAAATATCTTTTGCAGTGTGCAGACTTAGAGCATGTATAGAGTAAAAAGGAGTTCTATTCCTTCCAACTTATTCAGGATATATGATGCAGCTCTGATTTTCTCTAGAGAATTTTACTGTTTTATTACAGTCGAGGGTGGGTTCTAAAGAAGAGAGGATTTAAATGGAAGTATTTCTTATTGTTGGAAAAATTACCAGCAGAATGTCTAGAAAGGAAATTTTTCTTCCCCCAACTTTTATTGATATCTGAATTAATTAAAAATAGAATACACAGAGATGATTTAGCCATGTTATCAAGTCTTAATAACAACCCAGCTCCCAAGAGACTAAATAGGAAGAATCCTGAGCTTGTAGCTTCCATTGAAATCCATTTTTAGATACTAGGTATTTTGTCTGTATCTTCCTCAGGAGTCACAAATCATAAATATTTATGACTTGCTGAAGAGAGTGGAAAGGATGATGAGATAAAATATCAGTATCTTGAAAAGGTAGCTAACTCAAAAAAGAAGCCTTGAAACAGCAAACTAGCAAACCATGAAGAACCATAGTAATTTTGTCCCCAACTTGGACCTCAGAAGACACCACCTCTATCACAGGAGGTTCTTTTTAAAGGGAACATGTAAGGGTTTTAAAAAATACTTTTTTTTTTTCCCCGAGCAGATATAGTAAAACTAACTAAAGGGAAACACAAATATCAGGCAAACATGACACTGTTAAGCTGAACTTATTAAGCTGTCCAAGTGACAACCTGTATCAGGAAAAATCTTTGCGCTCCCTCTGCACAAATGCACCTGCAGTAACTGAGAACTGCTCTATATATCTCTCCAATGACTTGGCATTCTCAAGTCTAGGGAATCTGCAACACTTGCTGCAGCCAGTCTCAGTGCCAGGCTCTAGACAGTGGGTTGGCACCAGTGTGAAATTGCTTCACCTCAGGCAATTTGCTTCTACAAGGTGCTGGATGGCCAAGTAATGGTATTCTATCAAATTTTACTACTGAGTGCTTTTAGGCAGATGTCAACACAAGCTGCCAATCAAATCAGTCCATTATGATATCCCAGTATATGTTTCCAAAATGCCAAGGCATCATTCTCTAGCCACTTCTTGATCTGTGGCCAGCATCTAGGTTCACCATAATCTGTTCTTTCTTTTCTTGCCCCATTCAATCTGGTTTATTTTACCCAGGGGTTGTGTCTGTTGTTCTCTCAGCCACAGCTCATTATACTCCATTATTAAACGCATGAGGAAGACAAGTACCCATGACAGGAGCTCTTACCTATTCAGACCTGACTTTGAGTGCCATCCTGAGGAAAAGGCAGTGAAGTTGTCAGAGGTGCTCTGTTAGAGCATTTCAGCACAAGAATTTAGACTCTCCTTGGTTGTGTCCTCCAGGGTGACAGTAAAAACTTACTTCTCTGCCTTCCATAATTAATAGGAATACTTTGTTCTGCAGATAGTGCCCTGGGGGAAAAAATCGCAAATCGAACACCAAAAAACAAAACCTGCATGTCCCACTAATAATACCCATCAAAACTCCTGGATAAAATACTTTTCATCCAAAAAAACAATTTCAGTCACTTTGTAAAATCTTAACAAAATAGGATGGAGGAACACATTTTATAAAAGGAAATCCTACTTTTTCCAGTTGAAATTTATAGGGAGGCAATGAGATGGGTTTCTGAACACATTGCAAAAGGTATGAGGCTTGTGTTCCCAAGCCCAGGGTCTGCAGCTGCTTTGGACCTCTGGTGGCTCTCCTGGATCCACCTCAGCCTGGCCCTGGACACCATCTACTGAAGTACAACAGCATTGTCAGGAACATGCTTATAAGACATTTGCTCAAGTAGTTTTTGCTTCTCTTTTGTTGTTCATTAGGTTTTAGTGGGAAGAGTCATTTGTCTTGGGCAGCAACTCAAAACCAGTTAAAACATCCAATGCTATAAAACATTGCAGAAAACTAACAGTAGAGCTTTGCTTTGTCCTGACTCCAACAAAAAAGACATTAACAGTCTCAATCAGGCCACCCAGGGGTGGACCAGGAGATACCAGAAGAAGTGTCTTTTGTTGGGGATTTTTAAATTGAAGTGTGTCGGAGAGCATAGTGGAAACTGGATACTTTAACCTTACTGTGTTTAAATTTTTATTATCTGGTTATATACAATTAGAAGGTAAAACTTTCTCTGGAGAAAAAGATTCTCCAGAGAAAGGATCTTTTCTTGTGTGTTTTGCACTGAGTTACCTTCTGTTTGTTAGGCTGTGACAGGAACACAAACATTTTGCATGGTGTTGTTGCAGGGTGAAGGTTGTCTTTCTCTGTCCTTCTGACCGATTGCTGTTAATCGGGCTGTACCTCTGTTATTCCAGGATGTGAGATTTTGCAACTAATAACCAGGCAAAACTTATTAGAGACAGACAGTAAATTCTGGATTAAGCGAACACAAGGACTGTAGGGATATTTCACTTCCACAGATAGACCATAGCTGAAGATAGTTCAGAAAATTATACACATTTTGCAGGAGTGGGAAGGAATCATAGAATTGGAGCTCAAGGAGCATTTAGAGAAGCATTTGGGCAATGCTCTTAGGAATAGGGTGGATTTCTTGGGACAGACCTGTGCAGAAGCAAGAGTTAGACTTTGATGATACTTGTGGGTCCCTTCCAACTCAGAATATTCTATGATCCTGTCTCCTGTAACTCTTGAAAATGAGGATATTCCAAAGGTCCGCTGTAGTTCCAATAATTAGAAAATGAAAAAAGAATTATCTGTATATCAGTTAGTCTGAGTTGGTTCTTGCAGAAAATAAGACTTAATGTAACTGATTCTCTGGCATCAATCCTCAGTTCAACCTATCTAATTTTTTGAAGTCTATAGGTCAAAGTTTTTTGAGACCAACAGATTTCCCTTAATTTCTCTTATTCTTTACCAACAAAAATAAAAACCCATATCTGAATTTATATACAGAGGAGAAGTAACAGGGGTGTTGGGTTTTTCAAAGAGAAACAAATGTCTTGCTGCCACTTGCTGAACAAAGATGTTTAACTAAACAAGTAAATCTTCATCTACATTTCTGAGGAAAAATAAAATTTCAAATTAATGCCAAAATGGGAGAAAGGGTCGCCCTAACCAAGCAACAGCCTGGAATGCCTTGTCTGGAATCTAAGTAGGCTGTTTTCCCCACTAGAGATTGTGCCCTAATGACATATTCTGTGTAAGGAATATGAATATTGCTAACACCCAATTCTAAACCAGCTTGAAGACAGATTCAGCTTTGTGATGGACAAGAATTTGCAAATTTCTTTGGTTAATGTGGTGAAGAGATACAAAGTAGTCAAAGAGTAGGAGCTTTCCTGTTTAACGTAAACCAAGAAATTGTTTATAAGATTGTTAGACCCTATTATTTAGGGATGCCTCTCCCCAAATTAGAGTGCAAATGAGTTCAATAACATGGATTTTATTTAACAATAAATGTGAGCTAGAGAAATTAAAAAGATAAAGGGAAGACAGAGAGAAGTCTCCTTTATTTTCTTGACAGGAACATGCAAAAGAGTAGAAATTATTGTCAGTCATCTAACTAATTATATAAATTAATTGCTGGTGTGAATTGATTGCTGATGATTGGTGAGACAATAATTTACAAATGAAATAAAATACTCTTGCAGAATTTCCTATAATTAAGAGATAGTAAGACAACATATTTCCAACAGTCATATGCAGTGTAGTACAATGTGAATCAAGAATGCAAGCAGTCTTCTATCATTCATGCCAAAATACCTAAAAAAATGATGAGGATGTCAGAGGTAGCTTCCTCATCATGAACTCTGAACATAATTATGAAAAAAAGAGAAAACTATTTCCTTGATTCTTTGAAAAGACAGATATAAGGCTGATCTTATCTCAGTAAATGGCATTGTCAAAGCCATAAAGAAATTGTCTCTCTGGTACTTCTTTTTGTGTTTAAAGAATACTCAGGAATGTCAAGGTTGAAAAGCAAGCACACCCCAGTGGCACAGAAGCTGCAAAACAAGTCTGAAAAGAGAGTAGGAGAATGACATGTTCTCTAAATAAACATATGGGAAAGACACCCATCAAAAGCATGACCATTTCCAAGAGTGTGAAGTTGGAATTTAGACCACTACAGCCTTAAAATGAAGTCTTTCTTATGTATTTCAGTTGCTCTTAATCTCTCTTCCTGCTAGTGTCTAGTTTTGATGATTCATGTGCTGTTGTATCTCCAGAGACTTCTGGTTCACTATTGGCAAATAGGATTCAGACGCTTCCACAGTTTGTTCCTGTTCCTGCATTTTTGAAGAACTAAAGACACTTATGTTTTTGCCAGAATGAAAGTTGGCTTGATGCTGAGTTTGATCTTCAAGCTTTGGTGTTTGAATTTTTGTTGTAAAGCAGTAGGAAACATGACTTGCTTAACATTCATCAGAAAATTACGCAGTGAAGTCAACAGTCTAGAAACTTCAATCCAGGAATTCAAACTATAATTCTGCTCTTTATCCTTTACACTACTGCCTCATGCACTTCGCTGGGCCATTCCATACTGCATATAATTTTCTGCTAAGAAAGTATTATTAATTACATATAATCATGTTCTAAGCACGGACCTCAGCTCCTGTTAGTAATTATGGTAAATATTCAGTTCATATTCTGTGTCCTTTGAAAGATATTTTGTGACTTTTTGACACCAGAGTAACTACATGTTGTCATTCATCCTTTGAAGTCAGCACGTGAGGGCAGTGGGGCAGCCTGGCTGGCAGCGGAAACATGGCGAGCGATTCCCTGATGCGGAACCTAGATGAAATCAACCTCTCATCACTGCGGGATCCTGCAGAAATCTTTTGATCAGTGGAACTTGTTGGCTGTGGTACTTAGGAGCAGCAGTTTTTCTTCTAGTCAGAAAGAGGAGGAAGTGAGGACATGTGAGAGAAAACAACATGGTGGCACCAAGGCCAGTGGAAAAAAAAAAAAGAGGAGGAGGAGGTGTTCCAAGCGTCAGAGCCGAGAGTCCTCTGTAAGCCACAGTGAGGACCATGGTGAAACAAACTGTCTCCCTGTAATGCACGAAGTCCACGGGGGATGCAGAGATCCCACAGCCTGTGGGAATAGTGCTCATGCTGGAGCGGGTGGATGCCAAGGAAAACTGTAATCTAGTGGAAGATCCAAATAAAGAGAGAGAGCCCCTGCTTCCAGAGATAAAGAGACAGGGCCTTTGCTTCCAAACTAGAGCAGCCTATCCTTCGAGGACTGCACCCCGTGGACAAGTGACCCATGTCAAAACCGTTTTGGGAAGACTGTTGGCCCATGGGAAGGACTCACGGCATAACAGAGAAAAGACTCCTCTCTCTGAATGAACAGAAGAAGATCTCGGGTGACGAACTGACCAAAACCCCCATGCCCTGTCTCCCTGCACTGTCAGTGGGAAGGACGGAGGGGAAAAAAGGTATTTTAAAGGCTTATTTTACTTCTCATTATCCTCTTCTGACTCTGTTAATAAATTTACCTTATACCTTTAAATTTGAACCTGTTTTTCCCTTAGAATGGTTTTCTTCTCCCAATCCTTATCTCAACTCATGAGCCCCTGGTTATTTTTTTCCCTCTCCTCTGCCCAGCTGAGAACAAGAAGGTGAGCAAACGACTTTTGTGAATGCCTGGCATTTGACCAGTATCAAACCACAACAATACTCAAGTTCTTATTTCTTCTTTTGCACATCTGTAACAATCAGACACCATAATTTTAGGCCTGTTTAGCCTTGCCTTTGCCTACATCTAAGAAGACAGTTCAATATTAAAACAAATTTTAATACTGGTGTGCTTCTGTTAGGAGATTTATATGTTCACTAGATAGAGCTTGACTCTCCCCTTGTAAATCTGCCTTAACCTCAAAAATGAGTCTTTATTTACCTACATAAAATAATTTAAATTGCCCCAATAAAAGCAAAATAATTTCAGTGTGAGAGATAGGAAGCCCCTACTGAAAATATCCCAGAACTCAGTGTTTTGCTGAATCTTCTGGAAAGTAGGGACCCAGGATCTCAAATTACCTTTGAGAGAGGAAGAATTTGAACATAGGCACTCTATGTGCTAGCTAGTTTTTCTAATTACTTTACTAGTAGCATGTGGAAGATGGGCCAAAATATCTTCTGATGGGCTTGACCTGGATCACTTCAAGGCTGCTGCTGCCTATGGGTAAATTCTGAGAAGGTACTTATCACTTTCTATTAGATTTTTCTAACTGGTCAAATTAGACTGTTCTCTGCTTACTAAATCATTTTTATGCATACTTGAGTGTATTCTGCTCTTCTGTGAACTGCTGTGATTTCTAAGGAAAATGAGAACACACTCCCCATAGTAAGCATTTAAAATTCCAGCATTCTAACATCTCTCTCTCTCTCTGGCGTAACTCATAGCCTTGGTTTCCTCCCAAAAAAACAGGACAATTTGATTTCCTGGAAACTATGACAATTAAAGTTTGGAGTCCTGGTAGAAACTAACTAGGTGAAACTCAAGGACCTTAGGTGAGAGGTGAACAGACTAAACACTCCAGTGTCTGGGGAAAATGAAAGGTCACATGCAGTGTGTCACACAGACAGAATACTCTGAAAGGTTTTCTTCTCTCTCTTGAACAGGATATTCAATGGCACTAAAAATTAACAGGCACCACTAATACTTTGCAAAATATCAATTTTGCAGGAAAGTAGAGAGCCCAATAGATTTCATTTAAAATTGGATAGATGATAAAATACTCTGCACTATGTACTAAAGTGAATCTCCATTAGAGCCATGAGGGTCTTGAGTGCTGGAATGGCTGTGATGGCCCTGACCTGCCTCACCTGGGGTCTTCACCCTCTGGAGACCACACCACTGGGTCTCATATCCATTGGCTGAGGAGCCCCTTTTCAGTTCAGCATTTTGCCTTGAGTCCCTGCCTGGGATACCTTATCAGAATGCAAGTTTCCAGTCCAGCCACAGCCTATGGTTGCCTCTGTTTATGGTCCCTCTTGATCCAGACTCTGACATGTCTGGATTTCTTCTTTTATGGAAGCACATATAACTGAATTGATAGCATCGGCAAAACCATGTCACTTAAAAGCTGGCACTTTGGAAAGATCAGAAAGGGCTCACTGTTCATGAGTTCTTAAAGACAACATGGATTTCCATAAAAATGGATATGGAAGACACATTTCAGCTAATTTAGTTTAGATTGAAATATAACCAAAGATCCACTACCTTGCTTTCTATAAAACCTGTATAGAAATGCTAAACACTGTAAGATCTCACTCTTTTCACATGACTTTTTTAATGATGGGTTTAATCAGGAGCTCCTGATAGTTTGCTTACAAGCAGTATGGACAGATTCATAAATGCACTGGAGATGTAAGAAGACCTGAAAGGTTATGGTGAAAGGGTAGAATGGGACAAAGGAGAAAAATATAGAGTGGTCCTTACCTAAAGGAAGAAAGACAATCACAAGCACAAGAGACTTGAACTTCTCTGAGGCACGAGACTTAATTTAGACAGATCTGCATTCATAAAAACAAAACTAACTTCTAGGAAAACCCTGCCATGGGCCAGTATCTTCAATCACTGTATCTCCTAGCAAGTCTTAATTTACTCTATTCTTGCTTGTTATAAAGTCACAGAAAAATAATGAAAACCCCCTGTGGACTGATTATTGCTACACCTCATGCCTAGAGTAATTTACATTCTTTAATCCAATTAGTTTTCTGCTTTCTTTTTCTTCAATTGCTGTTATTCTTTTGTGAATATGAAGGTGCTTAAATAAAAGAAAAATTAGGTGTTCTCATCCTCTTTCAGAAAACTTCTCATTTGTAGCTTCTGGTGAAGCTGTAATTCCTAGATTTATTACTCTGCAATATAAATCAATTTATAAATTGCCATTACAACTGCTTTATGAAAGTTTCTATACAAGGCACAATTCACAGTATTCCTTGAACAGCTCCTAAATGTACAATAAAATGCTGTCAAAAATTTATTGTGCATTTTTACCACAAATTTTCAGAAAGAACTCTGAAGACTAATGTGCATTTTTATCACAAATTTTCAGAAAGAACACTGGAGAGTAAGAAATTTGATTATGTTTTCTTTGATATATTTGGTAGCTATTATATGAGTTTCATAAAACTTTTATATTTTCCCAGAACCATTATTGCATTAAATAAACATCAAAAAATTGAGAAAGAGAGATCTCATATTTTCCAAGTGGATGTGTGTAATGATTTAGCATAACGTATTTCCTAAAATACATTAAAACTAAGCTTTTAATAAATCTTTTGGATATAAAAATCAAATTAACTTATTGATTTTAACAGCATCAAGTTTTCATATCTCTTTTCATTAAAAAGCAATGATGTCTTTCATTCTATGTCACAGAATTGATTCTTTGCTAACTAATGTTCTTAAATTTGCTTGTCTAATGCTACTTTTAAAACATAGTCAAAAGAGGGGATGAGGTGATAGTTTTATTTTTCTTGAAGCTCCAACATGTCAAAATATGATTTCAGATAACAACTGAAAAGGAAGATAAACTGAAGTAATTGTCCACACAACAATTCTGTAAAATCTTGGTTATTAACCACATTATTAAAATATTTCCATGGTAAAAGCTTGAACTGTGTCTTTTTCCCATTAGTTAGCTACTCACCAGAAAAATCCCCAAATACAATTTTACTTTTTTAGCATATTTTCAGATGTATTGCATACATTAAAAATATCTGTGCAGAGGGTTACAAATTCACAAAACCACCTTTACCCTTCATTTCCTAAAGCAGAAATTCTAAATGGTGATTCAAAATTGTAACTATGCTGACATAATTATAAAAATGGTTCTCTCTCATCTTAAACAAACTTGTTAGGCAAAGAATTTGAAATTATTAAATATTAATTATTTATGCTTTATTTACAGCATCTCCAAAATAAAAAATATTTCTACTGTTTTATTCCAGTTGAGGTCAGGGATTTGAAGGGGAAGATAATGTTTCCTTATTAGCCACCAAGCATGTGAATATTGGAACAGCTTCATTGTAGACTGCGGCAGGCAGGGCTGTAAAAGCAGTCCTTTGGGAGCCTGAAGCAAGATTTAGACCTGAGTTCAAAGTGTATTGGCCCATCTGATGCAGAGGGAATGTTCAAAGTCCAGTCTTTGAGTTGTTGGAAAGGAGTAAAGCCTGCTGTATGCACTTCAAGGACTACTGGTACCTATTTCCACCCAAGCGCCTGGGTCACTCTCTTATGAATGTAGGAGATAATGCTTCTATTTCTTTCCCATGCAAAAGTAGCCTGGCATTTAATTTATCTTACAAAACAGTGCTGTGTTTCCTATTGACAGGTCTATCTTGTTCTAATTTTGACACATTTGGGATACCCCTGATTCAATGAAGTGCAAGCTAAGGTACCAAGTGTATCTAACTGACTATAGAGAACTTATAAATGCTAAAAAAAATAATCCTCTAAACAGCATATCATAACTGAAGAGACACCATGATTATGTATCTCAGGTATGTGACAGGGAAAGAGAAAAATTGCAATGTTTCCATAAGCAAAATTAACTTGGGACAAAGACATTTTAGCATCTAGGTCTGCAAATTATCAGTAATAGTAGTGTATGTGCGGAAGTAGATGACTAGTTTTATGATATGCTCATGCAGGCTTTGAGAATATCTGGCTTTTTAGTGTCTAACATATATGCACACATCAAAACTGAGAGAGTGCGATGAGAACAAAGATTAAAAATTTGCTATTTAGAAATTATATTAAAGGTCTTTTAAAAGGTTTAGGGAGTTTTGTGCATTTTTTGTTATTTTTGGGATTTTTGTTTACTAGGATGAGCAGCAGTTTTGACACTACCTCTAGTGACTTCTTTTAGTCATTACAGTCATATACTACCAGTTCCTTTCGATTTATCAACAAATTCCACATGAAATATAGCCCCACGTATTTCAGAGACACATAGAAGCAAAAGAATGTTGAAAATGAAGACTCTTATACACATCCAAAATTTTTATTCCTCTCCCTCCTTCCCCTACAAACTGGATAGGACACCTGGAAATTGAATTTAAGTGTAAACTCCAACCACTAAATTGGGCTAATCTCTTTCCCAGAATCATAAAGCAATATGCTGTTTTACTGACTTCACTTACTTCCTTTTGTAGTTTGAGCTTTACTTTCACTGTATTTCACTAAAAAAATTCCACAGAATAAAAATCTAAGTACTTTGGTAATGTCAAAGTAATTCGGTATAAATAATTCTTTTCCTTTTTTTGTAAGTTAGTTCATTTTTCTTATGGAATATATCTTTTCATAGATTCCACAAGAGATGTATATTTAGCAGTGTTACTTATTCATAATCACTCTAGTCAAGATTATATGAATTGGTTTGGGGGGTTTTTGGTTTGTTTTGCTTTTTGGTTTGTTTTTTTTTTTTTTTTAGATATTGGGTAGCACAGAAGAGGAACTATGGGATAATTTTTAAAAATCCGAAGAAACAAAAAAAACAAAACAAGAGCAAAGAAACATTTTTCACTGAAGTGACGGCGACTGAAACACACGGACCAAGCATTGATGATGCAAGGACGTTTATTGAGAAAAGGCACAGATATCTATACTGTTTTAGCTTCTACATAACAATTTCCACTTATTCTGTCTACGTGCTAGCTAATGCATAGCAAGCTATAACGTTACTTCTTCTTTTGCACATTTGCTTGTCTTGCTGCAGGCTGTTCTGTAACCTACAGCAGGCTGTTCTGTATCCTACAGCAGGCTGTTCTGTTCTGTGCAGAAGGATGCGATTTCTGTAGTTTTTGCTCATGTATCTTTCTCATGGCTTCCCTCATAGCTCCTGCTGGACCAACTTTAGCAAGTCAGCCATGATGTTCATGTCGTTTAACTCATTCTGTTCTGCAACACTGAAGTGATCAGCCTGACACTAGAAAATGTAATAATGTAAAAATCTTACTTTTGGTCTGTCTCTTTTTATTCAAATCCACTGTGTTTGAGTTTTATTATTATTCTTTTTCCTGTTAAATGTATTTATTTATAAATGTAAACAGTTGTTTGTCCATAAATGTACCAGCAAAATTGTACTCACTGCATTTTCATTTAAGATGTTAATGAATGGCACAAAAGCTTCCATTCTTTTCTCATAAGGATTCATTTTTATATGATCAGAATCTCAAGAACAAGAGAAGAGGGGAAGATTCATGCATAATTTGCTTTTCATTAGCAACATTCAAAACTTACCAAGCTCTTTTCTTGTAAACTAATTTGCATGATTATGTTTAAGCTCTGCTGTCCTAGATCAGTGAAAAAACTATTCAAAATTTTTTTTATTTCTTGCCTCGTAAGGAAACACTGCCCGCTTTCTTACAGAACTGGCTGTTTCCTTGATATTTACTGTTGCCCCCTATAATACTGTTGCCCCCCACAAAAAGCTGTGGCTAGGAACTATCAGAGAGAGCAGGATCTAAGACTTAGAGGATACTACACTAAGAATGACATAAAATTCAGGGTAAGAATGCAATGATAGTCAAAGGATGTTACATTTCTGCTAAATGTTTCTGTCAAAGAAACGTGTCAGTGAAAAAACCAAAATATGGGATCATATTTCATTCATTTTATTTCAAGGTAAAGTAAAAATTGGACAGGCATCTCTTCCTTTACACTGAATGTATGAATTTAAACTATTTAAACTTGTAAGAAGGAAAAAATACAGTTATTTTCATGAACAGAATACCTACACATGTACCTGTCCATAAAAAAATATATACTTGCTGTGCTTCCCCATGGTTTACCAACCTACCTATGAAAATTTCATGGTGAACAGAAAAAAATGCTAGTGATTGAAATATTTTCAAAGTGAACTTCTGCAAATTAGATTAAATGACTAAAACTGAGGTTTATAAAAGAAAATCACCATTTTAATAAGGAGAAGAGAGTCAGGTCTATAATGTAATGGATTGGCAAATTGCTCAGGAATTCAGAAAAGGAGCTAGAAAGAAAATTCACGTGACTTCAAAAGCTATTTGCGTCTCTTTGAACTTGCTAGAAATTAATTCACAAGATATTTGAAAGGCCACCAAAAAATAATCTTGAACTTTTATTGGTCTTTCTTTCTCAGATTTTGCAAGACGTATTTCCAATCTCTAAATAAAGCAAACATCTAGCTGATTTATAAGAAAACCCCTAAACTTACAGTAATTAACATGTAGAATGATATAATTACAGAATGCACAAATAGTAAGCCTTACATATATTTTCACAGGTATGCTATTTGCTTTCTTGTAAGTAGTTTCATATATGTATCTTCCTTTCATGTGAATTTATAATTTTATATGTTATACCAAAAAACAGGTGACAGAAAATAAAAAACACTAAAAAACCCAAAGTATTTGAAAAGCATTTGGAAGATAACAAAAAATAAATAGTCAGCACAGATCTGACAGGAACAGTTTTTGACAAAAAAGTTTAATTCATTTTTGATATTGTAACTGGCCTTCTATGTCAAAGAGAAGTAAGTACTGCCTTGAATACAACTCTTGATATTCAGGTAGTAAGTTTGAGAGCCATTTAAGAAAAAACATAGTGCAGGTACACAGCTCTTTTGGAACTATATTGAAAGATTCACTGGAGGTTCAGAAAAACTGAAGGATTTATGTGTTGATTCTTAGTCTGGTAATACATGATTTCTTAAATAATCTGGCCAACAGAATAGAGAGTTCCGGACTAAATTTGGATGGTATCAAACTTCAGGACAGTTTGTACGGGCTAAAATAAAAGGTTAGAAACCCACGATCTTAAAAAAATATATATCAGAGATAAGGTTCAAAACAAACTAACAAAATAACAAAAAACCTCCCTTTTTTCACTTAGGACAACTACACCATATGAATGGTAGAATATTAAATTGTGCTTGACTATAAAAGTAAATAAACAACTCTGTAGGAGTTCTATGGAAAGGTTTCTGAAAGCTAAGCATGAATCAAAACCACCATAATGCTTAAAACAGTAGTATGCCTCATATTTTGTTGTATGAATAGGAGAATAGGCTGTAATATTTACTAACATTATCCTTCTGATGTACTCAACATTATAAAAGTTTCTCCAGGAGCATTGGTTAGTGACAAAGCTCAGAAAGTTTGGGATAGATATGGAGAGACTCTTGAGAAGGAGAAAGGGAAGACTGAATTAATCACGTTTTAGCAAAGTTTTGCCAAGCAAAATGGAGTAGGTTTTTTTTTTTTTTTCATTTTTTGTGAGGTCTAGAACAAGATAAAATGGACATAAATTGCAGCCAGGAAGTCAGGTTAGACACTAGAGAAATTTTTCTATCACTAAGGATGGCAAGAAATGTAACACATTGACTGGGGAGGCTGTGGATTTCTCTGTCATTAAAGCCCTTTAGAACAGATGGTGAGTATCTGAAAGAAGTGATGTAGCAATGTCTAATTCTCTCTTGGGACAGAAGGGTAGATTAAATGACCCCTTAAGGTTCTCTCAGCTTCTTCTGTCCTTTTTTTCTTTTCAGGTCTAAAATATTTTACAGTACATTAAATTTTCCTATGCACTTTCATTACCTAAACTGTTCTGTATAATCTCTAGGTTACTTGCCAGTACCCCCTTGCCACAGAGTGTTCTCCTCTCCCTGAAGACAAAGAATTAGATATTTATTTTCCCCAAAGATATTGGATAGACTAAGGGATATGTGAGACTATGTCAGGTCTGCTAACACTTCCCTATCAAACAACTTTTGGCACACTGAGCCCAAGGAAAGGACGGATGCACACTTGATTTTGAAAAGCATGCTGTAAGTAAGCTTTCAATATTTATGGTGTTTCAGAAAGTGCATCAGTGTTATAATCAAGCATAAATATTTGTAGGTACTGGAATTATTTCAGTTGACATTCAGAGGTGAGAAGTGTTTGTCTATCTTTTTTCCCAGGAGTTGTTTTCTGTCGTATTCTTATCAAGTCAAAGGAGAAAAGAACGAGTCTCCAAATACCAGAGCAATACCCACTTAGATAGAAATTCAGCAAATGTATTCAAATTTAAAAATGGATTTGGAAGTAAAGGTAAGCTTTGGAGATAGAATGGTATATTTTGCATTAATGGACATTGACTGAACATTTAAGCAATTTATATTTCATCTTCTATGTTTGATGAACTATGTTCAGATTTTTCATGTTAGTATACTTCTTACCTGGTGCTTAACTCACAATCTCCAAATGAAATTTTGGGTTGATATGTTACTTTTCAAGGGAAACTTTGTGAAACATGAGGGTTGTAAAATCTCTCTATAACTTTTTATTGTCATGAGGTAAAGAAATTTCAAATTGCAATGTATTAATATTGCAGTACTTTACTGTTCACTGTTTCAGTAGGCAGAGAAAAAAAATAGTAATTTTCTGGGTAAAATTCATTGTAGCTTCTGGTAAGCAAACACAGTAATTGGACTAAACTTTCTTATGATTAGAAAGTCTTAGAGCCCAAGTGTGTTTCTGAGTACTACAGCCATTTTCCTTTAAAAGTCTTACTTTTTATAAATAATTAACATGTCACTCAAAACTATTCAAATTAGACATAGAGCAGATTTTCTCTTCTTTTTTTCTCTATATAGCTTATAGTTTTTCCTTTTATACAACTAATAAAGTATTTCATTAACATTTTAGTATTTCTGAGTTCTAAATTTTCTTAAAGTCCTCAACAGAAACACAAAATATGCTACTTAACTTTTAAGATAAAGATAATTAAGTATAGTTTGACTGTACATAATCAGAAGCCCAGTATGTAATTCCACTAGGAAAAAAAAATGCTGGTTATTTTGAGTAGCTAGGAAAGGGTTTCTTCCAGAGCCCTCTTTATTGTATAAGAGCAAATATATCCCCTCTATTACTACAGAAACTCTTTAATACCGTTTTATTTGTATATTTCAATTTCATATTCTACATACAACCACAGATGCAATAATGTTACACGAATCATGATTAACAAGTCATGTAAAAAAAATGAAACATCTGGGCTGCTCTGCATTCGCCTTTGATGGTATCCTCTCTCTGTCCCAAAATTCAGTGAGTGTATAGAGGTTTCGTAGAACACAGTGAATAATGTTTCCAATGCGCTGTTACTTATTTAAAGGGAAAGCTGAACCAGAGTGTGGGAACATGACTGAGGGTAGGAAGGTAATGGTATGGAAGTTTAGGAAAACGTGCAGTTGCTACTCCCCATATGGAATGCAGTCAGCATGTCCGACCTTCCCCACACAATACAATCCAAGGGGGACTAAACAGATGATGGAGCAGAGAGGAGTCATGATGGCCAGGCTCTACCAAAACCCATGCAGAGCAGAGAACTCAGTGGTACTTTCCAGCTGATAAACCACACTGCAGCTGAAAACCAAAGGAGATAAAGGAAGAAGTTCTGCTGTTGCATCAGCAACAGTGACAAAATCCTGTACTGACCCGTGTCCCCATCCCAAGGTTATCTCAGGTACTATCCTGAGATATCCACCCCCAAGATACGACCACCACTCACTAGTAAGACGCATGACTAAAGTCACCCAAGCTCCACCTAAATTTAAAGAAATAGTGTAAAAGTCAGCTAAGAATGGGTAGAAGTGGGGGAAGACTCAGCATAATTTCTGGGATCAGTTGAGGGGCTGAACCTGTCTTCTCCCCATAGAGATGCTTTTTGGGTAAAGAACTGTTCTTTGGGTGCTGAATGATCATCTCGAGACAGCTTTTATTTGGGATTACAGCTTGCTAGTATATTGCTTTGAATGAGTATTACTTTGAATATATATTTGCAGTCAGATACTATTACTGGCAATTCTTGAACCTTAAATTCTCACAATTTCACTAATAAAAGGTCTTATTTTGTAAACTCTTAATGTGAATCCTTCAAGGGTGCTGGCAGTCACTGACAGTGGGTAAAGGTGTGGAGACCCAGGAGGGGTTTCTCTGTTTGGTGTGTGACCCTCAACAAGACATTTGAACTGCCCTGCAATCCAGCTGGACTGTTCACTGAAGGGTTCCCATAATGGGATACTGACAGACTGGTTGGGCACAAGGGTCTTGGCTTTCCTGGGGTGCTGACAGACTGATCAAACACAAAGTGTTTGAGAAAATCTCTCCTTTTTGTGACACAGAGCCTAACAGAATAAAATATCAGGTAATTAAGAAGCAGGAAATGCAAATGACAGAGGATTTGTATAAATAAATAATATACAGTTTTGTGTTAAAAAGGAAGTGTGATCTTTCTGCATAACATTAAAAATTGTATTTTCAAATTCTTGGTCTAAATGCCACCGTTAAAGAGATCAGTCTGAAGAATATCATACTTATCCTATTATATAGACTGCACTTGCATAAAAAAAGTGTGCTTATAAAAATTCCCATTACAAGAGTAAAAAAGAAAATGATCCACATCTGTAACAAATAATAAGTAAAGATATTTATTTGTAGATAGGGCCTTAATCAAGTGACTAATTATCCAAGTGAAATACATCTGTAGCTATAAGTACTGAGGGGAGAACACAGGGTGAAAGAGATTAATAATTGAGGTATGGGAAATTATACAGAACTTGCCAACCCATAGACAATGGAAGATTGAAAACTATACAGTGTGTCTGGAGCTAGCTCCAAGTGTCTGCCATGAGAACCTCCCCAACCCATCCTGAAATATATATACACAGGGGTGGGAAAAGTGGTTTTTCCTGTGGCCTTATCTCCTTCTCTTGTAACTTATCTGTTGGCCTTGGGGGTTTTCTGGAAGGAATTTTTGATCCTCAGGACCTTGGCAAATTTTTGTCACAATTTTATTTAAAATTCTAATCAGCCTTGTTTTAACATTTCAGTTGCCATAAAATGTATCTGCTTTCCTGGAATTTAGAATGACACTTTTAAAAGTATTTATGTCCTTTTCTACCTTAAGCTTGTTTGCATTTCCATTATACCTATGCTACAGTGCAGCTACAATTCCATTGTAGCTACACTGTAATTATCAGTCCAAATACTCTTGAAATACACAGAGGATTCCATATTTCCAAGGTTCCAATTACAGCAGGGAAATCTCAGCGATCAAGCTTTCTTCAGTTCATGCAAGCACTTTCTATTGGTCTTGACAGGCCTGGGTGAAATGTACCCTGAGAAATCTCAGACTGCTGAATTTGCAAGGTTTGACCTTCTGTTATAGTCACAAACACAGCACAGAGACAAATCTGTCCAACTCTTCACTGCAATGTACCTTATCCACAATGTTAAATTAATCATACTTGTAGCTAAACAATTTTCCAAGACGCTTAGTACTACAGTGAGGCCATGGTGAACTACTGTTATGTTACGTTTGTCTCCGGTCTTTCCTATCATAATCTGGACAAGTCCCTGTTTAGCCTAGAGGAAATTTTATATTTATGTACCTAGCAGGAATAAGATGACCTCTGTTCATCATACACTGTGAAATGCCATCTGATATCCTGAGAAGGGGGAATTTTTCAAGTGGCAAGGATCACACACTAGAGGAATTTTCAGCAGTTTATAGGACTTTTTGAGAATGTCTACTTTCACAAAATTATAGAATGATAAAATGGTTTAGGCTGGAAGGGACCTTAAAGATAATTTATTTCCAACTCCTCTGCCATAGACAAGGACACTTTCCACTAGACCAGATTGCTTAAAGTCCCATCCAACCTGCCCTTGAACACTTTCAGGGATGGAGTGTCCACAACTTCTCTGGGCAGCTTGTTCCAATTCCTCAGTACCCGCACAGTAAAGAATTTCTTCCTAATCTACGTCTTTTAAAGACTCTTTCCTTTTAAAGTTGCTACCCCCTCTTCTATCACTAAATTATTCAATTCAAAATGTAAAAAGTAAAGAAATATTTGAGCTACTTGCTTTGGGTCAGATCCTGGTTTAGAGTCATTAAGCTATCAAAGTAAATAGGACTATGACAATTTGCATAAGTTAAAAAGTTTGCACTCTGATGAAAAACCTCTGTATGTCAGACCAAAAAGAGTTCACAGACAGGTGATTTCAGACATCTGTGTATTGTAAACAAGTTTAGCTGCAATACATGAAGAGACAAGACAAGCACTGGTATTTAGAAAACCAGTCCTAAAGAAGAGAAGCATCGTTGAACAAAGGGGACGTCAGCTTTCTTCTCTGGGTTACTAAGTTCCACTTTTCTGGGTTACCTGATTTCAGTGGAGGCCCATGAAAGCACAGCCCTCTTAGTCATATCCCGGTTGCATACACCTCTGTATATTCTATCTAACTAATGTACTGTATTTAATATACTAAGAAAGAAAACGAAATAACTGAAGAAAGAAAGAAGAGTACATCAGTTGGTTTGCCTTATTTTTCCAAGAAAACTAAAGGAGCAGAGGATTGAGCTGGAGAGCTGCTTTAAAAGAGCAAAATAATTACCTTCAGCTGGGAGATAAGAAAACAGGTCTGAGAGTGTGAGTGTTTCTTTTTGATAGAGAAGGAGTGTATATGCTGAGAGGAACCCAAACTGAAACGGGACTATTTTACAATCTTTGCCCAGAATAAGCTGAGACTTGGTGTATGCTCATTTATGTTTAGTCAGCAATAGTGTGGGGGCATTTTGACAAACTTAACAAGAACAGGAAGTTGAAAACATTCTGTAAATACCTTTCCTCATAGATGTTGCAAGCAGCTATATGTATGGTGATACATATGCATATGCATCAATATTTATATGTACATATTTGGTATTTTGGATTTGTTTCTATTGAGTATTTACAAACATCCAGAGTCAACACATTCAATAGCTGCTAGATTGATGGCAGAATAGACATGGTAACTGGCTAGTTGAAAAAAATAGGATCAGAATTTTTTCCATACAAAACAGTATTGTGATTATTTAGTAAGACTTTATCAATACAAAGTGCCTATGTTCTTTAAACATAAGTTTACTAATTATGGATGTAGAAGACTAACCTTTTTGTGATTTAACCCCATTCAACAGCTAAGCCCCACACAGCTACTGATTCTCTCTCTCGATGGGAAGGGGGAGAGAATCAGAAAGCTAAAAGTGAGAAAGCTCATGGGTTGCAATAACATCAGTTACATACGGAAAGTTAAGCAGCTCATGCAAGCAAAGCAAAGGAAGAAATTCATTCAACAGTTCCCATCAGCAGGCAGGTGTTCGGTTATCCTCAAGAAAGCAGGGCTTCATCACACAGAACTGTGACTTGGAAAGACAAATGTGATCACTCTGAGAATCCTTCCCTACCTCCTTCTTCCCCCAGCTTTATATGTGGAGTGCGATGTCAGATGCTATGTAATGTCCTTTTGGTCACTTGGAGTCAATTTTCCTGGCTGTGTCCCCTCTGAACTCCCTGTGCATGCCCAGCTTCCTTGCTGGTGTGGTGGGGTGAGCAACAGAAAAGGCCTTGATGCTGAGTAAGTGCTGCTCAGCAATGACAAAAACATCTTGCATTAGCAACACTGATTTCATCACAAATTCAAAATGTAGCCTCATACCAGCTACCATGAATAAAAATAATTCTATTCAAGCATCGGCTCTGTGAATAACTTGTTTTGAAACTATTAGGAGTATAGAAACTCTTCTAATATGTGAAATACAGCTTAGATAGAATTCATTCTGTTAGATAACATTCTTACAATGCTTTGAAATGGAAACCCCTTGATTTCATATGATAAGGTTCAATATAAATTTAAGCAATGATCCCATATATCTTCCCTGTTTCATTTCTCTGAATCTCTAAATTTCAGTATTGGGCTGTCATGTTATGCCTCCTGAATTTAAAACTGAAATATTTCAACAGAGATAGACACTACGAAAATTATCCACATTAGTCCCTGGCTGAAAGCTCTGCCACTGTTTGAAACAGCTGAATTCCCAGCGTGCCAGTTGTCACTTCTGTTATCAGCAGAGGCATTTATTTCCGTACTCAGAGTGTAGCACATTTTAATGACTCTGAAATACAAGAAGACATGCAAAACTGATTTTGCATTCCATGCCCTTAAGCAAGCCTATTATCCATGTTGTGAAAACAGCAAGTTAGCATTTTTGTTGTAATTATTTGAGCTGATTATGTATTATGTTTCTACTCAGAAGCATTTTCTTCCAAAGCAGTTTATGCAACTACTAGCTGCGAAAAGGCAAAGCAGCACTCCAGAGGCATCTGCCTTAAGATAGCCTTATGCAAGTTTCCCTTGACAAAGCTGGCTCAATTTATGATTGAAAAAAGCCCACAATGTACCAATTGTACGTCTCAGATAATTCAGAGTGATTCAGGATTGTCTATGAAAGACCACTTTTTCAACATTTATACTAATGATTATAATAATTCTTCAACTGTGTATGTTTATGCTGAGCAGGACTATGATACTAGTGTCATCCAGAGATTTAAAAGGCGATGTTTTAATTAACCAGTAGCTTCCCTACAGTAAGAGACCACTGCTTCAGTAATGCACGTTTCCAAAAAAACGTATTTTGATGAAATAAAAGAGAACCCCATGAGTGTCATTTTCATGAAGAAATGCTTCTGCAGCTGTTAGGAAGAGGTAAAGCCTACTGCAAAGCTCATATTTACTCTTTCATTTAGTAAGACTTTTATTCTACTTTTCTTTCATACTGGTCTAAGTGCAGAAAAGTACAGAGACATCAGCAGTGGAGCTGGCTTGCTGGAAAAATGAAACAGCTGCACTGCTGACTGAAAAGGGCTGCCATACTGATGTCTGAGGTGATTGTAGCAAATGTTCTTATTTGGGCCTGGAGCATAAGGATGAGGACATCTAGTTTCCTTTCTCATCCAAGGATAAGGAGGGGTTGCTCACCATGCAGAAAGAAAAAGCCCTGATTACTGTTAGGGAAGGGTGAGAGGACAGTTTGGCTAGATGAGTCCACACCAGGAACTGCCCCAGCTGTGTAGCTGGGAGAGCAAGACAGGACAATCAGGTGTTTGCTGCAGAGCCCTTTAATGACAACAAAGACTGGCAACCAGAACCAGTGTCAAATCAGCTAGGACGCTGGAATTCCAGTTTGGATGAAGAAGTGTTGTCTTAAGGAGTAAGGGATCAGTAGCCCTTGTGTTGTGGGACGAGAAAATAGAATGGAAAAAAACACAGATGGAATCATTGAGATAGACCCGTCTGTGCAGAAGTACAGCCACCCACCAAACACAGCCGGGTCCTTTTGTTAGTGCAGTGAACAGACACGTTACAAACAACCAGCCCTCAGGAGATTTATATAGGGGTGCAATCATAATAAATACAGCATTAACTTCAGCAATCTGGCTTTCCAAAGGGGTGCATATTCTGTTTATAATATTAACTCTGTTGTCTGGACCTCAAGGAGGAACTGTACAATAATGAATGTAAAGATTTGGAAAGGAATTCATAGAACTAATCAGGATGAACTACCCAGTTAATCTCCATTTGTCAACTCATTCTGAAACCACAACAAGGATATTGAAGAAAACTATAAACAAAAATTGCTCAAAATTCATATCAAATGTGTAATTACTAATGGGACAATATGCAATGAAACAATCTTCAAAACCCGTAAGGAAAAATCTTGAAATCAGTGAAGGGGTCTAAACATTCATAAGGTATTCCTTCTTCATTAGCCAGGCATATTCATATGTAGAACAACTGGCCTTGAAAATAGTTGCAAAGGTGGTTTTTTTGCTCTGACACAGTTTTTGTATGTGATAGCCTCTCCTGATAGACTATTTTAAAATCAGTTGTTGGCTATGTTGACCTCAAATTACATAGCATGGAGGAAAAAGGTAATGCAGTCCAATTAATAATGAATAGTCTTATTTGAGTCTAAAACATGATCAGAAAATAACATATTCTGGGCTGTTATCAATGTGTGAAATGTGTTGTGAAACTTATTACATAATAGCTTTCCATTTTTTCTCTTAAATTACCTATTTGGGAAAAAATTGTACATGAATTGGGTTTTATTGCATTATTTTAAAATTAATGGTATAGATAACTATCGTTGTTTAAGATGATAAAAAAGTGAAAACTACAAAAGGAAGTCGTATATTGAATGTTCAGCAATGATTTTAGGAAATTTAACTTTTGTTTGTAAGGTAAACTAATGGATTTTTTTTTATAATTTCAATTTAAAAAAAAAAATTCACTTTATCATTCTCTGAAAACTATCTTTTTATTAGAAGTACCAAATGCAGTTTTGAAAATACATCTTACACATCAACATATATAAATTAAAATAGTGTTAGCATACAATTGCACTACTTAAATCAATATACACTCTATAATAAATAATATAACTAGATAAGACTTTTGAAGATAACTAATGACTCAGATTTTGTTATTATTTGGGCTTTTAGTTGATTTTCTTCATGAGGACTTACCTTCAAAGTGTATTTGATCATTACTTTCTGAAAATGGACCTGTTTCATCTGTTTCCTCTTGATTTGGACATGACTTGGGATACATAAAAGCCACACATTGCTTTTGAGTTCTTGAACACTGGGCATAGATTAAAGTTACCAAATGATGAAAGGAGGAAGGGAGAGAAATGGTGATAAGAACACAGAATAAAATAAAGTATTACTCTTTAAAATAATTTGGTAAGACAAAGAAGATTTCTTCAGATCTACTGTTGAAAAAGATACAATGATATGATTGAATGAATTTTAAATAAATTTTTAAAAATTGTAGATTCTTCTTTGACTGAGAATGCTGTGACAGTGAGGAAGCAAAGAACAAATAGGTAATAGTGTGTGCTATGACTTATTTCAGCAGATAATGTAACCCATGACTGGATAGCTCACAAATAGCAATGAACTACAAGGTACGTGATATGGAAGATGCAGTCTGTATTCTGAAGGACTGAGGAGAATAAGGATTCCACAACAGAATTGAAACCTCTGGAACCATGTGAGTGACTGAATTGTATGCTGCACATGGGTTCATAACTGTAAACATAACATGAAAATGAGAGCAAGTGGATAAAGATGAGAAATTTGAGAACCAGGAGCTTGTGGATCATTTTACAGTAGTGAAAAGTTGACATCAAATTTCCTCTAAAAGCAATAAGAGTAACCAGTAATGCACTGTTCAAGTTCTCAGGACATCTCTATAGGTAAGGCTGCATCTTTATGTCAAAGTTTGTGTCTCAAAGAGAAGTTCTGTAAGTCAATTAATTGTTGCTTTCAAAAATGGAAAAGTACCAAAACAAATTGAAAACATTTCTCTAATGTAATATCCTCAGCTTTTTAGACGTCTAGCTGTTCTGCTGGTTTTCTGTAATTGTGCATCATATCTCAAGAGAAGAGTAGGTGGTTAGAAGCAACATTTTTGCCTAAATCTACAGATTCTACATTTCTAACGTTATTCTATATTTGAATACCAACAAAAACTGTAACTTGCTAAACATTATGATGTTTTCCCTTCCTCCAAAACTACAAAAAGCTGGGGGCAAAAAAGTAATTCACAAGAAGTAGAAACTGAAATATTCTGTCCCACTACCTGGGTTTCTGACTGAATGTGCAGTTTTAGAAATTTTATAACTTCAATATCTTAGCAATATAAAAGACATTGAGATATCTCTATGTTCAACTAAAAACTGTATATTAGTTCAACCCCCAAGTTATTTTGTGCTAGCATAATGAAGAAATGAGTATCATAAGGCCAGCTGGCTTAAGAACTTTCTACACAATGAGAGAAAGGTTTCAAATATCTACAAATATCAGCCTTTCTGTTCCCTTTGTCTTGGACAATAGGTCAGAAGACAGCATGTTTTTATTGATGCTTCATCATTGTTTTCATTTGAATGGCCAAAAAACTCCCAAATTATTAGCTGCTTTCCTAATTTTTTAGGAAACCATATTCTGACTACTGAGGATCTGATGCTGATTTGGAGCATTTTCTCTCTTATGTCATCACAGGTAGCTCTTTTTTATCCTTTATTGTGAAAAGTATTCAGATCCAAAGATCATCCTTTCCATAAGTGCAAGATTTTCCCCAATTTACTTCTGCCTTTTTTGTCTTTTTTGTTGATTATTTTCCTGTAAGCATTTCCATGCATTTATGGTGCCTGTTTCCTGCATCTTTTTTTCAGAAATAAAGCAGCTAAGCAAAAAGACCTTTCAAAAACCTCCTCACATCAGAAGTACCAGCATTTATTTTCAGATATAAAGTCATTCCAAGAAGAATAGGACATTTAATGATATAAGGTTTAATTATAAAAGAATAAAAGTTTAGAAACCTAATCAGTGCTATTGCCATGAGATTGTAGTCAATCTGTGCAATACCAAATCTTGTAGCAACTTACTTGGAATCTTAAGAAATGACTGCATTGGAAAGAGGATTGAGATCACATCTTCAAAAACACTTGGGGGTTTTGTTTTGTTCATTTTTGGTTGGTTACTTGCTTGCTTTTAACACACCTCAGTGAGATTAATTACTTATTAAATATCTAGTTCAGGATACAAAAAAAATTTGTCCATACTGAATTTTTTAGGTAGTCTTCATTTATCTCCCAGTGAACAGGCACCTCTACTATAAGAAAGAACCTAAATAAAATCTCTGGAGTAAAATATTCAGAATCTGTGTCTGGCAGCACATAACTTGCCAGTCACTGTATATTCTTCTCTAGAGCAACTTCAATATTATTTGTAAGTCTTATGAAAACATACAAGTAATCAAGTAAACTTTCATTAATAGTAACAATATTCATCAAATCAGAACAAAAAACTACTTATAATAGCCAGGTAGCTGTAAAATGATATTTGGGATTTTTTCCTTGGTTTTTGTTTTTAATTTAATATATTACAGTTTTTGGAATTAGCAAATTAACAGATCAAAGGAAAGCTTCTTTTAGCAGGTAAAAAAATGAATGAAACATGAACAGAGAAATTGCTATTTTGTAGATACATACCTGAGTGGGAGTAAAAACGACAGAGAAAATAAAGACCCCAAACACATGAAAGAAAGAAGTAGATATGGCAATATGTTCGCTCAAGTTCATTTGCCTTAGCTAAAACACGATAAAGAAACAAATAAATGGTTGGCTTAACTATTTCAAGCAGTTAGACCTCTAAAAGAAGAATACAAATTCTGGTAACTCAGGGTTTTCCACGTCATTTTATTTTATTTGTGTGATTTTTTTATGTTGCCAGATGAACTCCTCAAGCTGGATTTTTTTAATGTGTAAAATAACTTTAAAATGAAAGCCTGTGTTTACTGCAAACCTACATTTTTAGAAGTTATTTTATTCTTTCATTAAAAAAAATAGCTGATACTTTGCTTGTTCCATTACTTTTGGTAATGTGAAAATTTTAATTAAGTATGGTATTGTAGCAATCACGGGGAGCACTAAAAAAAAGAGCCAGACAAATAGAAGCTAGTAAGGTTTTATGTCACTTAATTTGTAAAAAAGTCCAACTCACTTTGCCAAACAGTGAAAATGTGTCATGCTTTTACTTGAAAACACTCTACTAATTGGAAATAAGAGGAATTATCAACAACAAATACTGTTGATTTCTGTGCACCACAGTATCTACATACAGAGTACTTTAAAATTCAGCTCAGTTTTTAGCAAGCTTTTTATACTAATAGAATAGTATATGAAAACATGAATAGACTTGGATTAGCTAATGAAGGAGGAATTTCTGAGCTCAGAATTCAGTTTGTGCTATATGACCCCATTCTGGCCTTAGTTTAAATAGTGGAAGCAGTAAATAATATGATGTAATCAGACATCAGGACCAATAGTGAGTGTTGAGTTGCTAATCCTAGAGGAGAAAAACTGAAGTAGAGCTAATGAGATGACATAGCTCTGCTTTTGTCAGATAAACTTTAGTCATTCTGCCACTCAAGAAGATAGTATCAGATATGCAAGGCCATTTCAAAGTTTCTCCTTTAGAAGATGTAGTCTTTTATGAAGAAATACAGGAAAGAAAGGTACTTGATAGCACTGTGCAGGTTCTTTTCTATACATTGGACTTTCACTTAGTGCACTTGCCCATTCTGGAGAATTTATGCTTTAATATTTTCAGCTTCTTTCCAGTATGTAGTTCTTGAGACAAGAGCAATGCTTCGTTCTTCCTATAATCTATTTTTGCATAATTGCGATGAAATTATTTTTCATCCCTGCAGCAAGAACAGCTGTTTTGTGATAGTTCAAGCCTATGCATCTTTGAAGATATAACCATAGCTGAGAAATTTTCTTTGGTGATATTCAGAGCAGAGATATTGTTTTTCCCTTAGTATTTAGGTTAGTGTGCATATGTTTATCTCACTGAAATAAGTCAGGAATAGTCATCAAATCATTAATCTGAACAGGTTCTTTGTACTTTTTAACTATGGAAATTTCTGACTAACAAGTAAACAAGGCATGATTAGCAGTTCAAATAATTAAGGAACAAGAACCTTTCTCAAAACTTTTAATGTCTTTTTTAGTCAAAAACAAAGAACAGGTCCCTTGACATAATTACTCATTTCCTGCTTTTCTTTTGAGGAGAGAAAGTTTTGTAAAGCTACATGGCTGTATTTTCATTATTTGGGCAGCAAACATAATTATGGAAGAAGTTTTAATATTGTTGAGTCATATTCGCACTGAGATTTTAGGGATCTGATAAGGCGTTTCTTGATTCTGGAAACAATAAATAATTAAAGTAAATGGGGAGGGGTATGAGGAAGAGAGCAAAAATATGTGAAAACGAAGTGTCAAATAAGGACTTCATAAGTTAGAGAAAATAGTGTAAAATTAAGGAAGAGACAAACACATTATCAGGAAGAAGACTGGTTGAAAAAAATTAATTACCAGGAAAAATTGTAAACAAGTAACACAGATTATTACACATCCATAGGTAGTTTTCATTGACAGTAAATATAAACTTAAAAATTGTAATGAACGAAAATGGAAGTAATTTTACTTTGTCTAAAACTTCTGATGTGGTTAGACCAGTTAAAGATTCCTATATTAGTGCAGAAGTTTTACAGTGATTATACTGCAAAACCCTTAATTTCTTTTTAAGAAAATACATCTGTTTGTAAGTTTTCAAGGCTTCTCCATAAGGGTTTACTTCAAGGAAAAATGAAACTTCCTGAGATTTACAAAACCAGAAATGTTTCAACCATCTCTTTCTTGAAAATCAAAGAAATAGAGTGCACTGTGGACATGAAAATAACAGATTTAAGTAGCACAATATGTTGTATGGCCACAAATTAAATCTCTGATAGACACAATTACAAAAGACCCAAAGTGAAAAAAGAATCTGGAAGATTATTATCTGCAGCCAAATTCCCAGTGTTAAGAAACTGAAGAATAGTGCTTAATAGGTCAAACTTTGTCCCCATATAGAAGCTTAAATATTTTAGGGAAATTTGAAATCATTTAAAGGGAAGATAAAGTCTTGATCTGAAAAATTCATATATGACTCATCTGGTATTATTCCAAAAAACTGTCTTTGGAAATCAAAGATAATATATTCTTAGCACTAGAAATAACAGCTAGAAAAATTACAAAATCATGCACAGAAAAAAATGTTGTATAATAAATTAGTCATTGACACTTTTCTATAAAGATTTCCAGGGGGTTTAGGAATTAAGCACATTTAGAAATCAGCAACAATTTCATCAAGAGCTTGTAGTTAATGCTTGGTTACTCTACTACATATCATATATGTCTATTTCAGAATCAATATATTTAAATGCTCATACAGGCTGTCCCAAGAGGTATGTTTTCAAATATTCATATCTGTGTCCTTTGTTTGAGGTTCATTTCAATACAATATCTTTTGTCTTTCACTCATTGTACTTTCCCTCTCCAAGTTTCTTCTTAGTCCACTTCTGAAAGAGTTATGTCTGGTGAATTTTCTTTCAGAAGTATACAGAAACTGAACTAAGATGAAGATATCTCTTCTAATGGCATAAAAATGAACAGCACATCTCATAAATATACTTTTATTCAGATATATATTGGTATGTATTTTTCACTAAAAGTCTTTTTTATCCTGTTTTGTTTTATCCTGTGTATTCAATGACACATCACCTTCTGAACTTTTTCTGCATATAAGGACGGCTATTTGATCTCATTACACCACTCAGTGTTTGGGGGCCATTACTGCTTTCCACTGCTGCATTTTTTCAGACCATCGGTACAACCCCTGGCATGGTGACAATCTGTCATACGGAGACAACCCCTGCAGGGCACAGACAACGCTGTTACCAGCCAGTGATGATGTCGCATTTCATCTCAGCCAGGCTTCTTGCTGCCCCTAGGACAATGCAGCTGCATAATTGCGACTACACGTCACTTCTTCTAGGCCATATTGCCGAATATTTTTTGACTAGTGTTGTGGATAACACCTCTGTAAAGAACATATTAGAATTACACTGTTTTCTCTTGGGATTTGATGCTAACTGGAATGCTTGATGATCAGGAGTAGACTGCCACAGATATTAACATGAGAAATTTGTGCAAACATAGATGGAAGTCTCCTATCACTTTTTTTTGCCATTTCAAGTCAGTATCTGAATACCCGAAGGTTATTTTAATAGCTTATGTATAAGTTGCTTTTCTCAAGGGAACCAATCCTTCAGATGCTCAGAGTAAATGAATTTAAAAATGAAAGTTTTGCATATAGACATCAGGATTTAATGAATTCTGAATCAAATCAGATTGGTGCTTTTGGGTACCTGTGCAAGCTTAAAAATAAAGCATTAAAATGTATTAGATCATTAATTTCAAAGGAAAGAAGTATAGATTTATTTCATATTGTATTACAGACAGGGTAAGAAGTACAAAAGTCTGTCACCTTTATTGCTGGAAACAATGATCTTAATCATTCTGTCACTTTCAGGTTTCAAGACTGGATCTCACTATGTTGTAAATTACTTACAAATACTTACTCAAGCAGAAAGAGTGCTAGTAAGAATCATATATTGACAGTTTCTACCCGTTATCAACAGGTAAACCGTGACAAAGGATCTGTGCAAGCCAGTAAAGAAGTAAATAGAACTTCTAAGGCTGTGCACTTGAGACATAAAATATTAGAACCATGTATCATGTGGAAGGCAGCAAATGCCTATGTCATGAATTAAAAATAATGAAGATGTAGAAGTCTAGTCACAGGTATAGCAAGCTTTGTAGATATGAGGTAATTTCAAGTAATAGTATTGAAAAGCTATTACCCACAGAATTATCTTTTTTTTGTTTAAAAGATTTCATATGTTCTCTCCAGAAATTTGGGATGCTAATGTCCACTAACTAAAAGATTTCCTGTTGTGACGTATCTCAACTCCCAAGTCAGATCCAAAATATTTTTAAAAAGTTTTATTAGGGAGTTGTGGTTTTTTTGGACTTTTTCAAAGTGAATATTTCAAAGTCAATAGTCAAAATGTCTTCCTACAATTATGAAGAACTAAATGAAGAAAAAAACTCTCTAAGGGAAGCCTTAGCTAGAAATTCCCCATGTCATCACAGGCATTGGTGTTAGGGTTTTTTCAGTGTATATTCTTCATTTTACCTACTTTCATGTTTAGCATATTTGTATAAATACTTGTGTCAATGTAGCGTTTTCACTGACTTGCTCAAGCGTGTTTATCTGCTGATACAACAAGGTACCGCTTTTTTCCAGTGGTTGTTGTGAAGTTCTAAAATTCATGATGTATCATATATTCACTTCTGAAATAAAAGGTAAAATCATGACTGATTTATTAGATCCAGTATCACTTCTCAGCAAGGTATGCGGGTTAAAGTGACTGTGGTGCATTAGCAAATAGAACAGCATAGCAGAAGCAGATCTGGGTAGTGAAACAATTGATAGAGGATTCAGTGTTTGCACTGTGCATGTCTGGGTGAGAACGGGAGAAAGGTGTGGACTTTACACCCAGGACTGAATGTTCATAGGTGATTGAAAAACGTTAAGTGGGCTCCTGGGGCACACTTTTCAATTTATTTTCATCTTGAATTAAACCAGTTTGTGTTGTCTGCCACTATTCTGTGATATAAATCAAGGCATGAGAGGTGGGAACACTTAGGAGTTTTACTTGAAAAGCACATTCCTGGTGCAAATTAACAGCACTAATATGCACATTCTCTTTCAGCTTTAGAGTATGACTAAGTCCACCAAACAAAATGAAACTGGGAAAGGAGTGAGGGGAAGTATTAAAAGGCATATCTACCATGAGGATATGAAGTATCCCAATTCTTTTCTGCAAGAAATGCACAGAAACATGACAATCTAGATGTCTGGTGCAGAACTGTGAATAAGTAGTGTCTGTCTTCACAAAGTGTCTGTCTTCATTTCTTCTAAATGGATAATGAAAGCTGTAGATGGCCAAGACTAGAAAGAATTTGCCCTACTGCCTGTAAGTTATTGCCGAGTTCCAAATATTCATCCTATGAGAACAAAGTGTTTCAAAAATTTTGCATAAATTTTTACCTTGACATCATGAAGGCAAATAGAAAGTTTTCACACAAGATGCTTAATTATCGCTGAATCTTTTTCTTCATGGTTATTTTTTCTGCAATACCACTTTCTTTGCTTGATGCAATATTGCATTTCTTCCTGATAAAAAGAGGGTCTTATATAGGTTTTTTTTAGCCATGGGAAATTATTAAGTTTGTTCTTAATGAGAATCTGGGCTCTACTGGAGGTTCTCTTGCCTATTGCATGAACAGGGATTTTTCACTTTCAGTGTGTTTTAGTATGTTTAACTACTCCACGTACTTTATTCAATCAGCTTCAAAAATTCAACCAGATTTTCTATTGTAACGCTTACTACAGTGATAGAATACAGCAAGAAAAGAAATGAAGAAAGCACAAAAAAACATAGCCACATTCCTTGAATCGCCTATAGTACCAAATCGAAAGATGAGGTTTCGTGCTGCTTTTTTACCACTTTTGCTTTATAGTACATGGTATCTCATTTGGCTGTTTTGTGCCGCTTTCATGTGTCCATGATGTAACTATCCTCATAAGATATGCTAAAGTTCCCAAGTAAATCGATATCTGATTTGTTGGTGGGCAGGTAAAACTTACTGTCTTTTTCAAATAAATGTACAAAAAGATTTAAAACTAAGTGTCATTCTAAATATTTCTGTCCAAAAAAACCATCCTAATGAATTAAAATTTAAAAGGGCAGTCATGCAAGTTTTATTTCAATGCATTTGATTTTTTTCTGGACTGAAATGATTAATTCACTTCCAGTTATATTCTGCCTAGTGAAGATATATTCGAAAAATAACCTGTGTTCAAAGAACTGTTGGCACGGTAATTTATTCTCATTTAAAATCCAAATTATAGCTCATTAGGGATCCCATATTCCAGGGGGAATGCCCATCATTGGTTTTATTAATGATTCTCTAATACTATAATTCTGTATAAGCACATGCATTAATTCACATGTAAAACTACCAGTATGATTAAACTAGATTCGCTGTAATGTCACAACCTCTAGAACTAAATTTAGATGAAGATAGATAGAATTCTGTCTTCAATATGTAAAAAGATTAAAATCTTAAGTGACATTAGCTTGAACTGAGCTGTTTTTACGAAAAATCTGGAGGACAAAACCCAATTCATCTATTACTTTTAAAACTTTCTATGATAATAGATAATATATAAATTGCTGCAAAACATATTATTCAACTATTAATTTTAATTATTATTTTACCTAGGTGAGTGGATTTTTTTTTTTTTTAAAAAAAACCCCTTTTTTTAGCAATTCTTGAGAACAACTATGACTGGTTGTATTTTTAAGGTCATTTTGTGACTTGGAATTCAAGCTCGTAACAAAAAAGTGTAACTCACTTCATCTTAAGATATTTTAGATCTAAAAGTCAGGGTACTTTTTGCATAAGTGACAACCCTTTAGAAGTGTTGATGTTGTATCAAAGTGCTAATGAAAAAAGTTACTTACACATTTATTAAAAAATCAGGAGATACGATACTTGTGACATTTTGTTAAAAAGAAGAAGGATGCAGAATTAAACATTTCACCATTACCCCACTCCTTTGACACTTTCTCACTCTTGTATGGGGAGGTTGTAAAATCCTAGTAATTCTGATTTGTTTTATTTGATGCCCAGTTTGACAATTTCCATATAGAGCTTTAACTTACACGCAAGTAATGAAACAAGTAAGGGTTTGGTAAACTACTGTTTTATAAAAGTATTTGTTTTAATTTGCTTTTATGTTACTCAAAGGTGAAAGATGCACCCTTTTGTCCTAAGGTCTGTCTTATATACCATCTGACTTAAAAGTGAAGACATAGTGGTTGTCACGAGATTTCATAATAGAAACCTGTATGTTACTGTTAAATTAAGATTAGTCTTATGGGCAGTTCCCTAAACAATTTAATTATCACACTGATATCAAAATGTAATTTTAGTTTGCAAGTTTTCTATGCATCTGTCAATAATGTAGTTTTTAAAAACGCAGTTCCTGTGTAATCTTCTGTTGGGTGGCTGCCACTTTCAGACAAGTTAAAAGTATTTCTTTTGGCATAGGACTAAAAGGCAGGGGAAAATTAGCTGTATTCTAACATGACTTAGCTAACTCAGTTGAGTATCTCTATACAAGGCTCAAATGTGCAAAAAGCATATTTTAAAATAATGATTTATGCAGTGATCTGCAAGCTCAGAACTACTTATTCTTTCCTGTTCTCCAGTAACACTTTGACCTGATTCTATAATTACCAACGTAGATAAGCAATAGGTAGAAGCCACCAACAATTAGATGTAATATTTCAAACAGGAAAGATGGAGCAGCGTCCAGTAACCGTGAAGTGATTTGAGTGAAATTAAAACAAAATACAGCTTGTAATTGTGAGGGTAAGTTACTATAAGAACTTTACACCTACTGAATCCTCTGAAACAGATGAGAAATATTTCTAAAACTTTACGTTTTTAACTAAAAATTTCTATGCTAGCCTGAGGAATATGCTACGTGAAATCTCTAGCTTTATGGAGGATTTTTAATTCTAAATTCCCAAGTCTCATTTCTACATCTTAACTTTTTGTGGCTATTGAGTTTTTCTAATATTTTATCAACAGGTTATACATATTCCAAAAGGGCGAGATTTCAAATTCTGTGTGACTTATTCAGATATTCTTTTTGGAAGCAAGAATACTGTGAGCATACTTAATGACAAAATGTATTCGGTAATACAATGCATGCAGGTCTCTTTATATGTGTAATGAAAGGACAGCTTTAAGCTTTTGCACACTGTAAGGTTCTTTCAGTCAAAACTGTATGCAGAATCTAATGTTTCACAGTACCATGAGGATTTCCAGAGATCCTTAGTTCACTCAAATTCATGGTTAAAATTAAAATGACTGATACTGAATCATAAAATCCAGCCTGCAAAGATCATTGCTAACTGCTTTTCTTTTGCAACTGTATAATTTGAATTTGTCCTACATGATACAAGAATAATAATGACTGGAAATACTGTAGTGAAGTCTTATCCAAAACCCCTCAACTCTGGGCTTTATTTTATGAAAATGGTTTAAACACAGTAAAGTCTGCCTGCCTTCGGACCATGTGATATGGGAAAATTGTTCAGACATTTTCAAATTTGCAAATCTCTGAACTATCCACTTATTTTTAGTCCTTTTGAAAGACTACTCTTTTGAACTTGTTCTTTTTTGCCTGAATAGTAATCATGTACCTGGCACACACAGCCTCTAACATACGCACTCACAGCTGTTTTAAAACACTAAATCATTTAGCTATGTTTCCTTTTATGCATAAAGAGGTATACTTTGTGCAAATGCAATCTAATAAGCAGACTAATTATAATTTACACATTAAGAAATATACTAAATTTTGTTTCTGTTTCAATTAAGTAATTGGCTAATTATTCTATAAGCAGAATTAGCTAACATAGAAAGAACCAAAAATGCAAACAGGAATTAAACCATTCACTAAACAGTTCAGCAAAGTGAAAGGCACTGCATGGTCTCTTTCACTATTTCCAGCCACGTGTTCTTGTTAATGCCCTGATTCAGCAATGCATTTATATGTCTGAGCAATTCTCAGGGCCCCAAGGACACTGCCAGCTCTGGCCAGCCATGTCCAGCCCCTGGGCTTCCTCACCTTGCCCACAGCCCAGGATGTCATGTCGGGGTGCCCCAGTGACCCCACAGCAGCAGGGCTGGTCTCCAGCTGCCCACAGCCCTGCCTGTCCGTGGGCCCATGTGCGAGCCCAGCCTCTGCCTGGCCGTGGCCGGGGCTCCCCCATTGCTCCCGGCCGTCCTGCTGCTGCCTGGGGCGCTGGGACAGCCCCTGGATGCCGCGGCCTGCCTGGATACGCTCGAGGCCCTGCTGGGCCAGCACCCAGCCCCAGGCCGCTGCCAGCCCCCGAGCTGCCCTGCAGCGCTCTCCGTGGGTTGCTGGCTGCCATCCAGCACCTCACAGGCAAAGTCACCTGGCATGTCCCCGGTGAAATTTAAGAGAAGTCCCTGATGTGACTTAACACGAACCAATCTGCAGCATGATTGTTATAAATGATTGGGGGTTTCTTAAAATAAGATGTCACCAAAGAGTTGATTTGTTACATTTAATGTTATAAGTGGTTCTGAGTGTTAATTGCGTCGGGTTGTTGCTGTCAAAGAGGGGGTAGTCATAATTGAGTGATGTTGCTGGTTGCTGTTTGACTGTTGATGGTTGTAAAGTTAAAAGGTTTGGGGTTGACCCTTTTGTGATGTTCCCTGGTGTTTGGTTGTGTGGTTGCTCCCAGAAAGATGGGGATCTTTCTAGAAATGTTTCAGGTAGGGAACAGTGATGTCATCCGGATCCTAATTGGACTAGACCACGACCAATCAGACGACGCCGTGCAGGAATGATTGGACAGGGATGCTCCTAGGAAACGAGCCAATCACCGCAGAGAGAAGGAACCAATCGCATGGAGGATCCAAAAATGACCAATGGGGAACCAAGGACAGCTTATAAAAGCAGACTGGTGTTTTGCACCTGGTCGCTTTCTCTCGTCATGTTGGCAGGGAAAGCTCCCAGCGTTGTGCACGTGCTGTTTGGGTCTGCCTTGCCATTTTGTTCTTGGCTGTTCGGTTATCAATAAATTGTTAAATCACAGCGACGTGAGACCATCTTTCTCGCATGATGGCAAAGGCTGTCAAGCAGATGAAAGGCGCACCAGCAAGAGTCATGGTTTGTGTGTCTGGAGTCTTGTAAAAAGTCCAAACAGTACTACGATCTCTCAAAAAATTGGAGAGCTGTATTACGGTGTTGAAATTTGGGAAAGACAGCTCCTGTGAGGATGTGTGTGGACCTTCTCTGTCACGGTTTCTGAACTGGCACCAGCCTGCCTCCCACCAGCTCAGAAGAATGTAGAAAGACCATATGTCTGACTGCAGAATATGCCCACATGCCTCACTTGAGCATTCAGCATGTTTTTCCCCCCTTAAGCTCTGAAAAATATTGATTCTGCCAGAACTTTGAGGTCAATGAAGTTGAATCTCTGCCTTTACATGAGTTCACAAGAAAGACTAAGATAATTTTAAAGTTAAAAAAAAAA
This sequence comes from Callaeas wilsoni, assembly GCA_013398955.1. NCBI lineage: Eukaryota > Metazoa > Chordata > Aves > Passeriformes > Callaeidae > Callaeas > Callaeas wilsoni. The sequence goes on from VWPU01000780.1 coordinate 175,314, forward strand.
AAAAGAAAAAAAATTCTCATAACAATAAACACGTCAAACACTTTGTTCAAGACTTAAAATGTGTTTTTACTTTCCTAATTACATGAAGATCTACCTCTTCATATGCTGCTCCTGCATATGTCTTTGTAGAGTTTTTTCTATTTGCTCAAGTAAATATGGAATGTTTTCTTACGCTGAATAAATCAGGAGTTGCAGACTAGTAATGGTATCTGTGGGTGCTTTTGTTGAAACCACTGGCAAAAAGAAATTTACTTAATTCAGAGGACTAAATAATTTGGTATAATATATTTTCTAAACAGTCTTTGAGCATTTTGCTTCTGAAACACAATTTTGTCTTTTTTTTTTTTTTTTTTTTAACCAAACGTTTGCTAAAAACCCCTGGACAGGAACAGGCTGAATATTTATAATGGAAGCCCTGTTGGTTAAGATTTTTACAGTTCAAGTATTCCTAAAAGAAAACTTAGTAAACAAAGATATCCTCAGTTTGGATTCCAGTTCATATTTTCGAGATTAGAAACTGATGTAATTTACATAGTAATCTAGATAAAAAAATTGGATTTTTTATTGAGACATTATTCTGGGAAAGCATACAGTCCTGAGACAAAATTTACTGCAGAAGTTCTGGTAAACATTTTGGGCTTAGAATAGCATGATCCAATTACTTTAAGATGGAAATGAAACATAGAAGTTGTGTACAAATAATATGAACTCTTGCTGTCACAGGCAAATTTGAATCTTGCTTCAAAGTCAGTTAAAGTGGTACTAAGTTGGGGTGGGGAGAGGTTTAATTCTGTGCAATGGTTTTGTATCGGGATTTTGATTTTCTTTTGTCTCAGAATTAACAGTCATATTTTGCAGTAATGTAAATCTTCTGCATCTGCAAATCACTTATTAACTAAAGCCTGAGAGTTATCACCCCACCAGAAAATAAAATTGTGCATTTCAACATTTATAAAGTTGTTTAAGCTATGTAAGCTTTTAATAAAGTGGATTTTCAGAGTTTTCACATTCTTCTAGAAACACAAAAACAAGCTACTACCAAAAAAAAAAAAATTAGTATACTGGTCTCTCAAGTGTATCATATCTTTCCTACTTCTTTCCTTTGAAATATTACTTCAAAAATCCTAGAAACTAATAATATTTAACAGCTTTGTTTCAATCCTTCTGTTGCCTTTGTATATTTTAATGTGTGTTTTTAATAACATTTTTCAGATGCTTCACTTCCAAGATTTCTTCTTGTAACTGACACCCTGTTATTGCTTTTTAAACCTGTAATTTAAATGGTTTTCACATATTATTTGTCATATTGTCTTCTTGAATATAGAAATATTAAATAGTAGAGAATGTAGCCAATAAAACAATTAAAGAGAAAGGTGGGTGTGAAAAAAAAAACAGCAAAGAATGGATAGGCTCCAAATAGGAAACTCAGCAGTAAAGTATAGAATGAGAAATGGCACGTTACATTATGTTTAAGTAGCACTGTTGAAGTAAATTGGATTATTTACCTCACTAAGTCAAACACAATTTGGTTCTTTTATGTATAAAATGCTTTGGTCTAATTTGGAATGAGAATCTGACATAGATGAAACAGGAGGAGGTGAATACTGTTTACTTTTTTCCATACCTGTTCTGCATTTTATATGGATGAACCATAAAATACACAATAAGCCTGTAATTTACAGGAGAATGGGACTATCTGTTAAAGAAGCATATCTAAAGCTGTCCCATTCTGTAAAAATTAATCAAATTTAAGTTTCTTCATGTTTCTGATTATTATGTAATAAATATAAGTAGTAAAAATAAATAATTTCTATTTTTCAAAGATTTTTTATATAAATACAACTTTCACTAACTTAAGAGCTGATTGAACAATACACTGGAATATATGTTTAATTACTCTGACAAATTGAAGACTTTGATACAAACAAGTTATCATAACAGAATTAAGTCACCAGGTGAGGGTCTTGATTGTTTACAAATTCACATTAAAGACAAAATTAAATACAGGGGAATAAGAATTTCTGTCCAATAAGAGGAATGGTTTATTTTAATTTTTTTTCAGTTTTGTGAGGCATTGTGCATTTCCAAAAGAAAGTGATACTGGATGACATGGTCATTTTACAGCTTTTATCCTGAATCCCTACGTTTTTCACATCCATTCTGTGCACTTTTTACCCTGTATTACACAGCTATAGATATTCCCAGAAATCGCACTTTCAAACAGGAGCTAGATTCCCATCCCAGATGGGCATTTTCTGGAAGCTTTCAAATTTAGAAATTCATGTATTTCAAAGTAATTTCAAACTTTCTGTTTGTCAGGTCATGGGAAAAAAAGATTTTCTGCCCCTTCGATAAGAAAATAAGGATTCATCAAGGCAAGATAAATAATTGTTTAGATTACAGTTTTTTTCTCTCCCCAGTGTTTCTAAACCAGAAAAAAAAGTTTTCTGCTCAGTTTCTCTTCAGTGACAGAATGATGGTTCTGGGAATCTCTTGATAGACTTCTTAAAAAATTTTGTATTAAGTAAAATAAAATATAAGTTTAATACAGTATAAATAGAGGAGTTTGCTTTTCAATTCTAGCATTATTTTACAGAACTTTTCAACTGTTCTGTTGTTGGACCTTCTTTGTCAGCCTCAACTCTCTGTCCTATTGAACTGCCAATAAAATAAATTTGCCTCAGATTAAAGTTTATTTGATATTTTCAGTCCTCCTAAAATTAATTAATCAGTTTAAGGGACACAAGTATGCTAACATGCATCTTCATTCAAATTAAATATCAATTGTTATTTTAATATATGACACTATCAAAACATTTCGTAACACAACTAGTTAACATCTGTAAAAGTGAAAATCCTTTGGTACATTCATATGTTCTTAAATGTAATATGTGGGATAATTTCTGGTATTTCCTCTACTATTCTATGCTGTTGATCTTCCATAGCTATCATAAGGAACTTCTACATGTATTAATCCTTCCTCTGAATTATAACTGCTTTTTTTTTAGCTATTTGAAAGAAATTGATTTTAAAAATATCTAAATCACCTAAGACCAAATTTCAAGAATACAGTGCAAGATTGATCTGTATGATTTCTCTTACTTCTCTCTATTTTTGAATGATTGAGTAAATCTCAGTGGTTAAATTTGGTTGTGTTCAAACTGTAATGGTTTAGCTTTGCATAACATATAACTTTGCATAATTTTGTCTCAACTCTGTTAGAGCCAATTATACCTATATTTTGCTCTGACAACACCAAGGTTTCTATTGGATAATAGAAAGATGTGACTGCAGGGGTGGGGAAGGAAACAAAATAAAAATCAGTTTTCTAATGTGTATTATTCATTGTAGAATATTACAATAGGCCACTATAGTGAAGTCATACTAATGTCAGCTCAGAATCTAATGTGCAGAAAATCATGCATAAATCTTATGGACTGCTTTCCACTAAGCAATAATGGAAGGAGCAATAAACCTAAAAAAGAGAAATTGTCTATGTGGTGTTACAGGTCAAACTTAAAGTAAGACATCTGGATTTAAAAAGCAAACAAAAGAAGATCACAGGTATGGAAGCAATCTCCTGAGATGCCAAAATTCAGTTTTAAAGAAAATTTTAGTAATACTATTTCAGACTATTTAATTTCACAGCTATGGAGAATGTAACTGATCTACCATCTTTGGGGTGTCTATTTTGTAGAAAGATTATTCTGCATTTGTGTCTTATCACAGCATTTATAGCACTTATGCTTGTTTATGGTGGATCACAAAAAATGTGAATCATTTTCTCAGACAAACATCTGTCTCATAAACACTTTCCAAATTTTTCACAGCTTTTACAGGTAAACTGTTATTAGGAACTATTCTAGTAACAATGGAGAGGTTTTGGGGGGATCAAAAAAAAAATTGGAGCACGAGCAAAACTTTTGACCTCCAAATTAAAACAAGTATGTCTATGGGAAGAAGTCTAATGCTTTGTGTGTTGAACTGAACTTTGAGAGACCTGTTCTCAGGAGTTTGTATAAACAATGGATTCTTGCTGTAGTAGACTATATTTTCTTTCCCCAAATGAGAATGATTTTGTCTGTTTTATATCAGTAGATATATTTTCTTATGCATGTCAGGTGCTCTGATTGTGCTCTGGGGAACAGGGAAGAAAAATCTATAAATAAGCAGTTAAATGTAATTTGTTAGACCATACAAGCTGTTCATCAGAAATGGAGATTTAAAAAACACTAATTCCTTTTTATGCTTTAAATATTTTGTTGTTAACTGACACAGGAGAGTAATTGAGTAACGTAAATTTTAGTTTGCCCAACTGCTAGTAGGAACTCAACTCACCACTTCGTATAATCCATGGAACAGGTAGATTTTCTCTTTGTGTCATGAACTGATATTTCTTTGGGCCTTGTAAACTGCTGGTGGTCTTTCCCTTTTATCTTTCCTGATATTCTGTAGCTCAAGAGAGTATTTTATGTCTGTGCCTTAGTTCTCGAGGGATTTCTTCAATGGCTATTTCTTGGCATGCTTTTTGAAGGCAGAAAGTGCCTTTAAGCCATGGTTTTATTTGCATATTGGTATGCTACTACAGAAAGTTTTGGGAGGGTTTTTGGCTTGACAGTACCATCAACTGTGTTGATGGTACTGCCTGTTATTGCCTGTAAAACTCATAGCAATATAAAAAGTACTGCAGCAACCACTGTTCAGGAAAAGGCACACAAATTAAATATATGTCAAGAAACCCACTAACAGAAAAAATAATGCTTAAAAGTAATGGAAAAGTCACTATTATGGCTTTCCTCAGGGGCATAAATCAGGCCAACATGTGGTTTGGAGTAAAAAAGCATTCAAGTTATACAATGGAATGTATTTTTGCTAAGATAAAATATAGAAACAGCATAGGGAAACATTTTCATTAGGCACTAATAGATATGGAACATTCACAGACAACACTGAGGAACTGTTTTTATTTATTACAAATACGTAATTCATAATAAAACCAATGTTGAACTCTTTCATATTTATGGTAACAACTGAAATATAAATATAGCACTGCACACACATTGTCTTGCACAGCATAATGAATTTACTGTATATACTGTGGAAGTTAATGGCATGGGTGTGGAAAAGCCTGTAGTGTTTTGTTGGGTTGTTTGGCTGTAAATCCAGCCATAGCATCTATTTTGAAGAAACACCTTCTTCAGAGCAAGTACCATATTGTATAGAGTTCAACCATCATGAGCCTGACATTCAAAAATAACTGCAGTGGTTGCCAGAAAGCATTTATTTGAATTGTAAATCCTATTTGTTAAAGAATATATAGGTAGGGTGTATGTTGCTGGATTATTGCCAGATGTTTTGCTTTCCAATGATGTCACATGATCTGAACTGATTAGCTTGTAAACTGATCCATTCTTGGGAAAAATACCCAGCGTTATTCAATGGGCTGGGCAAATAAGGATTCAGCCATGAAGGAAAATAAATTCTTCAGTCACTGCCTACTGATACTGACTGGTTTCTTGGATGATTAGCACAGTAATAGTAACAGATGCAGATGATGTTTGTTCTTCTAAAGAACATGTAGAATAGCGGAGGAGCCCGGTGTTGTCGGAAATGTCAGCCCTACCATAACTCACTTTCTTGGTAAAGAAAGAAAGGAAGTTTGGGACTGGATTTATAACTGTTATGACGAGAAAGAAAACATGGGAGAAAAGGAGTTGGTAGAATTTTTCTTTCTTAAAAAGCTTTATGTGGCAGGTAGAAGACAGACCTTTGAGTATTTGGAGCTATGGTTTCAGGTATGAATTTTTATCCACTGTTGGAAAAGCATGTTAGAACTTTTTTGTCATTTTTACTAGATAAAAAGCCAATATAAATGAGGACCCTTCTCCCCTCACCTTTTCTTTTTAGTATTTCTCCATCTCTGTTGCTGATTATCTGACCACTTTGGAAAGGGAGTCCTGGCTCCTACCTTAGGTTTTTTATAATATGTATAAAATATCTTCCTCAGTGTTGCAGGAGGCAGCACTGGCCAGAAAAATAATTCTCCCAGTGTGGTAGAAGAAAGCAATCAGTGCTTGATTAAGATTTTATTACAAATCAGCTTAGTTTGCCAGCCTTGTTAAGAGAATAAGTTTTCCCCAGGAGAACTTAATTATTTTGGGTGTTAGTTTGGATTACACTGGCTTTTTGAAGATCTCTTTATGCCGTTGAAATTAAAAGTATAACATAGTATTTAATCCTTTTCTATTCATATATACAAGCGCTTTTCCCAAATGATTTAACAAAAGGATAGTACAGAAGTAAACAGAGACCCTTTGAATTATTCCACAGGGGAAGATTTCAATATGCACATAGTATATTTTCACTGTAAATCAGATTGAAAAGAACATATGTCTTGTATATCTACATACCTTCCTATATCTGTTTGCTTCTATTTCTTTCATAGTACAGGAAGAACCAGAGGAAGAAAAAGAGAAAAACAAAAAGATTTTTTAATCACACTTTCACCAGTCAAGAAATATTATTTGCAAAAACTTGGCCTTTGTACAAGATGCATAGCAATATTTAATGGGAATAATTTGTTAATGGTGAATTGCAGGTACTGTTTTCGGGAAAGATGCATCAAAAGACAGTCACAGGCATTTCCTTTCTCCCTAGCTGTGGGAAAACCTTTGGGACTACATACTGCAAAAAGAATGTCTACAATGGAACAAACACTAATCAACAAATATAAAAGATGTTTAAATTTGCTTACTGTTTCACAGATAAATTGATTTGGTAAACAGGTCTCTTTTTCTTCTGACGTTACTGAAGAATAACACGTCACTTATAGCTTAACCTTTCAGTTCTTAAAACTTGCTAAACATTTTTAGAATTGAGACTGATATCTTGCATATCATTCTGCCAAAGAGTTATGTGGGCGCATGAGAATACACTAGTTTGTATGCAATTGTGTTGGATCATTTGATAAACTGCTCAGTCTACTGTAAGAAGTACAGAAATCACAGAAGTCTACCTGGACTTCAGCAAGGATTTTGACATTGTCTCTCATAACATCCTCAGAGGTAAGCTCAGGACATGTGTCTTACATGAATGAACAGGGAGGTGGATAAAGAACTGGATCAGTGGCCGAACTCAGAGGGTCATGATCAGTGGAGAGGAATCCAGTTGGAGGCCTGAAGTCAGTGGCATACCCCAGGCATCAACACTTATTGGGTCCATTCTTATTCATCTTGTTTACCAACAACCTGGCCAAAGGGATACAATGCACCCTGTGCAAGTTTGCTGATGATAACGAAACCGAGGAGGATGGCTGATGCACCTGAAGACTGTGCTGACTTTCATCAGGACCTTGACAGGCTGAAGAGCTGGGCAGAGAGAAACCTAATGGGGTCCTGAATCTGGGGAGGAATAACCCCAAGAACAAATACAAGTTGGGGCTGACCTACTGGAGAGCAGCTCTGTGGAGAAGGACCTGGGAGTCTTCACGGATGAGCATGAGCCTGCAGGGCCCTTGTGGCCAGGAGGGCCAACAACAACCTGGAGTGCATCAGGAAGAGCATAGCCAGCAGGTCAAGGGAGACCCTTTAGGTGTCCTGTCTGGAATACTGTCTTCAGTTCTGGTTTCCACAGTTCAAGAAATACAAGAAGATCCCGTGGAGAGGATCCAGTGGAGGCCACAAAGACGGTTTGTGAGCTGGAACTTCATATGAGGAGAGACTAAAGGAGCTTTGGAGAAGAATTTGAATACATAAAATATCTCAAAGGCTGCTGTCAGGGGGGTGATGCCAGGCTCTTTTCAGTGGTGCCCAATGACAGGATGAGGAGCAATGGTCATAAACTAAAACACAAGAAATCAACATGAGGAAAACCTTCTTTACATCGAGGGTGGCAGAGTACTGAACAGGCTGCCCAGGGAGGTAATGGATTGTTCCTGTCTGAACACATTCAAAACCCAACATGGTCCTGTGTAACCCGCTCTAAGTGACCCTGTCTTGGCAGGGAAGTTGAACTAGATGATCTCCAAAGCTCCCTTCCAGCCCTAACAATTCTATGATTCTGTGAATTATGGTTAGGTAGTAAGTATAGGCATACTTGGAAGAATTAATTTTCAAACTTCTTTTTAGTTTCTTTGTGATTACCAACTACGGTTTTGTAGCAGAAGGAGCATGTAAGTATAAAATAATTGTAGCATTTCTTCAAAACACAGCTTTTTACTTTTTGGCAATAAAAGAAAAATAGGGTTTTTTTTCAGATCAGTCGCGTCCAGACTATTAAAAACTTTTGCTTATGACACATAATGTCTTCTAATTCCTTTTCTTATAGTACCTGGATTATCTGAGAGAAGTGAATTCCTTGATTATTATTGAACTGCTCTGATAGGAACCTTCAGTTTGTCCTGGTAGACACATTGCTTTACTGCATCTTCAGGAGTTAAGTTCTTTTTCCTTACAGTGATTGCAGTGGTTTACTGTGATAAAATGTTATTCAGTTACAATGTAAATTATGTCATTTAAAAAAATTTGTACAGGATATGTATTAAAAGAAATTAAGTAGTTATGTTTTCAGGTGAATGTCTGATGGTGAATCATTATGTCCTTTTTAAAAGAACTAAAATTATAATTCTGGCTGTCAGGAATTACAGTTCACAGCAAAGGTATAGAAGTTTTTTGGATCAAGCAGAAAAAAAATAGCAATAATTGCAGGAAGATACAATTTCAAACCTGAGGCTTTTTCCTATGAACTAATAAGTGAAGCAAATAGAATACGGAATTTCCAGGTGAATTTAGACTTCAAAGAAATGCTTGAGCTCAGAAAGATATCATCACATTCCCCCCTCAGTCTGACTCATTGTTGCTGGAAACTGTTGTCATTGGTAGGGATTCTCTGACTGTTTGAATGCATATTGGGGTTTAGGGGGTTTGTGCTGGTTTTTGAAGACCCTTGAGCAGTCTGCAGTGAATCAGGACAGACAAAACAATTGTATCATATTAAAGCTCTGTGTATTGATTTCATCTCAGAAAATGTAAATTTTCTTCTTAGTACCTGAAGAAGTGTTGCATTTTGGATTTATTATGAGAGTGATATTGATAACACACTGATGTTTTGGCTGTTGCTGAGCAGTGTTTACCTTGAGTCAAGGACTTCAGTTTGATATGCTCTGCCAGTGAGCAGGTGTACAGGAAACTGGGAGGGAGCATGGCCAGGACAGGTAACCCAAACTGGCCAAAGGGATATCCCATATAAGAGAATGTCATGCCACCCCATATAAACTGGGCTGTTGGCTCGAGCTGTTGGTTGCTGCCTGGGGACAGGCTGGGCATCAGTCAGCATATGGTGAGCAATGGTATTTTGCATTGCTTGTTCATCTCAGGTGTTATTTCTAGCTCTCATTTTCATTACAATTATTGTTATTGTAAATATTATCTCTAGTACTCACTACTATTACTGTTGTTATATTATCATTGGTGGTGGTAGTGTGTTTTATTTTGTTTTCATTATTAATCTGTTCTTATCTCAGGGTTTAATTTTTTTTTACTTTGATTCTCATCCACACTGAGGTCAGGTGGAGGATGTGAAAGAGCCGTTGCAGGGTACTTACTTGTTGACTGGGTTAAACTGTAACAAACTGTCAGGACAAGACATGAAAAGTAGGAAGGCATTCTCTAGCTCTAATCCAGACCTAGGAAAAGAAAATGAAACTTATCAAAAGTGAAACCAGCGCTGCACTTCTAGAGATCTTTTTAAAAGACGTAGGAAATAACATAAAAAGAAGAGAAAAATCCCAAACTCACCCTTACAACAACAGCTGTTGGTAGATTTAGCTGCCTTGGGTGAACTGATGAATCTGTGTGATGTCAGTGAAACATTACTGAATCATATAACCATAACAATGGGAAATGAAGTAGTATTTGCCCATTTCCCCAATCAGATCTAATACAAATGGATGAAATCCTTCAAAGGCAATACAGTAAGTGATGTGACCAAATGAAACTTGTGTTTAGCACCACTGAAATGGCAACATGCTTCAGAGTAAGTCATTCACAATTATTTAAGAAGCAACATGAATAATTTTGCACTTTTTGACTTACTGTCACACTTTTAACAAAAGTCCTGCTTTGCAAGCTCTTCTGAAGTACATGACTTCTTAAGCTCTCAATATTAGGCAGAATTTTGCATTTTAATAGAAAATTTGTAGCTTAGCTCTTCCCTAGTGTGACACAACTGATCTGCAGGCAGAAGTGCATTTTTTCTGCAGTGGAACAGTTTAGGTTAATGTTTAAGTCATTCTTGAAGCACCTGTAGGGTGCTCTATTCTCAAGTTGTTTTTAAGAGTATACATGAGCAGAAAATTTTACTTTCTCAGCTTTTTGGGGAAAAAAAATTAGAGCCAATGGCTTTTGCCATTCCCGTGATGTTCTACTGCCCCACTTGAGCAAGTCTGAACTTTGAGGGTGATGGGCATTAACTAAAAGCAGAACAGTTGTAAAAGCCCTTGATGACATTAAAATACTTTCCTTTCCTTGTGCACAAAGCAAGATGTTTTAAAATTAGAAATGGTCTCTATCTTTTCATTTCTAATACACAAAAGTAACCACTTTAAATTTTGTAGAAAAATGTGCACTGCTGTATATTTAATTTATAATTTTCATGACTGCGATCTCCCATGCTGAGGGTCAGTGAATATTGCATAGTAAAATATTGATTTCTACATCTTCTTACTGTTTTTATTTTTTTCATTAAGTGACTTTCTATTCAGTCACAATGCCAGGAATGACAAACACTGTCTTGTAGGAAGACTCTGATGCTAAAAATAGCATAAGATCCTTTATTTTCATTTGCAACTAAAAAGTCATATTGGAAAAGAAACACCTCCAATGATTAGATAAGTCTAGATGGCCTTTTTTGGACCTTTTCTGTTACTGTACACTTCTGGAATTGCCCAGTGTTTTTCACTGGTTACATTTTTCATAAGACTCTTAGTACAAGTACTTCCTGGGTTTGATTTTCTTTTTTAGTTTGTTTGGTTTTTTTGATTTTTTTTCCCTCAAAAGACTTTATTATGCAGTCAGTCCTCATCCTCAAAAAGATATTTCTCTTAAAATTCATATCCCATTCTTAATTCCTTTTAAAATTGGTTTTCTTCTTCTGCCATCTAGGAAAGTTTGGTTTTGTTATTTTTTTCCTATCTAATATATTACATAAAAGTGTATTTCTCCTACCCAAGTCAAGTCACTTAACTGAAGGGGCTTTATTTACTTTATTTATAATTCTGTATTTGGGATTGTATCCAACTCTTTTATATGGTGTCCTGATCATGGAATGTCAGGACACTTTAAAACTCTAAAGAAGAAACCTTCGTAGCACTGAAAAAGGGATGGTTAAATTCTATTCATTGAGCTGTCAGGGAACTGAAATGCGAAGACTTTGATATTTAGCAATGGACATTATGCCCTGTTCTGAATGGTGCTCTAAAGCCATCCCAATCATTACTTTAATACAGGATAGTTTTGTAAGAAAAGAGAAGGAAAAGCGTACAGGAAAAATGTGGGCAAAATCAAAGAAATGATGTCCCTGAATATGTGTTAGGGTAAATTTTATCTTATCCAGGCAATTGTCCAGTGAAAAAAACTCCTATAAATTGCATAACATTTCAAAGTCTTAAACAAGACTTAAATGATTTTTAACTTTTTGTTATGGCTCATTGCCTAAGGGTGATTTTCATCCTTGCACACATATTGCACATCTAGCTGTTCACTTTTGTCTATAAAAAGCATTTTGAGACTATTTATTGTCTAGTACAGTAAGACACAGATGAATGCATAATTGAAAGTTCTCATTCCTGAAATGCTAAAAAAGATTTAAAAGCATAGGTTCAAATACTCTAATCACTATGTGAATCACTATATGATTTTATCAGGATATACAAATGAGATGTACACACTGCTGCAGGCATGTTTTGTTGTCTTTCTGGAATTTTATAACTATGATGTTTATGCTTTATGTCATGTTTCTAGGTGGATTCTTTGTAGTGTGTGCACCTTGAATAAAATTGCTCCAGTTTGCTTTCCTGAAGCACCATTTCTTTTTCCCTTGTCTGTTTACATCAATTCAGATGTTGAATACCCACAGGCAAGGAACCAGACTTCCTACATGATTATTATTTAGTGTTATACGGATTAGTTCTTTCACAAGTATTGTGCATTTTCTATGTATGCTACTGGAAGTTTTCCAAAACTCTGATCAACTGCATTTGGGGAGTTAGCTGGAAGATGGATACTTATTTTCAAAGGTAATGAAGACCTTAGATTATCATGGAAAAAAATTTCTCAGTAGAAATTGAGTACAGCTGATACGGTTTTGCCAACCTTTACCAAAGTGCCTTGTCTTTATTTCTAACTTTGTAGATGAGTAAAAAAAGTCTTTGGAAGCTTATATTCTGGCATGGCACCTGTCTTCTCTGCTTCCAGCAGCTTCCAAGATCCAATATTTCATTAGATATAATAATACAAAACTTTCAAAATATAATAGCCTACATGCTTGTGTGCTACTGTATGAGGCAGCACATTTTCCCTTTATGCTATAATCCCTGCCTACTGCTGCTCAGTGTTTATACTACAAAGAAGCAGCACAGCCATTTCCATCCCAGTACTGCCCAAGCGGCCTGCTGAGTCAGAGAACACTTCTGGTTTTTCTCACTGCATAGAGATTTTTGTTATGTGCCTGTTTGGATTTCAGTGCCTTCTTTGAACACTCACTTCAATCTTATGTCACCACCAAGGTCACTTTTCATTTTCCAATTCATGTTCCTGTGGTTCATAGTTGCCTGGGGTGGGTCACATGCCTGCAAAATTTAACAGCTGCCTCTGCCTCAAATCCTCTCAAATGAAAGCAAAAGTGAAAACTTAGCTTCTGGAGATCCATGCCTGAGCAACAGAGGAAGCCCTTTACTGACTTTGACTCTTCCAAAGAACCCTAATATCCTTGGGAACCGCAGCTCCAGGGTCCTTGGCTAAAGACATTTTCCTCTTGCCTTCTCCAGGTATCACCAGTAATAATGAGACTTCCTGTCACTCTACAGCTGTCTTTAAGTCTTCTCAGCTGTTCAAGCCCAGCCTGAAATCCTTTCTGTTGCTACTATTGATACCTTAGGATTTTAGCTTTTATATTTTCATATATTTGTAATCCCATAATTCTCTAGTGTAGAACTCTAAACTCCATATAGAGTGTTAGCTACTGCTTTCCCATTTTGGTCAGACACAACAATTCCTCTCTAGGCCTGAGAATCAAGGACACCTCACTGTCTCAGGCCCTGAGGAATGTAAGCAAAAGTGAATTGGGGGGAGCAAAGTTGAGGTAAATTACTTCATTATCTGAAGCTGTTACCGGAAGATTAACCCCCAAAAGGCAAATAGACCAAACTTATAGAAGTATGAAAATCTATGACTCATCCTCTATTTTTGGGTGTAGCCCCTGAGTGAGATTCGTCTGCCCTAAATGTACCTGAAGGCCCTTCAATAAATACAACCGCTTTTTATTCCCTTAATTTTGCCTGGCCTCTGTTTTTAGGTAGCTGGATAAGGCATCACTATACTTTGTTAAATTTTAGATGATGTTCTTCAAAATCAGATCCTTGCAGTTCTCCACCAGTACCAGTGCATCAAGCAGCAGATTTGGCTTTTTTGGCATAATTTTTGAGAAGAATGCTCACTTGGTGCATATCTGTGTTGATTACACATTCAGGAGAGCACAGATAGAAGAAACCAGGTCATTAAACTAAAAGAGAGTGGCTACTGAGGCCACCAGGGTGCTGTGTCTTACTCTGTAGTTAACTAAAGTGGTCTGTTTTGCCCTCTTACCATAGGGACAGCTTGGAATGGACAAGTATCAGCACATAAACATTTGTATGTATTACATGAAAAATAAAGTTAACTACTGAGCAAATGTGAATAACCAATAGTTTCTTGTAGGAACAATGGTGTATTTTAGCATTAAAGTCCGCAGTGGCAATGTTGAATGCACTTACTTACTCTTTAAAAATTAATGAAGTTGACTCCTGTATACCTAACATAAAGTCATGTTTTACTTTATCACCATGGCAGCCTGGAAACCCTTTTCTTTGTTCTAGGCTGACAATTATTATTTTGAGTGGTGCAAAGCTTTCCATGAAATATTTATTTCACTTTCTCTGGGAGGGCAGGATAAGGTCTGAATTTTGGTTTCCATCACTCTTCTGAAGTTTCCAACACACTTGTCTTTTTTCTGCTTTCAATCTTACTATTCCTTTTTTTTATTAAACAGCACTGTTTCTTAAAGTTAATAGGGAAGAACTGGTTTTGTAGTGACAAACACATAGACTCCAAATGTATCTCTAACACTTTATATTTCAAGCAATAATGTAAGCAATAAATGTGCAGAGTTTTTATAAATAAAAATTAACAAAATATAAATTCCTAACTGTTGATGGCCAATTTAAAAGCAGAAGATTAATATACTTTTATGCAAAAAAGCAATCACAGAATGAAAAAATGAAAAGTTCTTGAGATGAAGTATTAGGATGACAAAGAAATTTGGTTTCATGGATACAATGTTTAAAATTGCTCTCATGTACATTTTGGTTATATTCACAGGAAGTGAGTAACTGCTTTACATTTTAGCATAAGGAGCTATCTCAGTCTTGCAAAATAAATATATGCCTGTTTTATACATGCAGAAAAGACTCATAGAGGGAGTGCTTATCTGAAGTTTGATATGTTGACATCATCTCAGAAATTATCTCAGAAATTTAAACTAGTTTAATCATAAGCTTATACCTTTCAGTGGAGATTCGAAAAAAGAATCTTAACTGAGTAAATGACCCTCTATTGTTAAAACAACTGATGATAAAACTGCATTTGAGAAGTTAACCAATTAAAGTCCTTGGGGAAAAAAAAATCTTGGCATATCTGATGTAAACCTAGTGATAATGTTGAAGAAATAAGTAAAATAGTATTTAAAGTCCCATTTAAAAGAAAGGTTTAAACAAGGAGGTATGTAAACAGGATAGTCCTGATGCCTTTTTCAACCTAGAAATGAAGCAACACACATTTTTGAGATAATATTAGTGTAGGAGGTAATATAAACGTGGATCTTTATTGAAGGCCTCTAGGGACAGTTATGGAAAAATGTCCACAAAAGCCCATCCCCTACTGGGGTGCATACAGTTTTTTAAGTTTGTTAAATTAGCAGAATTGACAAGAAAGCACCAATTAGGAATACAGGTGATGAGGTAATCCCCTCTTCTGGTTCAACCTTTTCCTGAATTCCCCCTCAGTACCGGCTGTACTTTGTTTATGAAAACGTGTCTCAAAGAGCTGTTTTCAACCTTGGTAGCCAGGGAGAACCAAAATAACATAGGGGTCCTGGAATTTGTTTTGTCTTTCTGCCTAAGAAAATGCTGAAGCTAAGCTACAATAAGAAACTACAAAGCTACAAATATATGTGTAAAGAATACAGAGAATATAGAAAAGAAAAAAAGGTAAAAACCAAAATGGCATCAGTCCAAAAAACAAAAACAAGTGTTTTACAAAAAATAAATCAAAGATGAGGATTAGACACGCTCCATCAAGTCATTGTAAATCAAGGATTAATTATACATCTGGTCCAAGTGAAGATTCTTCCACCAAGAGAAGTCTTGAGAGGAGCTGACACATCTGTTACAATTCTGTGGTAAACCTGTTCCTGCTGTAACACATGAACCTATGACATGTGAGTAAAGCATCTCAAAGTGATCTCTAAAGCACTTCCTTTGTTGTTGTTGTTGTTGTTGTTGTTGTTGGACAACATTATGAAGACAGCAATTAAACTTTCTTAATGAACGTGCATCCTTATCCAGGAGTGACTGCAGGACTTATTAAGATGGAATAAGACATAAATAATTTTCAAAAGAAGTATAAATATATGTCTGTTATACAAGAATGTAACATATATTTTTATATATATTAATGAAATAAGCCGTAATTCTCTTGGCCTTTCTTTTGTTTATGATTTGGCAAATAAAGTTAGGCAATAAATTGTAATGTTTCCAAAGTTGAGAGTGAATGAACTGGAGTATCTTCTTAAACAGTTAACATTTAGATGATCTGACATGGAATGTGACCCAATACAATTCATATTAATAGACAGCAGAGGGCTGGCGGACACAAGAAAATTGCTTGAGTGGACACAAACGTGACAATGACATTTATAGGTCTCCAAACCCATTTATAGGATTGTCACATGTGTACTGTGAGTGCACAAAGGGAACATTCTTACTGAAGAAGTGAAACTGACTTCATATTTGTAATACTGAAAAATTGACAACAGACATACTGTGAAGTGTGTCTGATCAGTCTTTGGAAATATTTGATGTTCAATAGGTGAAGGTTAACTTCAAGAAACCAGTTCAACCCGTGTATGTCTTCATACTGAGACATAATAAATGGTTTTATCTGCAGATTGGTTCAAAAGATAGATTCTGACTTAGCAGTATTTCATCAGTGGCTTCTACTTCAAGCAGAGAATGTCTGGGACTAGGAACTTAAGTGGAGGCTTCAGCTCATCTCATAAAACCTCAGTACTCTTGAATTGTACTCAATGGTCCAGTGATGAGATATTGAGATATTTCCTCATTGACATAACAGTTACAGGCACATTCATTGCCTTTTCTGCTTTTTGCTCTGTTACCTAGGGTTACCTAGATAGTTTTCCCCTGATGTCCTGCCTACTCCTTTTGGTGTCTGACACAAAATGGGCATAATCTTGTGCAAATAAGTATTTTCCCATGGACAAGAGTTTATCTTCATCCTGAGGTAAAACTTTACTTGCCAATTGGAGATACTTTTAAGTAAAAGAGGAAGCAAATTTCAAGAACTCTGGAAGTGAGTAAGGATAGATAGTTGATTTCACTGCTATTTTAAATTCTGGTTGCTAAGGCTGCCACAGAAGAACTACAGGAAACCCAAACTCCATTTTTACTTCCCTGCCTGAGCAGACTTCAGTATTTACTGCTTAGATTCCTGGGGATAGCCTTGAAGGAAGTGCCTGATTTTTTGTTTTTTTGTGGTAAAGCTGTTGCAACTTTCATGAGTATTTGGATTTTAAGTCAAAAGAAGAAAAAGAAAGTCATCCTGTAATATAATGATTAGGCACTCATTTGCTTTCTCCACGTTTTCAAACTTGTCTCAGTGCAATTCTGCACTCTTAAAAGACCAGAGAAAGGGAATGAAATTAGATGCATCAAACTCCAACAACAAGGTGTTGCTTTCAACTGCCATAAACACATTTTTGATAGTTAATGTCAAGTTCCTTCTTTGTCAGATAGTAAGAATTAACTTAAACTGCACAAGTGACTTTTGGTACACTGTGGCAAAAATTTCTCTCCAGCAATGATTCACAAACTGGTTGCTAAAAAGCCATTGATTAGGCATAAGAAAATTAAAATATTTATAACCAGGTACTTTTATTTCCCAAATTCTTAATTTGTGGTAGGAGGGAAGAATCTGGATAAAACTTCTAGCATTTCTCTTGATTTAGAGAATTATATATGTTAAAAATAAATATACACACATAGATATGTGTGTATATATATATATATATACAGTATATACACATATGTGTGTATATATGAATGTATTGGTAAATCTTTGTGGAGTTCCTGGTGAGGCAGTGCCAGGTCATTAGCACAAACACTATTACTGATTCATTCAGAGCTTTAGTCATTGCTCATTTTCTGAGCAGACATGTAATCATCTGCCTGTTAATTGTCTGTTAACTCATCACTACTTAAACCCCTGTCTGCAAAAGTATTTTCATTTTTCTATATTTGGAAACAAATTTTCAGAAGAACTAACAATTATCACAGAAGTTACTAGCTTCCAGTTCACTTCTTACCTTCATAAAGATAAACTTATATTTTAAAAATGAAAATATGAGAGTAGTAAAATAAAGTAGTAAAACATATTCCGACTTTCCAAGCAGTTCAGATTGCATCTCATAATAAGCAATATACTCTTCAATGCAGTGTTTCAAGATGCTTGAACATTACAGAGTTCAGTGAAATAACAAAGATTTTAGAAAAACTCTGCAATTTTATTTTAACTGAGATGCAGATTTGTTATGTTTCATATGACTAACCTGTTGAGATTTTTTGGAAAAAGTGTACTTAAGACAAATAAAAACATTTAACTTAGGAAAGCAAGAGCAAAAAAGAAAAGTATACAGTCTAAGCAATATCAGAAAATGCTATTTTTGCAAAAGTTTTTCTCCATTCTCTTCAGAAATATTACACATATAATCTAATACACATTTTTCTAGCTGCTTCACTTCTGAAATGATATATCTATTTTATTCTCAGATATTGTGTTCTTTGTCCTTAAGGGTATTTAAATAGGAACCTCTCTTTTTTTCTTCTTTTTTTNTTGTTTTTTTTTTTTTTCTTTTTTTTTTTTTTTTTTTTTTTTTTTTTTTTTTTTTTTTAGATAGAGCACCAGGGCTTTTAAAAAAAGAACACAAAAGGGGTCTAATTGCTAGATGACTTGTTCCCAGGGAGGCCTGAACTGACTTAGGTGTCAAGAGGGCTGCTTCTTGGTGGACC
Organism: Callaeas wilsoni; assembly: GCA_013398955.1. Taxonomy (NCBI): domain Eukaryota; kingdom Metazoa; phylum Chordata; class Aves; order Passeriformes; family Callaeidae; genus Callaeas; species Callaeas wilsoni. The sequence goes on from VWPU01000780.1 coordinate 193,927, forward strand.
TTTAAGCAGCTGTTGAAGAACTGCTGCTTCTTCCTCATCTCTGCCAACTGATTCCCATTCCTTTCTAGTAATATCTCTCCAGTCCTGTCGACCAGTGGCTCAGTAGCTTTTGGTCGTTTACAATTACTGGTCTTTGCATTATGGCAATGATTGTCCTTTCCACAAAGACAGAGTTTCAAGACTACTTGAAATCATTCTAAAATCTTGATGCTTTCATGAGAGGCAGCCCTTCCATTGCACCAGCTCTGGTGCTGTTACTGCAATAGTGAATCTCAGAGACTTGTTGGTCTAAAGTGTAAATCTACTAGAAAAGAAAGAAACCAGCAACAGTTTTCAGGTGGATCACTAAAACAATCCAAATCTTTATGCAATTTACACTTGGATTTATCTGTAAATGATAAAAGACACATGCTAAAAATCTCTTTTATGATTAAAAGTACTCTCAAGATTTAATTGTCACTGAAATTGCACTTTTAAAAACTAAACATAAGCAGGAAATAATACATCTCAAGTAAAAATTCATTTTGGAATTTAGCTCTTCTGTACATTCAGTTATAGTTGGGATACCTGAAATAGTAATTAATAGCTTTAAAAGTGTTCTTCTAACCGGAAAATACTCAATTTAAAACTAAATTCTCTTATGGATCATTTGCACCTCCTCAGTAGTGTTAAATCTTTAGTAATATAGAATAATACAAACATATTTCAAAATCCATCAATGTGTTTTTGAGGAAACATTTTGTTTTCTGGAAAAAAATATTAGTCCCATATCATCAACTGCCTTCAAATAAGGCTGTTTTTGACATTCCGAAAAAATACAGACATAGAGTAATTTGTAAACAAACAACTTTTCTCTATTCTTATATTTGAAAAAAACATTTTTCCATAAAATTGTTGAGAACATGAGTGCCATTTTTAAATTGCACTCTTCAGGAAGCATCATTTTAATTTGTTTTCATGTTTACCAAAATGAAGTGGTATTGTACTTAAATTCATCTAATCATAGCTTTTAAATCTGATCTCATCTGGCAAGGAATTCCACATGTCCTCAAAGGGAACATTTTCTAAATACAGACACATTAGGAAAGCATTTTAATTATGTGTCTGAGATCACTCATCCTCCCAGTATAATATAATAAATCTGATTTACTTAAGTCCACGGTTAGCAAATGCCACTGTCATTACATGAGAAATATGCAGAAATGTGGTGACTACATTGCTGTTTCAGGCCTAGACAGTGTTTTAAAAAATTCAATATCTCATTTTCCTTCTCCTTAATATCTCTTCCTAAGTATGTATCTGATAAGTCAAAATAAGAATCTTGTTCCATAGACTCGTAGAATGGTATGGGCTGGGAGGTATTTTAAGCCTCACCTGGTTCCTACTGCCCTTAGGGACACTTTCCACTAGACCAGGTTACTCAAAGCACCATCCAGCCTGGCCTTGAGCACTTCCAGGGGTCATCTGTCAACAACCTCTCTAGGCAACCTCGTCCGGTATCTCACCAGCACCACAGTGAAGAATTTCTTTCTAATATCTAATGTAAACCTACCTTCTTTCAGGTTAAAGCCATTAAATCCTATCATTACATGCCCTTGTGAAAAATCCCTCTTCAGCTCTCTTGTAGGCAGGCTGGCTTTAGGTACTGGAAGGCTGCTATGAGGTCTCTGGAAACCTTCTCTTCTCCAGATTGAACAGCCTTTCCTCAGAGGAGAGGTACTTCAGCTCTCTGACCATTTTTGTGGCCCTCCTCTGGACTCACTCCAACGCATCCACGTCTTTCTTTTGCTAGAGACCCCAGAGGTGGATGCAGCCCTCCAGGTAGGGTCTCACAAGAACAGAGTGGAAGGAAAGAATCCCCTCCCTCACCCTGCTGGCCAGGTTGGTTTTGATGCAGTGCAGGACACAGATTGCTGCCAGGGCACATTGCCAAGTGATGCCCAGCATTTTGTCCATCAGAACCCCAAAGTCCTTCTCCTCAGGGCTGTTCTCAATCCATTCTCTGCCCAGTCTATATTCCTGCTTGACCTGGCCCAGGTGCAGAACCTTTCATTTGGCCTCATTGAACCTCATGATGATCACCCAGGCCCACCTCTCAAGCCTGTCAGGGTCTTTCTGGATGGCATTCCCTTCTCGCCATGTGTTGGCTGCACTACACAACTTGGAGTATACATCAAATTGAGGGATATTAAGAATAATAGGGAAGTTACAGGAATCGTCATGTTCAAAAAGCTCATTAATGCCTGCTCAAAACTGTGAATCTGCTTGTGACCTCTGCATAGGTGTGAATTTTACTATTAGTCATAGATAATGCACTTCTTGGATCTATTCTATGGGTCTGTTTGCAGGGATAGTTTCTGTCCATGCATCTGTTTGTGAGAAAAGATAGTATTTGTCTGGTTTTGGTGTTTGAGGGGTTTTTAATGGAATGTATTTGAGATCCTATCACAGGACCCCTTCCAATCAAAGAGTTTCAATTGCTACTGGGAGCTAATTTGGATCTAGCTTAAAGTCTTAGTGACTATGGTTTATAGTTCCTGAAGGGTTAATAAGAGAATAGCAGAGCTGTTCTCCTCTCTTATTTAGATAACAACTTGACACCTTTACAAATTCATGAGCTGAAATTGCTCTGCACACATGCACAATATCTTATTTTTCATTCAGCACTGTTTCCATTTTCTAGTGCCCTGTCTGACTTTGCTCACAGGTTGGAAAGTAGCATGATGCATCATTTATGCTGCCTTCCACCTTTATTGACTGATGGCCTCCTTTGCTGTCAATCATTCCATTTGATTTTGTCAAAAAAGAATGTGAAAAATTTTGTTGCTGATATGACTGAAGTGCGTTCACCTGTAAACAAATGCTTGAGACAAAAATCAGAACGAATGGTTACCTAAGGTCATTTCAGATATTGCCAAGACCTAATGGAGTCAAATGCTGGTATCCAATGGACAAAGTGACAAATATAATTTCCTTGTTTGATTGGAAAACACATCAACAATTAAGAAGGCATTTTTTTCTTTTGAAAGTGGTTCACTTTGACAGTATGTGATCCACAGCCCCATGCAAAAGATGCTGAAGTAAGGTTGTTACATGGCCGGAGCAGAGAACTACCCGATTGCCCATCTCTTGCTCAAATTCAAAAGTGCTGTATTCAAACAGCAAATAGCCCATAATAGATACATGTCAGAGTTGATCAGGATTCACCAGGCAGGCAGGGCCAGAAACAGGACTGGAGATGGCACAACCACAACAAAAGTCAGGCCAAAACTGGGAGTCCAGACTCAAGTTTAAGTGGAGCTCCTGGGCCCATGGGCAAAAGATATGAATGAATGCTCCCATGCAAGGCTGGTCAGGGCTTTTGAGAAAGACAGTTTGTACATTGAGAACTAATATAATTTGAACTATACTGTGTGTTTTGTGTGTTTTATAGCATTCAAATTATCAAGAGTGAAAGTCAGATTTTAAAATCACTAAGTTTAGTATCACTGCAAGATAAGAATTATGAAATGCTAGACGTGGGCATGTCAGTATTTGGTATTTTTTTGTATAAGTTGATTATAGGCAATAACAAAATATTAAAGCAAAGAGAATGAGGTATTAACACATAACCTCAAATATTTTTATCCACAATTATTAATAAAAATAAAGAACTTTCATGTGAAGTGGCCCAATCTCATGTTCTCCCCATTTACAGCCTCTTACAGTGAAGTTGATCTTTGCCGAACTCATAAATTTTTGAACAACATCTATATGAGGTCTAAATTCTGAGGAAAAGGATGCAAAAGTAGGTTTTGAAAGCACATAAAATCTCTTGCATTGCATGTGAAATTAATTCAGAAAATATTCCAGCTTTGCATATTGCATTAAAATGTGAATCATTTCAGTTATACAAGAAAAAAAGTGTAATTTTGTTCCTACTCAAACAGCACACTACCTCAAAAATACAAAAAAAAAAAAAAAGGAGCGGGGGGAAGTGTTAAAATCTCTTATCTCCAGTGTTCTCTAAGAAAATCCATCTGAATTTATTGGAAGTGCATGCATTTAAATACACGAAACCAGAGAATACTTGGAAGCAGATTGGGGGACTATTGAGTGAGAGGAAAAAATGGCTATTCAAAGAAAAATCTTCAGAAAAAGGTATCAGCTATGCAGGAGAAAAAGGAAGCCTAAATATTTTGAAGAATTCAGCACTGGATATTTTAAATTTTTGTAGAAATTCTCTCAATATTTCCTCATTCTTTACTGCTATTTCTTCATTTCTCCTCAAAGAATCTATTTGATAGATGATTTAATGAAACTGAAGTTTCTACCAACTTGTAGTCCAATGTGGATTTGTATACAGTGTTTCAGAAAAGCTTCATAATTAGCCTACTTCAGAAAAGGTCATGTATTTGTCAAAAATCTGTATATGTCATGCATAATGCAGCCATGCATGGGAAGGGTCAGATACAACCTGAACATCTTTTGACTCAGCTAAACAAAAGGCTCTCCTGAGGATGAGAGAGGTGGGGGAAGGCTGTAGCAGACTAGATTTCCTTTCTCACCCTTCCCTGAAGATAATGAAAAGCAGGTACAGAAACATCGTCAAGATGTTGATATGATTTTCGGTGAGTTGTAGAAGAATATATTATAGACAATCCACTATTTCAGCTTAATGTAAGATTTATCGGCAAAAAGTGAAAGACTGGAATAACAGGAGCATATAGACTCTTGCAATGCAAAACTGCCTAGGCTTATGTCTCCTCAGCAAAGGTTCCTAGTGGTGCATGAGAAAATTGGTGATTTTCTCACACTGCCACAGGCCTCCTTTTTTCCTTTGTCCCTGCAGAGAGGACTGGTTTTATACCATATTCATCTGTATTTTCATAATCAATCACCATCTTTCTCTGCTTTTCAAGAGCCATCACGCTAGCATAGATGGTGCTCCATTAGGCAGCCCTTCTCACTTCATGTCCCTGTAGACCTGCTGGGCTCTCATCTTGAAATGGCATCTGCCATCAGCTATTCCAAGATGCCAGCAAAAAAGGGGGAGATCGCAAGGAGGTTACACAAAAGACACAAAATCCAAACCTCAAATAATTCCTAGTACTTGAGACTGACTTTAGCTCTCCTGTCTTGGAGTAGAAGATCATACAGAAGAAAAACTATCATTTTGCAGCTGAAACGCTCGTGAATGTACTGCTTGAGGGCTGTTTCAGAAAACAAATGAACAACGCAAATGACAGAGTGAAGTCTGCATGTCAGACAAAGAAATGTGAAGAAGAGGTGACCACAGCAAGACATCAGAACCATCTGTTCCTTTTGTTCTGAGTAAAGACTTCTGGATGAGCAAGCACACCTGAGATCCTTAACAGTAACAGAGGCTGTGTGGTATCGAATGGCAAAGGTGGGCTTTGCTTACAGCTGACTGGTGACAAAGGCATGCTACCTCAATATTCAGGATGCATCCAGACAAATAAACTGTATATTATTAGGCAAGAACTGAAACTGCTCAGGCTTAAAGGTTTATCACTGTTGCTGACTATAGCATTTTTTCCTTTTACTGGCTGATAATTATTGTGGCTATTTCTCTTCTACAGACTACTTTTCACTTGTTTTCACTGTAATGCTGAAGTTCTTTTACCAAGCCAGAATAGTAATGAGAAGGGCATAACCACTATTCCAACTTTTGTTATGGTCTCATATAATAAGTACTAGTCCTTGAAGTATTGGAAAGGGATTAACATAATTGTTAAAAAATGGGTTCACATCAATTATGGAAAATCTAGATATTACCTTTCATTTCCACACAAGTTTACAATAAAACAAAGGAACAAAATTTCAGTATTTCACTTGTAAATTTGTGCTGCTTTAGTTTGACAGAAAATTGATATTATCTTTATTTTTTACTTTACCTACTCATAGAAAGTAGATATACTTCCCATAGGAGAGAACCGTGATTATATCACTATCTTTAAATTTATCTTCAAATCACTTCCTTCTCATTGATCTAAAAATTGCTTTTGTTCTTAATGCCTCATTCCCAATCTGTAAAATGGGAAGAGTACTATTTTACAATGGAGGTCTTCATGTCAAACTGAAAAGGCAATATAGGTGATATAATTATCTTGTAGGAAAAATCATCTTTTAATGAGGAGAAAAGATATAAATATGTGTCGTTTGGAGGCATAGCTCTCTGTGCACAGCATCTGAGAAAAAAGTCTTCTCCCTGGAAATTTTCAGCATTCTAATCAACATCTAAATCCTGATGATATGCAAGGTAATTTTTTCTCTTTGTTTGATGTAACTGTTTACAGTAAATAATGTGGACCTTTTCTTTAATTAATATTCATTGAAACTATGATTTACAAAAAGAATGGAAAAATGTCTATAATAAACTAAAATTTTAATAGCTACAATCCTAATTTATATACTAAGTTTTATATGAGTTTCCCACAGTTCTTCACAAACAAATCATATAGAACTACAGGAAGGAAAAATAATCCATCTCAAAGAAAGCCATTTTGTAAAGACTTGTTGTCACTGTGCTTGTAAAAATATTCCAAAAATGAACAAAATTAATATTTGCAGGAAGCAAGTGATACATCTAAGGTGCCAGCAGAGAAATGCTGTTTCAAATATTTTCTTTATTCAGTAGCTGAAGTAATAAATCACACAGTACATGAATTGAGATAAAAATAAATAATAAACATTACTGAAAACAAAATAGTAGTGAAATAAAATATGAACATATTGCAAGCAGCATTTGGCATTGTGTGAAAATAACAGAGTCTCTTTTGTTTTCTGATCAGCTCTGAAAAGTGTGTTGTCTGGCTTCATGCAACTGCAGCTTCATATTTTTGGCAGTAGATGAATATGCTTTTGTTTTAAACCTCATTATCTTTAACACTGAACAGAAGTATGGATATGTGAGGCAAAGATACAGTTTAGATATTGTGCTTCATGAAACATGGTAAACTGACTATTCTATCTACATTCAATTTAAAATTTAAATTCTCTATTTTCCATCGTATTGGAGTTTTTGGATTTGAATTTGGCCAAAATATGGATATATTAATAAAAGTTAAAAAGTTCATTGCATATTACAAAAATGGTCAAGATTTCTGGGAAAATACTTAGGTGAACTCTACAATGTCTGTGCTGGTGTAGAGGTCAATAACTTATTTTTAGTTTAGTCTATTATGTGAAGATTTTGTATTGAAAAATAGTTATAGTTACGATGAAACAATATATATATTCTTGGTGAAAAACATGAGCAAACATAGAGGACCATTAAGGGATAGTTGGGTTTTTTTTAAGCTAATTGTTAAATCAGACTTGCATAGGAATCAATTTCTCATCCTTTCAGAAAGAAACAGAGGTGGTGTTCTCCAGTATGAAGCTGGAGGGGAGGGATCATTTTACTGTGTCAAGTACCATATGACTGTATAGGTTCTCAGGGCAAGTAGCAGATGTGTATACTGTAGGTAGGTTGCAACTCTAACATTAAAAAATCCCAAAACTGTTCTGAGGCTAGAATGGGTGATCCAAATTATCTCAGAGTCTGAAGAGATTCTTCAAGAGCTTTTACAGGTACTTAATCATCTCTTCTTCCAGGCAGCAAACCCCGTACTGCTGAGAAACAGCACAGATGCACAGAGAGGATCATATTTGCATTTCGGATTGGCATAGAGGGACGGAGACCAAAGAAGAGGCCCCAGCTGGGGGCTGGTGGCAGGGTGGGAGGCATCAGGTGGGTGAAGGGTAAAGGATCCCAGCCAGGAGTCTGCCTTGCTGAAAGTTTCTCATCTGCCATCGTGTGCCAAGGAAAGGCCTCTGTAAGCAGAAGCTCTGCTGGAAGCAAGAGGCAGATTGCAGTGGTGGGCAATTGCTACCAGAAAAACAGCAAGCTGGGCTTGTGACTGCAGAGAGAATTTCATGGTGACTTGCTTGCCAAGTACACAAATGTGTCAGACCTTGTGAAATGTCTCTACCAACTGCTAGGAAACAACAGAGGGGGTCTGTAGCTGGTGTGCATGAGAATAAAAATAGCAGAGTGAAAGAGAGAGATGGAGTAGGTTTTAGGGTTTTAAGAATGTTTTAAGAGTACCGAACCTCCTAAAGTAGTGTTCTTTGTAATGCTCTCTGCAATTTCTGTGGAGCTGGAGATGGAGAAAGGAAGGCAAACTTTTAATGCTGGGCTGAGCAGCCAATAGTAAAGATTAAGAGGCATCATAAGCTTCTGGCGTAATGGATGGTCATGCAGAAGAGATGTACTTGCTCTGAATGACAAGTGGGTCTAGCTGCTACCATTTAATATCAAGAAAATTGAAAGTGAAATTTTAAATGAAAGAATAAGGCTAAGCTGATAAGTCCAGAAGAGCACAGAGGTGGAGATGACATATCTACTACGGATGATGTTATGGAATTTTTTTTAATCTCTGTAAAGGCTAGAACACAGAAAGGAATTCGTTAAACATAGAGTATGATTTAAACTGGATGCTGAGAAGAGAACCCAACCTGTACAATAACAATATAAAGTATAAGTTGTCAAAGGATGGAGCATGAATAACGAAACAGCAGACATACCAGAAACTTGGTGGGAAGACAACAATTCGCTAAGCATCATTCAGTGGAATAAAATTAGCAACAATGATCAAAAGAACACTGACTATTTGGCAAGATCAAACGATATGCACCCAAGATTTACTTAAACTTCTCCTGGCACTTGAAGTACTTGGCAGATATGAAGATACCTTTTAAATTGATCCCAGGTGAGACTCCAAGAAATTCAGGGTAGATAAACCTGATATCTCAACAAGGCAAATTAGTATAGCCTGTAATAATGCACAAATTAATAATCACAAACATAAATCTGACCATACACTGGGGAAGAGACAATGCAGATTCTTGAAGGGAAATCCTGTGTCATAAGCGTACTATAGATATTTGAAAGTTCAGCCTGTGGGTAAGGGTATTCTGACTGATATATCCCACCTGGAGTCCCACTTAGTTTCTGCCAAAATTTGTCATCCAAAACTTTAAAGAACTTAAGCATTTACAGCATAAGTGATAAAGTCCTTCACTTTTTTCATCATTTGGTTAAGTGATGAAACAGAGGGTAGGAATGAATACTTTTTGCAGTGTAATCAACAATGAATTCCACACAGATCTCTGCTGGGACTTGTGCATTTCAAGATGTTAATAGATAACCTAGAACTGAAAGCCATTAGTGAAGTGGCAAAGTTTACTGCTGATAACAAGTTATTCAAGGCAGTAAAAATGAAGACAGACCACGAAGAATTGCAGAAGGACCTGAGGAAGATGAATGAGTAGCCAATAAAATGGCAGATGAAATTCTACATAGATAAATATCAAGCCATGTATAGGAGAACGAGCAGGCCTACACATACAACACAACAGGCCCTGAACTGATCGTTATCACTCAGGAACAAAATCTTGGGTCATCATAAATGGCTCTATGAAAATGTCAGCTCAATATTGGTAAGACAGGCAAATCAAAGGTAAGAATCATTTTAAAAAGAAATTAAGATTAAAAAAAGGAACATCATATCTCATTGTATAATTCTGTGAAATCATCCCTTTCTCCTCCCTTTTAAAGAGAATCCGTGAAAACTGGAAAAGATTCAGGAAAGGAGAACAAGGATCAACAAATCTATCAAACTGCACTGCTTCTTTTAATAAAATAATGAACTAAGAGAAGACTATAAAGCTTGGGTGAAAAATATCGATAAAAGAGATTACGATAGACCTCTTTCAAAAAGAGTGTCTGGGAGGGGTTGGGTAAGGACTGCTAGTCCATCGGGAATACAAAGTTGCCCAAAATTAAAGGAAGGATAGATCAATTTAATAGGAGTCAGCTTCAAAAAATTTTAGGGAATTAGTTCTTCACTCAGTAGCTGTAGGCTAGTGGAACTTCTCCAAAGAATGTTGGAAATACTAAAAAGAACATGGACTGAAGGAGAGATGGGGAAAACTCATGGAAAAGGATTCCAAGGACACCTATTTAATGCATACCTACAATTCTGACTCCAGAACAGGAAAACGTTGGAAAGCAAGTGAGGCAGAAGTGTCACAGAGATTTCTCAAATTTTCGTTCTTTCCTAGATTTCCATTTATGACGTATTTTATTTTGGAAAAAATACAAACAAGCATTTGGTGTGACTCAGAAGGCCTTTACTATATAGATACCTTGTTATTGATTCTTCCGATGACAGACAGTGCCTACTCCATTAGTGACAAACAAACCAAACTGAGCATAGAGAATGAGGCACGCCCTCACCGTTTATACTTGCATTGCAATTTCACTTTCATCCTTATGTGACCCTACAACCATAGCAATTTTTTATGAATTTTCCTTTTCTATTCAAAGTTAATGGCAGTTGTTTCATAGCCTGTCCAAGTCTTATTTTCACAGAGTGAATTGAAAAGGTGTCTGTACATCCCCACTTATGATGCAGGTGTGTTGAGGGGTGCTTTAAAGTGTGAAGCGTGGTGAGGATAGTACTGGAGGAGTGTGGGAGGTGGGGACTGCCACACCTGGTGCAACGTGGACCATTCTGCCTGTTAGAGTCAGTTCCAAGGATGCCGAGTACAGCACCATTCTCACAAGTCATTGCAGACACTCGCAGGCGAGGAGTGCAGCAAGCACACGATGCAGACAGCAACAGCCTGGCGCTGGAGCACCAGCCCTCTCTCAGCACAGAGACTGATGATGTGTGGTCTGATACAAACAGATAGTGGTAGGCGCACTGCCTTTTCCTGAAACCGAGCCTATAATTGAATGATAAGGAATTTGGGGCTGTCTCAATAAGGAATGTGATCACTCAGATAATTTTGTTGCATATTATTTTTTCTGTAAACAGTTTGTGCTATGTCTATGACAAGAAACATAGGTTTCTCCTACACCTGTTGTTCCTGGAGAGCTGCTTAATTCAAGATTTATACTCCCACCTTAGCAATGGCAACATTAATCTTCATAGGTACGGACTGCATACATAGCAAGAATAATAATTATGAAAAACCATTTGTCCTCATACCTACTATCCATCTTATCTTTTAGTTCATAAGCTACCATTCATTATTCAAGACTGCTAAATCAAAATGTTCTGAAGGTTGAAATGCCTCTGGTACCTCTACTTTGTTTTGGGGACAAATCACAGCTTTCACTAATATGTTTCATGCCTCTAACACTACTTAGTAATTGGTCTTTATAATTTCAGATTGCTTTTCAGATCAGATGTGTTTGAAGAGAACCACATCAAGGTTTTTCAATATTAAGAATCCAAACTACCTCTAGTTCCAGACTATCTGGTGTTTTATCCTTGCACAGATAGAAAGGATCCAGATACATGCATATTAGACTATATTTTTTTTATATTTAGACAGCATTGCATTTTTGAAAAGCAGAGAACAAACCTTCGCAAAATTTTTAGTGAGGAGACATAATATTTCCTTCTCCTTCTATTCATTGGTACACTGCTACTTGACTATTTAACAGTAGCCTATGTCTTCTGCTTCCTTTAGTGGTTGCACTTTTTGGAATTGGAAGTTTCTTCTTAGGCATTAAACTATTCTTGTAAAACTTGGCAAAACAATAGAAAGAGCACTCTTCCCTAGAATGTCACTAAGCAATATTACAGGCATTTATAAAGGCATTCTTTCTTCTGGAAAAAAACCAGCTTATAGTCTGTTGTTAGCTACAGATTGTCTTCATAGAAGAAAAACATGGGAGAGGTAGAGATTTTTACTTCCTTTTTTATGTTTCCTTAAGGCTGAGAATATTCTGAGGGATGGTCACTGTTCTGCTCCACAGCTAGGAATGCTGAGCTAAATTTACCTCATAATGTTTTTGTGATTAGGATTCAGTGAAGATCCATATAATAATACAGTTGAATTAGTGTATTTCACTGATTAAGGAATTTTTTCGAGAAAGAAATTTTCCTCTAAAGTCATTATAAATATGTGACTAACAAAATAGCTTGATTAATACTGTAATAATATCTGCCAAAAGAAATATATCATGGTTCACTACTTATGGCAAGCTAAGAGAATAATTTCTTAACATTATGTGCTGAAAAAACATTTTCAATCTAGTTAATTTGTCTAAAAATTGTTAACATATTTGGCTTTTTGATCTTATTCATTAATTAAACTATGCAGAAAAAAAAACAAGATGCAACCTTTTAATATGTCTCTGATTCAATTGATATTATTTTTATTGTAATCGTCATGAAAATATTTGACATGCGTGTAGGCATATAATAGCATCATGTCTTGCAATTTATGTAAATCCTTCAGTATTTTATCATTAATCATTGTGTCACTGAAACGCAATTATAATTTAAAAAAACAGAGTGAATGTAAGGTTTTGAATGATCAAAGGAGCTCAGAGAAGACCTAGTTTGAACCTAAAAAGGGCTGATCCACTTAGAGTTTAGTCAGCCTGAACCTACGCTAGGTTTCAAAGAAAGCATTTCATTTGAGGTTCTTGTGTTTTTGATAAGTATGGATTTCTGGATAAGAACAGTCACACGGTTACTTGTTGGGGTTTCCTCCCCACACCTCCTCCCTGCAAAATCCCAAACCTGTGAAAATGCCTTTGTACACATCCAGTTTTCAGGTCTTTGCTATCTATCATGGCAGCCTCCTTTGCCTTCCTCTCTGTTTTGGGTTTTTTGTCCAGAATGACCTGAGAGGTGTCTGCTTCCACTTTGTTGCTGCACAACAGCACACTGTAATGGAAAAAGATCATTCTCTTTCTTCTCTAGGGTAGTGACTTTTCTTCTGCTGAGAAAATTGGTGAAAGATCATACAGTAGCAGTCAGTGGAAGTTAGTTTAGGAAACCTTCTAGTGTCTCAAGTTGCACTGCAGTACTTTACAGCTGAGTTTAAAGCACAAGGTCAAACTCACATTTTCATCATATCCAAGTCCTCCGTAAATCTCAGTGTCCTATTGCTCAAAACTAGCAGTAATATTGCAGGATTTTTTTGAGGTTTCAATTTTATAGAAGAACCAAGCATGTGTTATTATGCCCCTTGGATCCTCTGAACAGGTGGGACATGATAAGTTGAATGTTTCAAGGTAAGCGTGAAGACACTCCTTTAGATAATGCATAAACAAAATGAATGATGGATCAGAACCAAGTATACTTGTGGATAATGACAGACCAGATGCACTTCTACCAATATATTGTTTTTAACTGCCTAAGTTAGGTTACAGAAAACCTAACTGAGGTAAAAGGATGAAGTGTACTGCAGAATCTTATTTCTGTTATTGCTGTTTATTACTTGGTAGAAACCCTAAAAGAAAGAGTTATGTCCTCTGAGTCATATAGAAACATGCTCTAATTTAATATATACCTCTAGCTCATACTGAAGTATCAAAAAAAAAGTCCCAAACTGAACAATGCCAGATTTACAGCAGAACTTAGACAAAATCTGTGGAGCTTTAATGATATCTGCTAAAGTAGCTCAAGCGTTAACCTAGCAACATATAAAAAATAAAAGAGTATTTTTCTTCAGCTAACAAAAAACCTATGAAGAGTCTTGCTACAATACTCTCAAGACAGAACTTTTTTTAACTCGTTCAAAAATAAATTGCAATTAAAAATTTTTTTGTTTAAAAGAATGCGCTTATGAATGTCAAAACATATGCTGCTAATAAGCTGGATTGTGGTAAAGGTATGTAAACCATGTTATGTGAACTGCTCTCCCAAAGTTTAAAGGTGTTCTGAAGGACTCTGCACAAAGCACGTGAAATAACAATGAAACCTTGATATGAAACTATGGCCTTTACTGAACTTCACGTGTGCTCAGGATTCATAGGATTTACACAGAACAAAATGTCCAAATACGTCAAGTTCATTTTGATTTTGAAGGTTTATTGCTGCCCGAAATTCATTTCTGTAACCAGATGCTTCCCACTTCTCTCAGCACTGCAGTTGAGATATCTAGCTACCAGAAGTAGATGAAACCCGAGGTTAATAATTCACATGAAAGTTGGGGACTCTATCTTTGACTTTGCTTTGATTTGAAACAAACCAAAAGCAGAATTTTTTCAACATTTTCTGTAAACTACAAGGAATACTTCAACTAGTCATGGAAATTAAAACAGATTTAGCAAATAAATGCATCAAGTAATTTTTTTGCAATCAAAATTTTAAAACAGTAGTAAACATGATTTTTCCTGAGTAGATATGAAGTTATCTGGGATATTTGTCTGTGGAGTAACCTTCTGGGATGACAGTCCAGAGCAATAGGCCTGGGAAAAAAAATTATGTCAAGGTTTGTAGCAGCTGCTATATCATTTTGTCAAGAGATTCAATTTATTCCCAGACTCACCCATCTTATGACAACAGAGTCTCCAACAGCTGTAGTACATTACTGAAGCCTATCTCCCATTTTGCTAATCCTTGTGATTGCTTAGCAAGTGAAAATAATGTTTGGCCTTGATTTGCATCTCACAGCAACTGAGACACAAATTTGTGCCGAAGAATACATACACTGGATAGGTAGTGGGTTTTGTGACCTAAACCCCTATTTTATGTCAAGAAACTTCAGACATACCCTACCACAACATGATCTAGAACATTCCTTCCCAGCAGTTCTACTGGTTATTTATGTGTTTCATCTCTGAACATTGTGTGAAATAAACAGGAGAATGGACAAAATTATTTTTCTCAGTGTGAAGTTCTTCAATTACTTTGGGAATTCATTACAATTGTACACAAGCACGTTACTTAGTTCTATAATTACTTCTATAGTGTCATTCTAAACAAATTAATGTAGATAAAATTGTTCAATATGATTTTTTTATTTTTCAATTCTGTGTTTATTGCTAAGAACTATCCATAACTTATGTCATGTTAACAAATTACAGAGAAATGGTGTAAGATTTGTATTTGGATTCCTAGGTAGTTTCTCAGAAAGCATTTTTTTTCCTAATTTCTTTTTCAGGGGTATGAAGTGAAAAAGAAATTTAATGAATTTTTACATGATGACAAATGACCTGTCACTCATCTTTAATCATTACTATAGCTGTTAACAACATAAAATGACAATTTTGCTTCAGATTATTATTTCAGTTGTATACAGTAACATTTTTTTTAATATCAGACATGATATGAGAGCTAATAACTGCAAGAACAGTGGCTCTGGAATCTATTACTCTTCAACATTTTGGCACAATATCATAAATCTTTTTTTTCTCTCTCTCTAAAGAGAAATCTATTCAGTGACATGAGTTGAATGAGATTTCAAGAGGAAAGGCTACAAAAGGTGTTTTGTATGCAGAGGAAGAGTTAGAGCTTGCTGTGACCCTTTACAGTAAACAGTAGGAATGCCCTGTCATTCTCACTTCATGTCATATTATATGGTGTAGATAAGGAATGAGGAAATAAAAAACGGCAAGTCAAAGAATTGATTGCAGCAAAAGTTTGGATTCTGAAAATCTATACTTTTCCAAGGTAGCATGAATTAAAGCATTTTACTGTGCCATTTGGTCCTTTTCTTTACCTCTTTTTGTCACTGTCAATGGTCTTTGACTTCTTCAGGTCTTAAAACTGATATAGTATCTCATATTTTGTTTCATACAAACCTCTAGACCTTTTAACTAGCTTTCATTCCTGTCCTTTGGGTCCTTCAAATGGTCTAGGTATACATTTATCTGTCTAGGTGTCTGAGCCTAAAAGCTGGATTGACAGAAACTGTTCAGCTGATGCCTGACCTCAGTGGTTAAAAGTATCTCAACATTTAAACACAAATTTCCAACTATGACTAGAAATTCTTCTCACCTGAGAGGTCCGACACCTTTCTAGAACCATAAATGCTGTGTTTTGCATTATCTGCTTTCATTGAGTAGCTTGGTGATCGGAATATTTGTGCAAAATAAAAATATTTGGTGGTGTAGAGGAACACAGGTTTCCTTGGCTGCTAAAGCAGTGCTTTCACTATCAGATTCTGTGGCCATTATAATTTTTCCTCATTTTTGTTTCCCAGTCACTAGTTATGCCATCTTCAGCACAACTATTGAGAGAGAGTTGAGCACATATTTCAGGGTAATAGTAAGGCTGGCACTTAAATCACTGTCTCAGAAGGTGAGAAGATGATAGGAGGACACATAAATGTCTACATCAAATTGTAAAATGAAAGTAAAACTCATTGTTTTTCAGCAGAAAGGAAAGAATCTCCTGAGTTATTAAAGAAGAGTCTGTTTTTACCTAAATAGAGGGATCAAGGCTACAGAATTGATGATAGACTGTTCCTGCAATTTGAGGCTCTGTTTCTCTGTGGCTGATTTGTGTCAGGGCCCTGAGCGTGCCGATAGGCTTTGTGTCAGAGAGTGCTGGGCTCTGGTCACTGTGTCCCAACAAGAAATCAGTGTCTTAATTAACACGGTTAAAAGGTTCATATCCTACTAATCAAGTAGAAGGGTTCATTTCAAATATGCAGGGGTTTAACTCCTGATTAGTTCTACCAGTCAGGAGCTCAATGGTAGAGGTAGATACCTCCACCTGAGGACGCAGGGAACTCCTTTTACCTCGTGCACATTTGGGACTCTGGTTACCCTTCAAAAGCCCTCTTTAAAGTGATATTGCAGCTCTCTGCCACAGATGGGAGGTGTTACTGTTTTTTCTTCACCCAATAGATGACAAATTGATGATTGCCAGCAACTTCCACTAATTGGTGGGTATTCTGGGGAGTGGCCTTCATTTTGCAGGAAAGCAGCAGTTTTCTGTAAAGTAATTTATATCAGTCATTTATGTCTGTCACCGTGCTCTAGAAGTGGTACAATGACAAAGTTCATTGATTTGTCTCAGCTCTTTAACACAGAGGCTAGCACTTGTCACTCTGTGACAGAATACTTATATAGCACCCTGTATCCCAAAGAAACTGAGAAAGGAGGCAGGACAGATAGCTGATGACATGGACCAAGCAAGAATAGAAATAACTCCTAATAGACTGTTCATCTCTTCATTGCTGTCTTTCCTCCCTCTTTATTCGTCTGCCTCTAAGTCTGGCACCAATAACACAAGACAAAAGTTCATTGGAAGAAACTCTTTGCATTTTGTACTTTCAATACTGAGAAAGAATTCCCTGGCCCAACCAACTGCATTGACCTTGCTCACTTCAACTGAAAAACGTCATGTCAAACAGCTACACTGGCTTTTAGTTCCATTTTGATGAGACTCAGTGATGCAACAATGTATTCATATGGACCACACCTCTTTCTTCTGGTTCTTTTGGTTCTGGATTTTTCATAGAATCATAGATTCATTTACATTGGAAAAGACCTTTGAGATTGTAAAGTCCAACCTTTAACCCAGCACTGCCAAGTCCACCACTAACTATGTCCCCAAGTGCTTGCATTTACATATGTTTTCATGTCTTTTAAATACCTCCAGGGATGGTGATTCCACCACTTCCCTTGGCAGCCTGTCCAATGCTGGACAACCCTTTCCATGAGGAAATTGTTCCTAATATCCCAACTAAATCCCCTGGTTAGACCTGAGGCAATTTCATCTTTTTCTTTCACTTGAGACCTAGCAGAAGAGACCAACCCCCACCATCTGGCTACAACCTCCCTTTAAGTAGTTATAGAGAGCAAAAATGTCCCCTCTGCCTCCTTTTTTCCAGGCTAATCAACCCATCATGTTCCCTCTGGTGCTCCTCATCAGACTTGTGCTCCAGACATTTCACCAAATTTTTGCCTTTTTGCTTCAGCACCTCAATGTCTTTCTTGTAGTGACGGACCCAAAATGGAATCACAGAATCCTCAAGGTTGGAAGAGACCTCACGATCATTCAATCCAACCATCCATCCAGCATGACCACTGCTACCTCTACTAAACCATATCGCCCAGCACCACAATCAGATGCTTCTAAAATACCTTCAGAGATGGCGACCTCACCATAGCCGTGGACAACCTATATCAAAGCCTGACCACCTTAACTGTGACTTTTTTTTCTAATATGTATTACGGATCTCCCCTACCTGAACTTAAGGCCATTTCCTCTAGTCGTCTTGCTGCATGCTTGGTAGAAGACACTGCCTCCACCTTACTACAAGATTTGAGGTGCAGCTTCACCAATGCCCTGCTGGCCTCGCCATTGCTGATACAGGCCAAGGTTGCCATTGGCCTTCTTGGCCACCTGGATGCACACTGGTTCGTTTCAACTGGCTGTTGACCAGCACCCCCAGGTCCTTTTCCATTGGGCAGCCTTCCAGCCACTCTTCCTTCAGCATGTAGCATTGCATGTGGTTGGTGTGACTGAAGTGAAGGACCTGGCAATTGTTTTATTGAACTTCATACAGCTGGACTCAGCCCATCCAACCAGCCTATCCAGATCACTCTGTAGAGCCTGCCTACCCTCCAGCAGATCAACACTCATGCTCAACTTGGTGCCATTAGCAAACTGACTGAGAGTGCACTAAATGCCTTGCCCAGAAGCACATCCTTGTAAGTGTACTCATCACATATCTCAGTACACCAAAAGGGAAGGAGTAATTATGCTCTACATGCACAAAACTCTTTGAGGACAGAATCAATTTTGTCCCTTTCCAAAAAGTATCCACCAATTTGCAGATTAATCAGTCTGTACATCTCCTTTTCTGTCCAATGTTAAACATGGGTGGTCAATGAGACATGGCAGGATGTTAACTGAGATAGAAGAATATTATTGTACTGGTTTGGGCTCAGATAGAGTTAATTTTCTTCACAGAATCTAGTATGGGCAATGTTTTGGATTTGTGCTGGAAACAGGGTTGATAACTCAGGGCTGTTTAAGTCACTGCTGAGCAGTGCTTACACAACACCAAGGCCTTTTTTTCTTCTCTCACGACCCCACCAGTGAGGAGGCTAAGGGTTGGGAGGGGATACAGACAGAACAGATGACCCCAGGTGAACAAAGAGACATTCTGTACCATGTGGCATCATGCTCAGCACATAAATCTGGGAGAAGAAAGACAAAGGGGAGATGTTCAGAGTGATGGTGTTTGTCATCCCAAGTCATCATTATGTGTAATGAAGCCTTGGTTTAATGGGGATGGCTGAACACCTGCCTGTCCATGGGAAAGTGTGAATGAATTCCTTGCTCTGTTTTGCACTTGTGCACAGTTTTTGCTTTCCATATTAAACTGTCCTAGTCTCAACCCACAAGCTGTCTCACTGTTACCCTTCCAGCTCTCTACCCATCCTGCTGGGGGAGAGTGAGCAAGCAACTGTGTGGTGTTTAGCTACCTAGTGAAGTTAATCATGACAATAATTTAAAAATTTCTAGTGCAATTTTTTTTTCTCCGCTGATGAGAAGGAATACTAACCCTGAAAACAATGCCAGAACTGAATACTAACTGAATTAACCTTAACAAATCATACACTTCATCAAGAAGTATCTAACACAAAATTAAAATCAGCTTTATTCTAAAAATAACAGTTTGTATTTTCCAACCTTCTCTATTTAGCTACAAAATGTTTGTGAAATGTATGGATTTCTGAGAAAAAGAAATGCCTTTTCTCACTGCTGCATATTCAAAGTGAATTAGAGCAAATGTTTTATAGCAGCCAATGTTTCAATTAGCACTTTAAATTTTTAACTGGTTTGTCAATTTACCTTATTGTATTTTCCACTTGTAGTCACTGTTCAATTGATTTCCATTTCCATTTATTTTGCTTAAAAATGAACATTCATACAGTATGTTGATATGATTTCTTCTCCTTGCATCCCACCCAAAGCCATTGAGAGCAAGGCAGTCAACCTTTCGAATGTTTTTTACATCAGAAATTTAAGGATTGTTTCAGCAACTGATTATATAGAAAATTCTGTGTGTTGCAAAAGTCTCTTTTAAGGGAAACATTTTGTTTCTTTGTATAAAACATATATATAAGCATAAATTTCAGATTAACCCATATTAATTCATAGTCTTCAATTGTGATAAGTAGTAGTGGGTTTGTAATTATTCATATGTAAGTTACTAGTAAAGCCAAATGTTTTACTTTGAATCTACAATTATTGCAATTATTGGATATTAGAATCTAAAAATTACTAATAATATGCTAGTTATATCCAGAAAATAAGTGTTAAGACAGCACATTTCACAAATGCTTTGTTAGAAATATGTGTTAGTATTTTTATGATTCCTCTGCATAAGGGATATGCATATCCACAGATTTTAAAAAGTTTACCAAAAAGTGAATAAAACAAAAGGAAATATGTCATTATAAAGTTCAGTCTCAGGTATGTGATGTCCTAGAGGAGCTCTTACAAGGAAGTCAGGGGAAAGACAAAGCACTGAGAATTGAAGAAAAGCGTTAGCTTGTTGGCAGATTTTAAAGACTTCTTTTCCTCCTGACTGAGTTGCTTTCTTCAGCAAAACATATGCCAGTATCATTATGAGGCAGCATCAGCAGGGCTCACAGCTATATAGAAGCTGGAGTAAATAAATCTACCAGCTTACGCTAGAATTTGACATTATCAAAGAATATCTGATTTTGTCTCTTTGCTGGATCATGTAGCTAAGTCTGTGACAGCCCCGTCCAGGGCCAGAGGGTATCTTGTTTTCTTGCTTCTTATAATGATGTGTAAGCATACATCAGCATCACCATCCAGAGAACAAGAGAGCATCTGCCTTTTCTTAAAAGTCTTGTGGTGCATCAGTCTGATTGCCCTCTTCCTCTCTTTGGTTCTGTGAGGTACAGGGATCAGGATCCTGCAGCCAAGCTAAAGGGCCTTTGGGCGTGTGATCAGCAATCAGTACAGTTCTTGTAGCTTGAGATTTTTGGGTCATCCTAAAGGCCTTTACGGACAGGTTTTCCATGGATGATGCATCTTCTTTCTGGACTCGAAGAGAAGCTGAATGCAATTGCATGAATAGGATATTTCAAAACCCTATCAGGATCTCTAGTCTGCCTCCTGTATGAAAAAGCTGAATGCTGTCATAACTTAATGGATACAGATTAGTTGGTCCTATCCAGCACTCTTTGTCTACCAGCAGAACCTGTCTGGAGCCAATTTATTTGATAATACATGGCACAGATCAATACGTAGGGGTGCAGATCAGCGTACCCAGTTATACGGGTTATTTTATGCCTGACCCTTCCCTCTGGTGCCGCTTCTTATGATGATGACAGCTACAGGAATAGATACTATGAAACAGATATGTATTCTTTTTCTTGGGCAGCTTTCATGTGACAGCAGTTTTTGGTATTCTACAAATTTTCACTGGATACCTCTTGTCCTTTTTTTTCTGGTCTTTGAAGAGGGCATTTCTTCTAATTGGTACCATCCCTTGGGTAATTAGGGAAGAGCTAGGTCCTTCGGGTTTTCACTCAACAGTCACTTCTCATTTATTCCTAAAGCTATATCAGGCTTTCATCCTGGCCTATTGCTAGATTAAGATATTTCTGTTTATTTCTCTATGTCTTATTCTTTTAGGTGTGATGCAGCACTTCTCACTCAAAGTCAAAAAGACAATTTTGATTTATTTCCACAGGTGCAGGCATTTTAAAATAGCTCTTTGGCCACGAGTTTCCCACTAAAGGAAGAGTGAAAGCTCAGTTCTCTGCCTTTGGTGATCTCCAAGACAATACTGAGCTCTATCCAGATAATCCGTGAAACTGTAACAGCCCCACAAATTCCAGTGGAAAGTCAGGGAGAATCCTACTGGAGCTTTTATATTTGCTGTGCCCAGCATCTGGATCCTGAAAATGCTTGTGGATTGTTTACCTGTTTTCCCACCAACATTTCAGTAGGCTCCATTCCACTTAAAAACTCTATGGCTATATCATGGTCCATGAAAACAGGACCTCAAGATCCTCAGCTTGACTCTTTCTGGTAATGTAACTGCAAAGAATACAGGAATTCAGAGAATAAAGAAATGCTTTCCCAAAGACAATGGATCCACACACAAATTAGTCTTCCAGCCCAATCATTCTTCTCTTCTGTGGTTCTTTACACATTTAATTTTTGTTTTAGGAGACAGAAATGGTGGTCCATGTAAGCCATGCACACAGCCACAGGCAGTAGAACTCAGTACACTTGGCTGTTTTATCTACAGCAAAATGTTTCTTCTCTCAAGGGTCAAGACACAGCTAGAACCACCATAGAAATATGCAATGTGTGTAGAATCTAACACTAGCTGTTTGTAAGTAATGATTCATTCTAGATTTCTTGCATCTTGGAAATTATACTCTGCTATTAATCTCCGATTTCTCAAAGGCTCAGGCTTGCTTGCCATGCATGGTTTGGATAGATCCATAGGGATCTGCTTTTCCTGAGCTTGTATATGAACATGCCCTGCTAAGAAACATGACAAAGAAACTAAACTCCTTTTGACATGAATCTGTGCTAGTGCTCCACAGGAGCTACAAAATAGAATGAAAGAATGTATTATGCCATTATATTCAAACACTAACACAACAGTACAGCACTAGGGTGTAATGCAAAAGACAGATGGATTGCTTAAAGGATTTCATAGACATCACTACTCAAATGCGCTATTTGACATTACTCATTAAGCTGTGTTTGAGTAAGGTGCTTTTTAGCATTAATTATTCTGTCTCTAATTCTGCTGTAACCTTCTGTCTCTAAGCATCTGTATTGCTGCCTTGCCTAGATGTACTGCTCAAGTAATGTCATAGTCTAAAAATGAGAAACTTGGTCCTAAGGCCATTCTCAACTTATGGCCTTTCCCCCACAAATTTCCCTTTGGATTTAAAAGCATACTCAGGGAAACATATTTCTTTGGATGTCTTTCTTTTTATGAATCTGAATTACTGTTATTAGTCTGGTAATAAACTGATGTAGCAGTCCCATAATTACCAGCTACTCTTATAAAGGAATGAATTTTTTCACCCTTGCAGATAATTTACTGATCTGATATAGGAAGTCTACATGCAGTGGGTTAAGACGTTACTGCTGTTAGCTAGTTGACTTGGGTCTCTGCCAGTGTCACCAAGACACAACTGAGACTTGAGCCGTGGCCTCTGCAGCTCCCAGCCTGCTGTCTTGGTGTAGCAGAACCAGCTGCATCTGTGGGATGTGACTGCCTGGGGCTGGCACACGAGTTCCTGTCTATTGACTCTGGGAAATTGCAATTGCTGTGAGACCAGCAAAAAGAAAATTTGGTGCTTGCAGTGCCTGAAATTGTCTCTGCTAGTTTTTCCATTGAATATTAGATTAATCATATATAAAATGCTAAAAAGAGGCTTCTTGTTTCCTGCAGTCTGCATTGTATCAGGTGTTGTACAGAAAATTCTGCTACAATGAATTAAGGCTTTGATCTGTTTCTTCTAGAAAATAAAAAATAGAATTCCAAACTCAAGCAACTGTACAGTGAAGTGCTTTCATAACATATTACATCAAAGAAGGAGTTAATCACAGCATTGCTGATTTCTGCCATCCCACCACCCACTGGTTTCCTTTACATGTGTTTATACTATGAAGCTGCCATTCACTTCTCTTAAATAGAGGTGTCTCAGTTTTACCCTCCATCAGGATCTAAGTATTCTACCCCCAGGGTTCCAAGGTATAGATTCTCCCTTTGAAACTGGTGTCTTATCTGGCAAGAGCAGTGTTTGGGAGGTGTCATCTCCTATTTAGCCAACAGATGATCAGCTAAATATGGCTGTTCATGTATAACTTCTGCTTCCAAAGCACAGTGAACCCACAACTTTTCTAGCTCAAGGTAGTACGGTACTAAAAATAAATTCCAAATTTCAATTATTTGTAACTTTTCTTCAAGCTAACCCACTCTGAATGTCTTCGTATTAGGCTAGACATGGAAAATGGATACATTTTATGTCTTAGTTGTAAAAATTTGCCTCTTTAAAGGCAAAAGAGGTGCTGGAAGTGAGGACTTTGAAAACAGAGTATAAACTGAGGCTCTAGTGCCTTATAAATATAGTTTGAAGTACCAGACCCTGAAAGCAGAAAAAAACCCAAAGAACATGCATGTTGAAACAAGCAAAATCTAGGATACCTTTTCTTACAATTTGCTACTTATAGCTGTGAATATGTGACATTTTCCAAGGAATCATTATTCTTTCTATTTCTACATTTGCTTTTCATGAGTAAGAGAGAAATGTGCATAGTTGATCTCTTCTTTCTATATATACCACACCATTTCTCTCATTTCAAATTCATGTCACCAAATTTTTCTTCTTGTTAACACCTTTTACCATTCAAAATTTATGCACAGCTTGGTAGAACATTTTTCCTGCATAAATTTTCTTTTGTACTAAGGTACACAGATCATTTATGATCTACATAGAACAATATTTCATATGGATTTCTCAACCATCCATTTTCGGATTTTTTTGCTTTTTCACGAGTCCTATGTCTCTCTTCTGTTAAATACTGTGCTGCATTTGACCCTGTTACTAAGCTTTTCCGTTTCCTTGTGATATCAACCATGATCTCAGCCCTTGCTGTATATGAACTATATCACCCAAGATGAGACCCATGCTGAGAATTTGATGGAGTGGAAAGAGTAAAGGACTGAGCTATACATCTAAAGCATGTTTGAGCCAGTGGAAATACCAGCAATAATCACTTTTAGGTGGACTGTCCTCATGCCTCTGGCTGCTGGCAAAGTTCTGTTCTGTTGCTGGAACTCCTTCTGGAGTTCTTAATAACCAAGTCCTACACCTTCCATCACCTTCAACTTTACCATCTCCATTGTCCTTGGCCTCAAATCACTATAAAAAAAAAAATACTGTATGAAAGCTATCGCTCAAATCTAACTGGAATAAGGGGTGCAGGTGGTGGTGGGGTTCTGTGACTTTTTTCTTTTTCCTTTTATTTGTTATTGGAAAGATCTTGAAACTAATTTCAGAGATATTGAATAGGCATGTTCGTTACACAAAAATAGGTTAGACAAATAAAATGTGCTGTTAGCTAGATCTGGATAGGATAAATGCTTGATTGAGCTTTCATACAATGAGGGTAGTCATGCTGGCTGATAGAGACCTTCTCCTGAGGTGATAGACATTGTTTAAGTTAGATGGAGCTGTTGCAATATCTGAAAATGTCGAGTTCTTCAATTTCCATTAATATTTATGTGTCTAATAGGAAGAAAGATCAATAGCTTTTTCTCAGAAGGCATCCACTATAGAACTAAAATTAATTACTGAGAATAAAATAATTACAGACAATCTTATTTGTGTTCTGGGTAGCTAATTAGAAAGATCAAGATATAGGTCAACAATGTTTTCTTGTTTCTGCATTTATTTAAAGGCTCTGACTGCAGCTCACAGATACATGGGATATATTTTAACTACTAGTATCTATATCTTATTCTGCATTGAATCATTACAATTTTTATAACTTTAGCCATTCCTCCTCCCTTCCTCTCTCTCTCCTTTCTCCTCTCCTTCCTCCTTCAGTTCGTCTTTCCTCCATTCTCCCTCCCTCTTTCTTTTCACTCGTTCATTCCTTCTCTTCTCTTAATTTTTTAATGTATTTTTCCATATATATATTTAATTTATACCCATTCTATGTACTGTATTTGCTTGGCCAATAAATGGTCTTTCTTTTCTTGTGTTTGTGGGATTGGGGGAAAGAAGAAATGAGTGCCTTTCCCTGTGCCTTTTCAGTAGGTGAATATTGAACTTGAAAGGACTTTTGATTGCTTTTGCCATTGGCAGTAATCACATTTGCAAATAAAAGTTTCCTGAAAAACAACTTACTAGTGTTAAGTAGGCTGTACATTGACCTCCTCTATCTTTAGATCTACATATATCAATAATGAATCACAAAGAAACCCAGATGGAAGCATTTTCCCTTCAGGAAAGAGAGGAGATAATGATTTGCCTGTAAAACTTATTTATCAGAGATGAACATCTCAGTAAATTTATCTTTCCTTCAGAGGAACTGTCAATTTTAGTCAAATAATTTGAGATCTCTGATAGATATTCTACCTCTTTTTTTCACTACAATGTAAATTAAGTGCTTCTAATAACACAAGTGAAGGAAAGATAAAGGTGAAATGGACAGAGACTTCTGGCATATTTAAATCTGAAAATCATCATTGCTTGGAGGTTTCTTTTTAACATAAATCAGGAGCTCTTGTGGAAGATTGTTTGCAGAAAAAGCCTTGACATAGTAATAGGAGGAAATTTAAAATCTAGTTTATAGTAGGAGGCACTTTTTATCAGCTGGTCCTGATAGCCTTGAAAACTTTGACTTGATACTTGATATAGATTGAAACTTACATAATATTGTAAAATATATGTGAACAATCACAATGACAAGGAGCAGGAAATTAAACTGATATGTTTAGGACTTACACAAATTTTAACACCTTACCCTCAATTGATTTGATGGACACTGAAAGGAGCGGTGTCCTCTTTAGATGTATCTGTTCTGAAAGAGAAATACCAACATGTCTAGTGTACTAATTGTGTGATTCCTGCTGTTTCTTACCCTTTTCCACCACAGTCCTGAATATATAAGGTAAAAAGACATGAATTACTGAAGAGCAGGAAACAATGGATGGAACAACAACAGCAGAATTTCTGGGTTATAGACACAGCTTTGCCACTCATTTTTTATTGACTTTTTTAGAAGCCACTTTAAAACTACTGCCTAAGTTTATTTATCTACAAAATAAGATTAATAATTCTTTAAATCATTCCCATAAGTCTCCATGTTATTTTCAAATTGTTTTCATTATTGATTATCTTGCATACATGACAGAAGTGAAAATTTGTTTTTAAAAACCTGTGGAATATATAGTTGGTTTTCATTCTCTTGTGTGTGCATTTTTAGTTGAACTTGCTTTCTTTGTGATACATGATGTTAAAATAATAACTGCTGAAGTCTACATAAGGAAAAAAAGTAGGATTTTGAAAGCTGGAAAATAATTTATCAAAATCTGAGCATTTGTTCTAATTGACTACCAAATGTTCTTGTGGTTACTTAATGTATTTTATCGAGTTAAAAATTGGTATCATGTTATTCTGCTATTTATTGTAACATAAATAAAACTATTTAATACAAACTTTTTCCTTTCACAGACACAGACAACATTTCATACACTAGCAACTAAAATGTTTCTTCAAAAAGTAACTAATGAGAATCAAAGAGGCGAAGGCCAAAAAATAAAATCAGCATTTCCTAAAGTTGTGATAGCAGTTTTCAATATTTTTTAAGCTACCATTCCAAATACAAAAGATGAATCACCATGAGGTTGTACAGTGGCAATTTTAAGCTTGGCATTTTGGAAAGACTTGGGTTTCAAAAGGTCTTAACTCAAAGTCAAATACAAGCTTTTTCTGGATAACTGTAGCTGAAACATTGTTTCTAAAATTTGAAAGGCTTGAAGGAATTGTAAAATCAAAGTTTCTCATTAATCTTTGCAAGTTTATATACATTTTTCAGGAGTATTTTCCCCAGTGTCAAGTGAATTTCAGTGTCATATTATCATACAGATAAAAGCTTTATGTAAGAGAATACATTAATCTTAATGCACAGGAAAATCTCCCAGCACCCCGTTTGCCCACCCTGGTCATGCCGCTTCTGGTCATTGTCACTGCCCTAGGGCTGTTCCTATTGGGTGTGGAGGCTGGCCACCATTATTCCTGACCCAGCCCATGCTTCATCAGCCTCAAGCTGCCAGCTCCTGGCAGGTGTCAGAGCTTCCCTGGGGCTTTCTCTGGCTCAGGACCCAATCCTGTGCACTGCAATCTTCCGCTCCACAGGCGGAATGCACCTGCTCAAGAGATGATCACCTTGGCAAGGGATGCATCTTCAACTGGGTCTTTTTAGACTGGACATTAGGATGAATTTCTTCACCAAAAGGATGATTGGGCTTTGGAATAGGCTGCCCAGGGAGGTGGTGGAGTCACCGGCACTGGGAGTGTTTAAGAAAAGACTGGACGGGGCACTCAGTGCCATGGTCTATTTGACAAGAGTCGTGTTCGATCATAGGTTGGACTCAACCATCTCAAAGGTCTTTTCCAATCTAGTTGATTCTGTGATTCTTTGCTTTACATTCCCTATGATTATTGTCCTGTTTTAGCTGTGCTGTTACGAATCATAAATAATGCCTTTTAGCTTCATACTAGTGCTTGCAGTCCGTATTTAATAAAGATAAAGCCCTTTCAGTTAGGCATCTGATGCTAGATTTTGTGCAGCCACATCACCTGCTGATTTAAACTACAAGTAAAGAAATGCCTATTGTATAACTGTTGAATTGAATGACTTCTAAATTTACATAATAAAAATTTTTGAAGTTAAGATGATTTTGTGCTCTCAGATTTGTTTCCAATAGATTGTTTTTAAAGAAAAAGAGGAATATTTCTTGAATCACGAATAAATGTCAATAAGTATCCCAAGATGTGCACAAAAATACATTTAAAAGGCAGAGAATTACTTTATCTTCACAAAACAAGAGAAACTGTTTAAATGTTCCAAAGAAAAAGGAAAAATCACCCTTTTTTGTAATTTCCTCTAAGAAAATTCGTATGAGAAAACCCTGACATTGTAAAAGCATTGATTTCTGTTTGAGGAACTCTGGTTTTCATTCCACTTTTTTGAGAGACAAGGAAGAAAATAAATATTCATTCATATACATCAGGAAACATTAATACATAAATTTTGCTCTCACTGTTGTTTCACACGGCAGTGTAGCTGCACTTAAAGAAAATTCAGATTTACACTCTAAGAATTCTATATTAACAAATCTATTTTAAGGTTCCAGTACTGCAAAATTGCTACTTTGGTAGTTTTTTATAGATATAGTAATCTGCAGCATTATCATTAGAACTATGACACACGTTTATGTCAGAAACAACTAGTTTTATTAAGTGTTGACATATAGCATAGAAAACATCTTTCTAGAATAGCTTTGGCTTTAAAAGACTAAATTCTCTTTCTTAAAATAAATCTTAAATTAAGGTTTTCCTTCATGTATACTAGGTTTGCAATGAAGACTTCCATGGGATTTGAACCGTGGAACATATTTTCCTTGACATATTTATATTCAAAGACTAACAATCATTTTTGCATTATTGTTTTAACCCCAGGTGCAACTTAGAGACAGTTTAGATCTATTATAGTGCTTATAACTAAGAGATTTGTTTCTAAGCACACATCAGAGAGTATCCCACCTCTACAGGCTGTTGGTAGTGTTTCTGCTTTCCTGGCACTCTTTTTCAGTCCCAAAACATCATGGTCAAATAAACAACCACTGACAAGATACTTTCGTGTATTTTAGTAGCACTAAACTGACTGTGGTGATCTATTTGCAATAGAACCAGTGGGCCTAAGATTGCAAAAAGTATCTTTTTAAGTTTTGAGCATGAAAAAATCTCTCCTTTTAATTGATGGTATGATAAAGGCAGATATCTCCCTATAATGTCTATGAAAGTTGGAAATGCACTTTTATATCCAGAATATATATTTTAAGTATCAAAACCAGAGTGAAAATAATATTTTTTTTAAAAATATTCCTGAAGTTATTAACTAACTTTATGTTTTTTTCCTCTTGGTAAAATAGATTGTAGCTTGATTATCTGAGAATATTTACAGATATATCCATATAATCTTTACTGATATTTTAAAGCTTTATCTCCATAAGTTAAATATATTCTGAGAACTTTTTAATATTTCTGCCACTTTTGTCGTTTTTGAACAGAATGCTACTTGAAATAGTCTCCCTAAAACTGTGGAATTGTCACATAAAAAAAGAACTTCAT
This sequence comes from Callaeas wilsoni, assembly GCA_013398955.1. Lineage (NCBI taxonomy): Eukaryota > Metazoa > Chordata > Aves > Passeriformes > Callaeidae > Callaeas > Callaeas wilsoni. Next base: position 223,625 of record VWPU01000780.1, read on the forward strand.
TATTTTGAATGAAATCTAAGTTATGATGTAACCTATTGTGTAGATATTATTCACACACTTCCAAATTTGGAGAAGAAATGCATAACTCTTCTTGACGGAACAGAAATATACTTTTATTTCCATTTGTTAAGCACAGCTTTTTCTGCAGCAATATACATGTAAAGTCTGCCTTAAACTTGATAATTGCAAATCTTACCTATTTTTCTCCACTATCAGGATATGGATTTGAAACATACTCCGATAAAAGAAAATCACCCCAGAAATATTTTCTTTCTTATAGAAGAGGAAGCTGAAACACAAAGTTTAAATGACAAGGGTGAGAGTAGGAAGAAGAACAAGGAAAACCTCAGTGGTTTAGGGGAGAAATAGAAAGTACAGGTTCAAATCACTTTTTTTCTTTTCTGGCTTGGTCCCTGATGTAACTCAAAAGAAACCATTTTAGAGTTCAACTTTTAGAATTCTTTAAATTTTGATGTCCATATTGAGACAGTAAGGTTGCTCATAGTTCTTGAAAATAAGCCACTATGTGTTTCAAAAGCTGTGCCAACCTGAAGTGTGAAGTCTTTTGAAAATATTCTGGTTATTTTGATGCATTAGGCTTAGTGCAATTTGCTTTACTAAAAAGTAACTTGAATTTACACTTCCGTTTATTGATAAATAACTACTGAAGTTCCAACAAAAATTTGTCATAATTCTTCAAAGAAAGTCAAGAAAAAGGCAAGGAAGACATGCTTCTGTATGATGAGAAATGTATATCAAATCAGAAGTCAAGAATGCGAGTGTAAATTTTGCATGTCTGTTTGTATGTATCAGTGCACAAGACTGCCTGGAGACCATTTGCCCCAAACATATCACGTTAAAGTCAATGAAATCATCATCCAACAGCAACATGGAAAATACAAAGAAACTTCTTAATAAAAAAAGACTCAGATGGAAAAGTATAAACATTTGTATCAGGGAATAGAGTCTTCAGAGTGGAAAGAGTACTGGTCAATACTTGGTATGACATTGCCTGAAGACCCCACATTACTCTGCCTTATCCAGAGAGAGACAAATTCCCATTGGATGCCACAAGCTCCCACAAAGACTCCACTCTGCTACTTACTTTTCTCACTCCCTTCTTCATCTCTGCTGTTTCATGGCCACTGACACCAAGGATGTCATCAACTAGGACATGCCCTACAAGTTCTTCCTTTCTAGGTATCATGGAGTTATTCCTAGCACTCTCAGTTTCCTTGATGTTTGCATTCCACCACATATTCCCTTTAGAAGACATTGGAAGGATTAAAACACCCCATAAGAATTAGTTATAGGTGATCCTTGAAACACCAATGAAGAGAAGGAAAAACAAACAAAGAAATATCTGGCTTCTCTTAAAGATGTAATCACTAAAATTCCTTTGGATTCATTTCCTGATCTGAACAGTTACCTATTTTCTACTCCATCAAATCTCCAGTATTTGGAGCAGAGATCTGGACTTTGGCTTCTAAGAACGTTGTGGCAAAATGTCTTAATCTTCCCTTCTTTTTTAACCAGCTTTCTTTTGAGATCCCATAGAACATGTCAAGGCACTCTCATAGACTCCTCAACTAAGACATGTTACACTTTCATCCTTTAAGGGCAAAGCCTATGATGGGTCCCAAGAGGTTGTACAGGCAGAGCATGCTTGTGGGGATAGATATTAAAACTGTTAACAGGTTGTCTGGGCATCTCCAGGCATAGCAAACTGTCCTGCTGAAATAGCACTTAGTTCTGTGACTGTGAGCATAACATGGGAAGAGAACAAACTGAAGCTTAGCAGAAAAGCTTTTGTACAGTGTGAGAGACTGCTCTTAAGACAGAATAGGAACAGAAGGGACAAGTAGGAATTAGTCTGAGAAGTACAGAAGTTTTTTTGCTCTTGTATTATATCTTGTCACATGCCCTTTTGTTACCATACTGTTTCCTGTATCCAGTGCTTGGAAACCATTCTCAGCTGTCACCACTGAGTAACTGATCTTTATCGTAGTTTTGTTGGCTGACTTTTCGCTTGGAGTGACTCCTTGCTGTGCTGCATAGTGCAGGGTGATGACTCTTGAGAACTGAGAAACATCTAATGATTCTTCCTGGGAAGTAGTGAAAAGCTTAGTTAGTTCCCAGAGAAAATGAAACTATGGCAGATAGGGACTAATAAAAAATTAAAAACAAGACTGTCAGAGGACATGAATTCTAGCAGGACCAGAATGTGAGCATTTGGGAACAAAAAGGATTACCAAACTTTTCCAAATGTTCTAATATTCTCACAGCCCATTCTTGCCAACTATCTTTTTTCTCAGTATCATAGCAATAAGACAGCTGAAAGTGTAAAAGTTAAATTCAAGTGGTCTTACCTTCAATGGAAGTCTCTCTATACTTTCTTCTTTTCTTGACAGAAAGGGAGTCTCCTGCTGGTTCAGATTCTCTGGAGAGACAGTTGCTTTTTGATATTAAGTACTAAACTTGAAAAGATAGGGGTCTCCAAGCACTGTAGTATACATTCACTTCAATAAAAAGAAGTTTCCAGCTTGTATTGTGCCTTTTTCTGTCTTCCAAACTACATTAATTTCTCACTTTCTAGAAATTCCATTCCTTTCACCTGCCACGGTTGCAGAAGACAGTTCAGCTGATGTCCCCTGAAGGAAAAAGATCTCACTGGAAGGATTTCTGCCTTTTCTAAATCTGCATTGAAGATGGACTGTACCTGCCGTGCTCATTGTTAATACTTTTGGAGTAGAAATTGAGATATTCTGAGAAGGAAGCATATATTATTTAAGCAGTTAGATGGCTTTTTGCAAAACTGGCTTGCATTGGCGCCTGCTTTGAATACACAAAGACTCTTCTTGTGATTCTACTTAGTGAGAGGAAAAATAAACTTCTGAGAAAGAAAAAGAAAATCATACAGAGGGTATAAAATGCAGAAAAGCAGAATGTCAAATAATTGAGAAATAAATGAGAAAAGAAAGACAATGGCTGCCCTTTCAAGGAATGTCTGTAACTGAAAGAAGTAGACACCACAGTTTGTGTTTAGGTTGTTGTTTGCCCTGTGAGGAAAGTGATCCTTCAGTTTGTTGTAGGACTGAACCCCTGAGGCACTCCTGCAGTTGGTCTTCAGAATGACTTAGCTGATATCCACATGTAAGGGAAGGGGGAAAGGCACTGTTCAGTTACTCAACTCTGTCACTTCTGACTGTGTCTACAAAGGCAGTACCTATGAAGTATTTCTGAATTATTTTTTTGTCTGTAGTACACCACCTTTGAGCATAGCCTTGAGGCATCTGTGGAGATGTTGCTCTGGTTCATTAGCAGAGGGAGGAAGCCAGGGCCGGAAAATAAACGTCTTGCCACATCTGTTTCTGTGTATCCAGTTAGCAAAAAAAGAGATGCTTAACTAGTGTTTCACAAAGAGCTGGTAATAGATCAACTCGTACTGGCTGGAAATATTTCTTAGTAAAAATAAATTATTTTTATTATCTAGAGAAAGATTAAGAGAAAGGACATTGAGCAATATTCCTCAAACACATCTTTGTTAGTGACTGCTTGACTCAGTAACCCACTGAGAGCTGGAATAACAAGCTAGCAGAGTTATTATTCAAGACATTAGGTATTGTCATGATATTATGAAATGTTGAATTTTTTTAATTGCGAGCTTTAAAATTTGCACATTTTAAAGTGCTTTTTTAAGTAGGAAAATATAAATCTAGAGAATTAATGGAACAATTTATACAGATCTTTATGTTTTAATACCATATCCCATGATAGCTGTAAAACATTCTTTTTCATCTTCATCTCAATAATGCTATGAAAGACCTGTTGCTTAAGCCAACATGAAAACTCTTTGCCCTTGGAGATGCATATTGATGAATATAACAGCTCTATTTCTTCAAAAGATAAGAAACATGGCATTGTGCTGCATTTTAATGGTGTGAAATATGAGGTGTTCACCCTGGAATTATCGTGGATTTAGATATCCTGGAGAAAAGGTGATTTGAAAGTGAGATTAATTAAATGGACCCATAATTTGCCACCAAAGTGTGATTTTTTTATTAAATTGGTTTTCTCCTGCCTTCTTTAGAATTTTATTTCCACATTATTCCTACTCATTAAAAAAATGAGGATATAAAAAAGAAAGTGTGATGCTTATTTTTCCTTTGTCCCACCTTTATTCTTTTGTTGAAAATATTTTCAGTGAATGAAGAGGTTTCTAATAATTGTAAGACTTAGTAATTCATTAAGAATTTACTTCATGAAAGAAATGAATGAAAGAATTTCAGAAGAGCCCTGGTTGTGGATTTGATAACTTTGCTTCTAGTTTTACAACTTGCCTGCCACTTAATATTAGCTGTGGTCTTTTCACTTGTCTGTGTTTCTGCCTTTGAAATGGGAATCTTTAGAAAATGTTGTGGCATATACTGATAAGAAGAAATATGGTAGAGTTGGGCAGTATTTCTAAACATAATGCCGTCAGATCCCAGCCTGAACAACTAAACCGCTGTGCTTCGTCTCCGTTGCAGGACTAAGAAGTTATCAGCACCACAGGAGCCCAACTCCTTTTTGTGCTGTTCTCGTCCAGAGTTGTTAACAGTAAAAGACTGAGAAAATAAGTGCTCAAATTTTCGTCGTATTTTTACCCTTTATTTTATATTTTTTCCCTGGGATACTAAGAAACCATTGTACCCCAGACTCGTATCCTCAGAAACTAAATAGCCAAAGCCTTGAACTAATTGCAAGAGCAAAAATAAAATTTAAGCTTAGCAGCTTAGTCTGCTGCTTTGAAATCTAAAATGTAAGAATATGCATGGAGACATGTGGAGACACTGGAGCATGTCCAGAGGAGGGCAACAAGGCTGGTGAGGGGCTTGGGACACAAGTCCTGTGAGGAACGGCTGAGGGAGCTGGGGTTGTTTAGCCTGGAGGAGACTCAGAGGTGACCTTATCACTCTCTACAACTTCTTGAAAGGTGGTTGGAGTGGTGGGGGTTGGTCTCTTTTTCCAGGCAACAACTGATAGAACAAGAGGACACAGTCTTAAGTTGCGCCAAGGGAAATATAGGTTGGATATTAGGAGAAATTTTTTTACAGAAAGAGTGATAAAATATTGGAATGGTCTACCCAGGGAGGTGGTGGAATCACCAGCCCTGGACATATTTAAAAAGAGATTGGATGTGGCACTCAGCACCATGGTTTAGTTCAGTTGAGGTGTTGGGACAGAGGTTGGACTCGATGATCTTGAAGGTCTCTTCCGACTTGGAAGAAGAAGAAGAAGAAGAAAAAAAAACTGTAATGTTGCATGATATGCATAATATTAATGTGTATTAATAGCAATGTACAAGTATGTATTAAAATATAAATGAAATCTTTAATGCCTTCTAACACCTTTTATGGAATAAAGACAAGTAAGAACAGATGCTTGCTAGCAGTTGTTATCAGACTTGACATTAGGTGTACAGAAACCAGATAACATGGTCCAACTGTAGGTTATTATTTTTTCCATCTTGTGTTCTGAGTTTTTTTCTGAACTGTCATGTTACATATTTGTCTGAGGTAAAATATTGGAAAAAGGGGCATATGGCCTGAATCACCCTATAGAATGAGCAATGCTGAGAAAGTTTGTGAGTTAATATAAGACAGCTAAGTCCAGAAAAAAAAAAGGAAAAGAAATAAAAGAGGAGGAAGGCAATGACAGGACATGACATACATGAACAAAGGAATGAAAAGGAAAACAAAAAGAAAAA
>VWPU01000781.1:0-66645 GCA_013398955.1 Callaeas wilsoni
GCAGGGCCGGAGCCCCGGGCAGGGTCACGGCAGGGATCGCGGCGGTAGGGTGGATCGGAGGTGGGCAGGGTTGGATGCGGTTGGCTCAGGCAGGGAAGCACGGACGAAGCAACAGGGCAATGGTCAGGGACACAGGAAGCAGGACAGGCATGAGGGCCAGCAAGAGCCAGAGAGGGCAGGAGAGCCAAAAGGCAGGCTGGCACCAGGGCAAAAGGGACGAAAATTGAGCTAGGGCCAGGTCAAAGGAACAGCAAGCCCTGAAGCTCATGATGCAGTTGCTTTTATGCCCCCTGACTCCTCCCAAAGTCCACCTGCTGACAGGAGACCATTGGCCCAGTCCAACCTTCCATGGCAGCCCATTGATGGAGACCTTTTGCCGTCTGAATGGAGAAGCCTCTCTGGGGAGTGCAGTGTCTCCTGCTGACTGTCTGTCCCATGTGAAGTGTTGCCAGGCAAAGTCTCCCCACAGACAAGGCTTTCTCCCATCTTCTCCTAGCTGCCTCCTGTAAGTGGCACATGTGCACCCCCTCCCCCACATGCCTCTGACAAAAAGTGTTGAGACAAATCAAAGCTAAATTGACTCCTCACACCATCTTTGATAATAAAATTGGTTATGTTCCTACAGACATCCTTTAGACAAATCTCTCCTTGCAGAGCACATAATGAGTGAGGTACTTCCAGACACTGCAAAGAAAGATATTTATGTATCTTAAACTGAGGTGTTAAAAAAAGTTAGTGCAATCAAGTATTTCTTAATCCAGTTTCTGAAGATAACATCATTTTGACAGGCTCTGAAGGGTATTTCACTGTATTCCCTCTGCACAACTTTACGATAAGATCACACAGTCAGCAGGAAAATCATTTGATGCAGATAAGTGATCTGTGCTGGATTAGTTTTTCTGTTTTAATTTTTATATGGTCAGAAGATATTCATCAAATTTTAACAGCTTCTTTAATATGAGGGGGGGAAAAAAGTGTAGTGGTATAAATCTAACTATTCAAAAAAGGGTAGTGGTATAAATCTAACTCAAAAAACCTGCCATCTTCCCAAATGAAATTCAACTTGTTTTGAATTGACACTGGACCAGCAGCAAAGTAAATAAAATCCTTTTGTATGTTTTGAGTCAATTAATATATCCAGCCAATAGATAGTGACTTGTGTTTGGCCAATTTTTTTCCTATAGATGCACATGTCTAAACACACATAATTTAAGATAGGGTAGATTACAGAAGATATAAGATTTATGTGATATTCTTCCGTATGTGCCATGGTGCAATGACCTACATAGAAAATGAGGTACTTACTGAGGTAGCTACAGTGCTACTGTTAAGAGATTTATCCTTTTTTAGTGAAATGGTGAACAAATGCATGTGTAAGCACTGTGAGAAGCATGGTCTCCCTATTATGGAATTCATGTTCCTCAATAATCAGGAAGACCAATTATCTGTCCCACAAGAAGCCACAAATTTAAGTATGTTAATAAATATATCTCATTCAGGAAGCATGGGAGAAGAGGAGGTAGAAAAAGAAAAATAAGCCAGTTTTTGTTCTTTCTGCTGCAATATTTCTTCCATGCACTGAAAACTTCTGGCAGGCCAAAAGCATTCAAGTCCAAAACAGAAACTAGTCTACAGCATTAGAGAGATTTTAATCAAGTCTGATGCATTTTGCAGAGAAAAATAGTTCGGTGAAGGAAAAGAAATGTGTATTTATCAGAGCAGCAAAGATTGCCCAAAAATGCAGTTGAGAGGTTTTAGGAACACCCCTTAGTAATCAGTACTCTTCTCTGATGAATTACAGAGAGAAGCTTAGGTCATTTGTACAAGATTGAGTTTGTTTGCTCCAGAAGTTTTTGCTTAAGATTGGTGATTTTGGAGGATACCACGGGTGGAAGCTCACTTAAGGGTAATAAGCATGAGCCAAGAGTAGCACTAATGCCATGGTCAGCATTGGTCGCTTCGGTAACACAAGGGCAGAGGAACCTTCCAGAGAAATGGGAAACCCACCAGGCTTCTGAATTCACAATCAAACAAGTTGGTTTGGCTGATGCTGGGCAGTGAGGAGGAGCCTCACCTACCCAACAGTTTGGCTTCAAATCACAAGTTGGTTTGGCTGATGCTGGGCAGTGAGGAGGAGCCTCACCTACCCAACAGTTTGGCTTCAAATCACAAGTTGGTTTGGCTGATGCTGGGCAGTGAGGAGGAGCCTCACCTACCCAACAGTTTGGCTTCAAATCTTTTGGAGAACCTAAATACTGAAAAGGGGACCATTATTAACAAGTTTTTCTAAAGCAGACATACTCTGAAAAGTTGGGATGGGCCATGTATATACCTTATATTAAATTATGTTTTTAAATTTTTCATATTAATGTTAGAATAAAGTTTAGCATTGTTTTTATTGGACTTTGCATGCAAAAAGGAGGAAGACAAGTAAAATTACAGCCAGTTTTTTATTTATATGATAATATAATTCTTGTCAGAGTTACAAGTAAGTTATAAAATAGAAAATTATGATTTGAAAAGGAGTGGTTTGGGGCTGTTTTGATGAGACAAGGCAACATCAATACAGAGGAAATTATAGTAATTCTTTCATTTGATCTGTCTAGAAACTGCCATACTTTTATCAGATTTCATTCCATGTTTTCTCCCATGGTAGGAAACATAAATCTTTCTATTCAGTTGTTTTCAGACTGTTGGAAGTTTTCTATTTTCTTACTGGTTCAACTGACAGGTCTATTTTTAGGCCATTCTGAAGATGCTAAGCATGAGTGACACAGTGATATCCCAACAAGCAGTGTGTCAGAGGACAAAATCTCCATAAATACCCCTGAACCTCCGGAGAAGGACCAGAGTTTACTACAGGATTACCACTTCAACAGAACCATGTCCATCACTCCAACAGGACTGCGGCTACCATTCAAACGGACCACTACCACCACCCTGACCAACAGAGTGTCAGGTCGTATTCTGACTCCGTCAGTTTAAGCCACTGTTTCTGTGTTACTGCCTTTATTTAAATTTTCCTATGAAATTGTAGTTCTGACTTAGAATCTAACATTGGTTTGCTTTCAAACTAGTACAAAAAGGCAGAGGTTTTTAATCTGAGACTAAATTATACTTCTAAACATTTTAAGATCCTTTACAGGTCTTACAGATACAAGGAGTGGTTTAAGGAAGGTTTAATATAAATGAGCAGTTGTCTCAGTATTTTCCTAGAATAGGTTGAATGGCTTATAGCTGTATTTATTTATTTATAAAGAGAAAATCAGTTTGCAAGGACGTTGTGTTAAATATACAAAGGCAGTTATAGAAAAGAGTATAAACTTAGATTCTTCCCATTCTGCATTTATAAAATATTTTTATTTGCCCAGAGTGCATTTTCTAGTTAAAGAAAAATTGATCCAGTTCAGAGCACAGAAAGCTTGCACAAAATATATGAGGCAGTTGGAGCATTTTCCTGAGTTTAATTTTCTGCAATGGATTATTTAATTATTTTTCTGCCAGTGCTATATGCTAATGTTTAGCTGAACACACTAGACTTCCATGGACTACTGAGTTGTTAATCCACCTCAGAAAGCTAAATTTCCAATGAGGAAGAGAAGTTAACGCTGGGAATATTTTGTTTAGAGCATTAGGAATTATATAGGAAATCACAGAGGTGATTAAGCACAGAAAAGAAAATAAAATATTTGCCACTATTGCTTTGCAACAACAATGGCCATGGAACCATTAAGAATTTTTTGATGAGTATTTCTCTACCCAGTGCATCATCAAGGAGGCCACTGGAAAATTCTGTCTTTCATATGTTTTAGCACATTCTGAAAGTGCACAGGTTTGTGGCCAAAAAGAGGTATTAAAAGAGCTATTACTTCAGCAGTAGAGCAGTATTAATGGGCCTCTCTAACTGCAGCAAACCAATAGACCTTGGCGATAACTTTGTTTCTTAACAGGTTCTCACAGTTTTGACTCAGAAAAATGAGGAGCAGGATCTCAGGGCATTGCTGTTCCAGACATACCCACCACAATGGGTCCATAAAGCCATCAAACTGTCTATTCTCTGCTCAGATGTTCATTTTTACAAATTGAATAGCCTGATTTGGAGGAGGAGGAGTTTCATCCACCTTACCTAGTAATCAGAAATCTCTCTTTGGATGTAGGCTGGCATCCTTCCAAAACTGGACCTGCACTCTCTGGGTGAAGGACTCAACAGCTACTCTAGTGGAGTACTAAGTAGTCATATTAAACAATGATCTGTTTAATCCTGTATAATAATGATTAATAAAAGTAAGTGCCTGTTTCTACAGAACAAGATCCTCTGAGCACATTTCTTGGACAGTATTGTATTGCAAGCTTGGACAGGTTTGGAAAAGTAAGCAAACTGCTGAGACAGGTACTAGACACCTACAGATAGGCTTAATTTAGGTCTCTGTGTATACTAACAATTATATTTACTCCAGAGTAGATGTTCCTCTCCGTCTCTTCTTCACAAGCAGGAGAGATACAGTCTCTCCTGTGTTTTGGGAATATCATCTAGCTTCACATGAACTCACTGTAGCTGCCTCATCTTCCCAGCTTTCCTCAGCTTTTAACTACTTTTTACAAGCATCAACAGGAGACACAACTTGTGTTTTTAGACAAACATTTTCTGAAAACAACTGTTCTCTGTGACCTAAAGTAATACCTTTTAAAAATTATTATTCATGAAGCCATAAATATATGACTTCACTGAAGTTTCTGGCTTAACTTCCAATTCTTTTTTTTCCTTCAGTTTACAGCATAGAATTTGATTAGAGGGATTACTGAGTTTTAGATAGAATGGTGTAGAAATAGCATAGTGAGTTAGAGGGAATGGCAACAAGTGGAGATTTGAAGAAAAACATTGAGATTATAGTGTGAAAGTGGTGAAAAAAGTTTGAACCTCCTGCTCAGGAACAGTCCTTTCCATCTACACTCTTGTTCAAATATTCTATAGACAACAATTTTGGGTTTCAAGAACTCTTAAGAGGTGCTTAGCAGCACATATTCCTCTCTGAGCTTCTCCAACACCATCATAGTCCTGAATTTCTTTTGTTTTCTTCCCTATTCATGACAGACTGCTTCTCTGAAGCAGCAAGTGATAGAACAAGAGGAAATGGCCTCAAGTAGTGCCAGGAGAGGTTTAGATGGGATATTAAGAAAAATTTCTTCCCTGGAAAGATTTTCAAGCCCTAGCACAGGCTGCTCAGGGCACTGGAGAAGTCATCATCCCCGGAGTGATTTAAACGTGTAGATGTGTTGTTCAGGGGCACACTTTAGTGGGCTTGGGAGCTCTGGGTAAATGCATAGACTCTATGATCTCAGAGGTCTTTTCCAACCTATACGATTCAGTGATTCTACAATTCTGAGATGCTTGCTGTTTTTCTGTATTTTGGATGCATGAGTATACGAACAGAAAGACACAGTCGGCATTTGAAACCTCCTGTGGTAAAATTTTGGCGTCCACTGTTGGGCACAGTCTGCTTTAACTTGTGCCTAAAATCATTTCAGGTGCCAGCAATGAAACCAGCAAGGCAAATGTAGACATTATTTCCCATGTTCTTGTATATAAGATTTCCAGAAGAAAAACAGAGACATTCTAAATTATAATAAAAGCAAAGTATAAATATCAGTCAGAGCACTGAAAAGCAGGAGATATGTGCTGAGTCACTTCTGTGCTGTGAAGCTGGGAACACATAATGCTCAGAGCTGAAAAACATAGTAAATTAAAATAAGAAAAGGAGACTTAATCAAACACAATTTGCTCATCATTTAAGGGACAATAGGACATGTTTACTTAGAATGACATTTACTGCTGTTTCCATAAAGTGTAGAGGGAGGAGAAGCAGCTCTGGACTCTCAGCAATTGCAAAAGTCCACACAGTAAGAAGGCCCTATTTTAGTTAACATGTTGTCAGTCTTTAATGAGCAGTAGTATAACAGCTGTTTTTGAGGTAATTTCTTTTGACACTATTAGATTACAAGCTGTTTATTGCATTCTTCTCCCCAGACTGCTCCCTGGATACAGGCAGGGAGTCAAGAGGTCAGAGGTCTAAAGCCAGGAGCTAAAGGATTTGTCATCATTTAACAGCCCACTTGTTGCTATGTACTCTTCAAACTGGACAGTGCAGCCTAGCAGGACAATGTGATCCATGTCATATTTTATGCCTCCAAAAGAGCAATTGGGTCTGCAGAACCAACCTGGCATCATCAGTGTGTACCTGGGGGTCATGGGATGCAGCAAAATAGCCTCAACTAACATGATGATAATGGTTGTCTATACCTGCACTCAATATTCTGACATAAACTTTCAAAACACAATGAGTGCTGGATATGACATAAGCAGATAAGAAAGCAAACCTGCTGCTCTGGGTCATTATGGCTGTGCCTCAAATTCCACTTTTAGTTACATGAGTGTAACTGGAAGAGAACTGTTCACAATTCCTGCACAATTCCTGTACTTTCCTGCTGCGCCTTCTTACACTTCCTTTCTGGAAAGAAACCCAAGTCACACTAGGGTTTCTTTCCAGAAATATGAAAAAAAAATTAGTTTAAATTGTCTGCAGTTAGTAGACAATGAGATATTGTCTGTAAGAACCACATGAACACGGGAAGGCTGATCTACTAGGAGTCTGAGAAAACACAGTTGACTGAAAAAATATGGGAGCTGGATGACTTTTCCCCAAAAGAAAAATGGATAAACTTTTCCTGCAATTGAAGACAAGAATTTCAAGCTCTAGAAGTGTGGTTATTTATGAAGGGAATTCTTGCAAAGAAGGTGCCTTCTTTGAGGAGGATTATATTCAGAAAATAAAACCCAGGAATATTAACATTGTTTAATTCTTTGTACCAATCACATCTTTTACATATCAGAAGAGATATTTGATATCAGCTCTAGTCCTATTAAATTTGATTCTTTACATGCACAAGCCAAAAAAGGTTCATATTTTTCCTTTATAGTATGCCCAAAGAAAATATCCAAGCAAAACAGAAAAGCAGCATTCAGGTACCTTTAAAGATAGACAGCAAATCAATCAAAATTTGTTGTTTTCTTTGCTCCTTTGCTGTCAGTATTGTGGACACTGCAAGATGATGAGACACAAAGGCACTTTCTGAAATCACATTTTTATAGAAGGACCTTAATAAATCAAAAAGTTATTGAAACTATCATGAAGGGCAATTTGAGTATTCATTCTGCCTTAAGACTGCTTTTTTGAAACTGAAACCTCTGATTGCTTAGTCTTTGCCCAGATTCAACTGTGCAATCATAAGCTCTGGATTGCAAGGACCTTCCTTTGCAAGGTCCTGCTGTGTGCGCCAGAAACTGGAGGGATGTGGAGTAGATACTCCTTGATGAAGGGTTGCTGTATTTTCCTGTGCTATATTTTCCTTGTCTGAAAGAGAGGGAAGAGCTAATGGAGGTAAAACTGAACCAGCTGTGTTCACCAGGTGGTGTTAGTCACTGCATCCCATGCATAGGATGTTTCTCCTTGGTTTTAAGAATGAAAAAGGTACATAAGTCCTTTACACTCCTTGAGAGAGGACATCCATGGTACTTCATGTCTGCACAGCCTAGCTCTTACAGAGGTTCACAGGTAAGACTGGATCACAGTCAAGGAGGTTTTGGGGATCTCTGGGATGTGTTTTCAAAGCACTGACCTCATCTGCATGAATGACAGCTGCATGTGACCTTCTCCCCCAGCCTGAACCCCAGTAATGTGGTCAGCATAACTAACACCATTTTACAAGGCAAGTAGCCAGTCTCTGTACGGTCATGCATTTGTCCCATTCCCCACATTATCAGGGCCTGCAGGTCCTGTGCACTAAGCGGACAAAACAAACAGACCTCTTCTTCCTTTCCTTCAAGGTCCCTGGACACCAGGCTGGTTACTCCCCTCCTCACCAGCTTTGAAGGTCCCAGGCCAGCCCGATGGTGGTGATAGACCCAGCGCAGCAGAGGGAGGCACAACAGCACAGAGCACTGTCCAGAAAATCAGTTTACCGTGTAAATCAAAAACTGGGTGTGATTTTTCTTGTCTTCCTCCTCTCTGGATGCAAAGTCCAATAAAAACAATGCTAAACTTTATTCTAACATTAATATGAAAAATTTAAAAACATAATTTAATATAAGGTATATAAACGGTCTGCATACTAAAATGAATATCCAAAAGTAATGCACCATAGAATGAACATAATAGCTCCAAAACATTTACATTCGCAAGCCAACTGACTATTAATTATCTCTTTGAGTTCATGAGATATACCTCAGAGAGGGGGGATTTTTCTACATACTAGGTCATATTTATCCATCAATTTCACTCCACAAATTTCAAAGGGACTGAAATAACGCAAGGTAAAAGTTAAGAAACTGAAATGAACAGCAAGGTAAAAGTTAAGAAAAGTACCTACACCCTACATTAAAAAGCTGCTGTGAAGACAAGACAGGGAAACTGCCTAAAAATGTGGGATTGTATTTCTTGGTGCTATAATCCCACCTTTGGGAAACTATTTCATGCTGCATTACAAATTCTAAAAAACATATTTTGAAATTTGTTGTTTGTTATGCTTGTTTTTAAAAAAGATTGGTTTATTTTATTTTATTTTATTTTGTTTTATTTTATTCTGTTTTTAAATTGAAAGAAGAATCTACCACTTCTGCTGGAGACTAATCAGAAAGGCACTGGTTACCGAAAAGAAGCTTGATTAAAAAGAAAATATTCAAATGAGCACTTTGTAAATTTGCAGACTGATATGAGTTTTATTACTCCAGATAAAATGTAATCAATGTATTTAGAATTAGTGGCTTCAAACATAATTGTAAAATTGAGGACTTTAAGAGTTAGAACTAGAAAGTTATATATTCTGCAGTGCCTAGCCAAGTCTGGGTGTGGCCTTATCTGATTCAGAGAAATGTCCTGTTCATGTCTTGTACTAAATTGCCCTGGTCATGTGGTTTTACACACGGAGGTGGGGTTATTTTTTTTACTTACCAGGCGATGATTCCTCATTTGGTTTGTAAAGAAGTGCCAGTCAGTGTTGGAACTGGTAGTACTGACTTTTGCGTGTGTTCCTCTCCCGATTAGGACAATTGAGAGTGGGACAATTAAGGACAGCAGCCAGGCTGGGACATATAAATCAGCTTCCCTGTAGGTCCTCCTGTTACCTCTGTCAACTTACAGTTGGTACAGGCTACACATCTGCCTACCACCAGCTTTAATCAAAATCCATCATGTCCAGAGACAGCATCATCCAGAATGGAGAAAGAAACTTGCCTGCTGCCAGCACCCTTTGTTCCTTCCATCTGGGTAGGACAGGATTACCCAGGATTAGCCAACAATTATGTTCTCTGAACTGATCAATTCAGTCAAATTACTGTGCAAAGTAAATTGATCCTCCCAAACAAAGGGATCTGCCAGTGGCGAGGTACCTGAGAAAGCAGCATGCCTGTGTAAACAGTGCTGTCCTTGCCACAGTGTGGTGTGTCAGCACCATATGGTGCTACTATGAATTTATTAACTGACAGATTAACTCATCTCAGCACTTGGGATGCCCAGTTTCCAGCTGTGAGGATGATTGATGGGCTAACTACTGCTTCAGTCTCGCAAGTTATTTCCTCCATTTAACAGAGTCAAGAAGAGAGAAAATTGCCCCCTTTGTAAATGCTAATCTCACCACTCCTTCGAAGACCCACCATAGCAATTTATTTCAGGCAAAGTCTTAAAATTGGTATAGTACACATCAAATGCATACTAATTAGCAATTTCTTTTGAAGGCTCTATCACTTATTAAGGGTCTCCCTTTCCATATGTTCATCATGCCCCACTTCACCCCTTAATTACAATACAGCACTTTCTAGTAATTGCGAGAAGGTACGCAGTATCTGTATTATACCTTCTGAGATGTACCTTAGGGTCAGGTAGAAAGCGGGCAGACAGGCCCAAATCCTTAGAGGAACAGCCCTCTTTTTAGGCATGTTCCTTTTATTCTTACTGGCAATGTTTCTTAAGGGAATGCCCCATGAAAAGTGCATTTCTTTAGAAAAGGCAAATCTCTTGTCCACAAGACATTGCACCCACACTGGTAATGAGGTCATGGTTTCCCCACTGCTGCTCAATAGGGTCTCACTACCAGCAATCTATTTCTTGGTATCTTCTAGTGGGAAGATATCAATAAATCTTAAAACAGGCTATCTCCATGGATCAGAGAATTTGGTCTGCCCAAACTGCTCTGCATTTACTCAGACCATGATTATTTTTTTACCTTGTCTGATTCTTTACTGATTATATAATGGTTCTTAAAAGCCTAGCACACTGCAACTGGTCTGTACCCCCTCTCATATCAGAACTACAGTATGAAGATATAAAAGAAGCCAGGAACTAAAACCACCCAAACTGAGAGGCATATAAAAAATTTACACATTTTTCTTGGCGAAAATATTAAAATGCACTTCTTGTTTCCCTGCACTAGGCAACAGCAACAATAACCTTGGTAAGTAACTCTTCTTTAGGCTTATAATGGCATAAGAGTAACTGGAGATGGCTAAATAAAGGGCCAAGTTCTAAAGCAAGTTTCACTACTAGGGTATTTATTTCCACATGATCCTTGTAGGTAACTATGAGTTCATTTAGTTCTTTATTTTTTGCCACACACACAGCTTCTAAAGCCCCAGTAAACTGACTACATTGTTAGGGAACGAGGCACACTTTGTAATGCAGGTGAGAACAATTAAAAGCTACAGATACTTGCTGAAATATATGCCTTAATCACTCCTTTATTGCTTAAAAGATGAATATGCCTATTTTGTGTTGACTTAAAAGAAAATTGTAATTTCAGCATATATGTAAGGGTGATCTTTTTTTTGAGGGAGAAAGAAACTATGGTTCTCTTAGTCTCTCCTGTGCAAAGAAAGCAGACCTCGTTTGAAGCTAGGAGAAAATTTTCATTCAAAGATTTAATATTTTCCCTCGGTTTTGTTGGAACTTATTTTCAATCAAGATTTTTCTGCCAGTACTAAGTGAAAAAAATTAAATATCCTTATCTTTTAAAAGGAACATTAAAGGAAGCACTATCTCACTTCCGTTCATATTTTAGCATTTAAAATAATTACGTCAGACATTAAAACCAAAGTTAAAACAGATGCTAGCACGTATGTGTGCTGTCTGCCAGCAAGTTCCAGGTTTGGGTTTGCTAACAACAAAAATTCACTGAGCAGACATATTTGCGAAATTTGTGGTAGCTCTAAGAGATTTAACTCATTTGTACTTTAGAAATTCTGTGGTGTAAGACCAAGAATCCATTTCAGGACATCCTAGGGATGACTTTCAACTTGGCGTAACCTTTCCCCTGAGATGCACCAGCAACACTGTCAGAGGAGGCTCTCATGAGCTCCAGAGACCACAGTGATTTGGGCTGGCAGCCAATTTATTCTAACCTGTGCACCTGTCTACTACAAAAAAAGAATCCACGCATCTTTAATTCACACGGCCCTTACAAAATGTCACATTAACAGTAATATTTAACTACATTTGTATAGGTAAGATTAAATATTTGCATGAGACCTGTGGACACGGTGAGACCACGGTTAAACAGAGACCTGCCCCCTCCCAGCAGCAGTCTCGGTCCAAGCCTTTGGTCTCAGTGCTTGAAGCAACAACTATACTCATCCTGTAACAGCTCACCTTGACTTCTTCTGGGCAGTGGAGGTTTTTACAGGATATCTACCTGTTGAAACATCCCTTGCTGGGATTTCCAGAATAAAAGAGTTTGATTTAAAAAAGTTTCTTTTAATTTAACACACAGTCTTGGAAATAATTGTGAAAGATAATGAAATTATTTCCCATTCCCTTGAAGAGTTTGCAGGTTTTTTTAACCAAACCAATTAATCTACTAAGTCTGTATAGCATTGAACTTCTATTTTTAGCACTCAAATCCTTGTAAACACAATGTGATGTCAGGAACAGTTTTTCAAACTGTGTTAAAAACCTAAAGCAACAACAAAAAAAAACAAATAAATAAGCAAAATCTAAAAAACCCAATTTAAAAAGACATTTTGCCTGGGCTAGTGACTGAACAAAAATAGTCCCTCACTTGAGAAGCAGGTACTTAAAGAGAGCTTACAAATGAAAAGGAGAAATGAGGAGCTTCTTTCCTCATTTCCTCATTACATATATCTGCACATGCATGTACCTATATATGTTTACATTTGTGTCTCTATATATTTGAATATGTGTATATTTATCCCATCTATATCTATGTATATATATATATATATATAAAATAATGCTATAACTTAACATCTTGCATTTGAGAGGGGAGCATATAGCACAGCATTTTTTTGAGCACTGAAGCTTGACAGTGCTGCATTTTCTTTGAAGTTTAATCATATTTCAAAGGATTAAAGCATTTTTTACTTTTAAAAATCCCAACCAACATGTATCTCTAGGCTGGCACTTTGTACAAATGTCCTGTCTGTGTCCATTATTTTTGGGAAGGGCCAACATCTTCAACTTCAAAAAAATAATTATTTAAACTGGGAACTGACAGACCCATGCAGTCCTGCAAATGCCAATGTTATCATGAAGAAATGTCATTAAGTTGTCTGTGCCAGGTAGAGGTTCGGCCAATCACTCAGTGTTCATCTTTTTTCATTAGCTATTAGCTTTGTTGTGTTTAGGTGCTTTATTTTCAGCTGGAGCACCATGTTGACCAAACTACAACTCTTACTTCATCTAATAAGGAGCACAACATCCTTCTGTCCTCAACTTAGGCATCTCAAAAGCATCCTTAAAATATGAAATCCTCTGTCAACTGACCTTAACAACATGATAATAATGCCATATTCCTTTCTAAGACAAGATCAAAGCTTCAGACAAGGTGGTGTATATCTTGGATATTCAGATTCAAAAATGGCAGTCCATTGAACCCAGAGATCTCTTGTTGCTGATTTTATAGTGTGAAATTGCTTTTAAAGGAAGCATCCAGTTATATGGCAGTATTTAACTGCTGTCCTAAGTTCATGTAATATTAAGTGCTTTGTTCAAGTGTGGGGGGTTTTCTCCTGATATACTGTCATTTCTTTTAATACAGAAAATGAACATGGAGCCAAGGCTCAGATCTGCAGAGACATCAGAAATTCCAAGGAATCTTCAACCCAGCCCTCTTTAGCCTAGCTTTTAATTTTACAGGCAGCAATTAATATTTGCTTTCTTTCCGCTCCTTAAATTTTAACTGTCCTGCACAGATCTAGGAGAGGCTCTAACCTCATAATAACCTCAAGGTTATTAGCAGTCACTGGGCAATTTCCTCCCGCTTTCCTTCTCCCCTTCCCCAGCTCCATAAAAACATATTTATCTCTTATAGCGCAAAAGTGACAAACCAATACTTACCACCAATGCATGAGAAGCCTCTTAGTCTGGATGTGGGCTCCAAAATGCTGCGTTGATCTGGCCTGTGAGGACATGAAATGCCCAAATATTCACTGCAAGAACTTCTGCTCCTGACCAATTGTCAGATAAGACAATAATTTTTCCTCACAAACTGCAAGAACTGCAGTCATTGAGTTGCTGTCTCCCAGAACAGTTGCAAGCAGACCTAAATCTGGATCCTTCCTCTTATCTAGGAATTTCTCATGACCAGAGGTGATAGAAGAATCACCTGAACCCTCTCTCCAAAGATTCTATGAGAACAGGAGAAAATCCTTGAGCAGCCATTGAAAGTGAGAGCTGTTTTAAAGCACCAAAGCAGCCAAGTAGAAAAAAAGTAATCATGACAGAAGAATTGGCCATGTTTCCTATGGTAAAATTCCCAATTGATGGAACATAAAACTTTTCACTTGAATTAGTGCAAGAGCATTTTGAGGGCAATAGTCTGAAGAAACAAAGCATTTTTAATTGGAGTAACAGAAGGGAGAAGGGGCACTTCTCACTGTGCTAATTGGAAAAGCAAACTCACTGATTTTCCTCACTGAATCGGTCAAGAGCTTTCTTTCACGCTTTAGTTCATTTAAACATGGCACTTTTGTGGCTCCACCGCATTGCACACAGATGGCATGCTTTTGTTAAAGTGACAACAGCATTGCTTACTTGTCAGCCTGGATAACCTCAGATAACATGAAGAAACTGCTTACATTATGCTTAATGGAAGTTTCATTCATTTTGTCCCTTCATCCTTTCCCTTTATCTGAGTTTTTTAGTCTTAATGCTCCTCTCATTTACAGGAATGCCCTGGGCACAGAAAAGCTGCCTCAGAAAAACAGCACATCACCTTTCCTTCCCTGGTGTGCAGCCCCCTATGAAAGCTCCTGTGACTCTTCAGGGGTGCCAGAAAAACAGGAGAAAGAAGCAGGAAGTGGGCAAGAGGGAATGACAGAAGCCTGTGTACATATTAAGTGCGACTCATTAAAGCGAGTCTCAGTGAATATGGCCCCACACAAGGATGAAGGCACAGACAATTAATGACAACCACCTCAGCAAAGACACAGAAGCAACAAGTTGCCTTCCTGCGCTGGCCTTGATATTGTCTGCCAGAGCCATTGCAGCACACATGAAGCGTACATACGCCACACATGAAGCACCCTTGCCTTGGACCTTGTGGCTGATGTGTGTGGGAATAATTATGTGGAACCCTGGATTTCAGTTTCCACAGGGCAGAGTGTTAAGAGTCAAGCCCCTGTATGTGCTTTCTTACTCTCAAGATGAGAGAAACTGAATTGCAGTGGGAAAAGGAGGCTGAGCTCTGGAAATGATACCCTGTGAGTTTGCACATCTTCCTGCTGGATTTCACTTAAATGACGAGGTGTGCTGGTTTGGACACAAATCCGGGAGGAAACAACCCGAGAGGGGCGTCTCTCTCTCTCTCTCTCCTGCCTGCCAGGCAAGCAGACCCCGGCAGCACCTCCCCCACAGGTTCAGGAAAAATAATTTCTCGAGTGAAAGTGAAAAAAACTATTTATTTAACAAAACAGAGTCCCCTGCTGTCACGGGAAAAAGGATATTGAAACCCCCTCCCCCGTCCCCTAAAAGAGGACTATGGATTTTAGAGTTCTTTCTGTAGGTAAAACCTGCAGTCCTGAGCTGGGCCGGGCCGGCCAGGCAGGGTCCGACGATCCCCCTTGGAGGGTCCCGCCGAGCAGGTCCGGAGATGACAGCCGGTCTCAGATGAAAAGCAAACCAAAAACAGTCCAAAAAGGAAAAGAAGCTGCTGAGGCAGATCACAGTCCCTTCTCCGCTGAAAGCCGAAGAGACTAGCGAGCAAAAATCCTCTAACCAACCAAATGTTGTCAGAATCGGGAGAGAAAAGAATGCAAAACATTCTAGTTGCAAGGTCAAGCTGGCCGCTTTGAAGAGTTCTCTCGGCTTTTCTCTCCCCCCTTTGCAATTTAAAGGTACACTAGAAATCAAGCAGGCGATGGGGAATACAGTATGGTCATAGAATCACCCCAAGACACGAGGTGACGCACAGTCTAGACCATTTCATGTCACTGGGTTGCAGGAGCAGGCTAAAAGTTGTTTTTACCACCACTGTTGAAATAGACAATTTTGCACAGTTTTTTGGAGATTGACAACCCTTGGATGTTTTGGCCATGTTTATCCAAATGCCTGTTCATTAATTAACTCAGTGGGAAGATCTACAGTGAGACATTGCCAGGTCTGCCATGGCCTCAGAAAAATACTTAAGGAAAAGCACCACAATGAAGGGCACACAATCTTTCTGTCAGAAGATGTGCAGTTGTCTATGAAATTGCTGTGATATACTGGGATTCATGTCCAAAAAGATGTGAGAGTCCCATTTTCATGCCTGTTCTTTTCTTGCATTTTTCCCTTTTACCACTGAGGTTTTTCCAGCTGCTACCACCATCAAGGTTCATTATAGAGGCATGGTTTTTCAGTTCTTTGTCCTGGGCACCAGTAGGTACAAGAGCAATTCACAGCCTGAACATGAAACCTCCTGTCTCCTGCTACTCTTCCTTTGACAGCTAAGTAGGAAAGGGTGGTTACCCACCTATGGGAAATGAAAGGGTATTGCCATCTCACCCATCCTCTGAGCTGGCAAGACATGGAAACATGACACACCTTAAGCTTTTGTGCAAACTTTGAGTTCTCATTATCAGATACTTGTTTCAGGACTAATGTGCAAACAGTTTAGTTAAAAGGCCATTCAGGATGGTCTCGTATGTAACTTCTGGATAAATCTGGCATGAAAAGAGGTTGACAATTTCATGTACCTTTGTGCTTTCTTTTGTTTTGAACCCAGTCTTAAATGCATTGTGGATCATTTCCTCTTGCAGAATAGCTGAACATTCCCAGTTTCCTGTGACCCATCCCTTCTCTCATCACTATACCAATAAATGCCCATCATCTGATTAGGTGTTTTCCAGCCTATGTTACCAGAAGTAGTGATATTGATAGTAACAGGACACTTTGAGTTAAAAGATTAGCAGAAACAAATCCTAATGAAATATATCAACAGAATTTTGACATGAATTTCATTTTACATATAGGAACTGGAACAGCTTTAGTAGAGGAAGGTATAATTATGTTAGATAGTTAAGACTTAGCAGTCCCCAGAGCACCAGGGCAATAGGGTCTTCACCACCACTGTGTCCGAGTGTCAGTCCAGCTCTTTAGGCTTGAAGGCAGTACAAAGAAATCTTTTGCAAAATCACAGTGAAACATGAATGAGTTTTGCTCTTCTGTCTGTATATAAGAAGAAAATACTACTTCAATTTCTATGTGAAACTTCAAAAACAGGCTTAATCTGACTCTGCACCCAGAACTTGTCTCTCTGATGAAGAGGATTTTGCTTCCTCCAGAGACAGGAATGTGTGGGAAGGTGGAGGAGTGTTCTGTAGCTATCCTTGTGGACTTTCAAGGGTGAATGCAGGCTAGGAAGAGTATTAATTCTAAAGAAAAGTAATAGAAATATAAATACAAAAATGAACATAGACTTGCCTCTGAATCCTAACGTCTTTATCCTTGGGGATTTTGATTCCATTACAAATATTAGGAAAGATCAAGGGCATTTTATTTTAAGGGCAAGTCTAATTGGAAAGAAGTTAATTCGACAAAAGTGGAAATCAGCTAAAGAATTTAAAATTGATGTGAGATATGCAGTGGAAGTGTCAGATCCTTTAGGATTCTTCCCACTCTTGACTCAAACCTTCAAGGAACATCTTATATCTTTTAAACCCAAACCCACTCTTTCATCTTATCCTCCTAAGTTCTCCTAGCCCTTCCTCTGCACATTTTGCCTTTAATATTCTTGCAGAATAGCCTCTCCCCTTCCTAGCATGCTTTTTTGGAGGCATAAAATGCTGCCTATTATGTATCTGGACCACCAAGAAAAGATGCAGAACATCCTCCCCGTTGGTTATTTTAGCTGCCCCCTTCTGAAGCTCACTTTGTCTATTTTCACTGCCTCTGCCAGTAGGGGAGGCTCAGACAGATGGCAAATACTGGCTTTTTAATAAGGAATATATGTGTGGCAAACCAAACCTCATCTCAGTCACAGAGTGGCATCCAAGGAGATGTTCTTAAGAAAATCCACATCAATGAAAATTAGAGGAGGAGGATTTACTCATTTTCTAGAATTAAGATTTTCTTTACATATGTTCTTCTTCATCGGCTGTTGACCTGATGCATCTCAAGTGAGAGAAGAAACAAAAAAGACAATTTGGCCATGCAAATGAAGTAGACAATGGGCAAGAGAGAGAGATGAGATTAAATGAGACTAGTTTCAAATTTCTTTCTTACCTGGCTGTCTAAAGAGACAAAGCTCATGCTTTCACAGGTTAAGAGGCATGTACTCCTATCTGCACCTGTGCATCTGTGTGTCTTCCTTCCTAACATCCTTTCAGTGAAATTGCAGAGTGCATTGGCTGAAGCTATTATATTCCTACAAGGTTTATGAGAAAACATTATGAAGTTCTGCTAGGCCAAGTGCAACGTCATGTCCTTGAGTCAAGGCAATCCCAAGCACAAATTACAAGCTGGGAGGAGAATGGATTGAGAGCAGCCCTAAGAAGAAGGACTTTGGAGTGTTGGTGGATGAGAAGCTCTACATGTGTGCTCCCAGATTAGAAAGCCTCTGTCCTTGGCTGCAGCCAAACAAGCGTGACCAAAGCAGGTTGAGGGAAGGGATTATGCCCTTCTACTTCTCCCTCATGAAACCACACTGGGTCCACTCCTGGGGCCCCCAGAATAAGAAGGACATCACCTTGTTGGATTGGGTCCAGGGCAGGTCATGAGGGCTGGAGCAGCTCTCCTATGAGGAAAGGCTGACAGGGGTTGTTTGGCCTGGAGAAGAGAAAGTTCTGGGGAGACCTAAGAGCACCCTCCAGTAACTAACAGTGCTAGAAGAGAGCTGGAGAGGGACTTTCGACAACAGCATGGAGTGATAGGATAAAGGGGAATGTTTTCAAGCTGAAAGAGGGCAAGGTTATATTAGATGTTAGAAAGAAATTCTTCTCTGTGAGAGTGGTGACACGCTAGCACAGGTTGCTCAGAAAAGCTCTGGATGCCCCATCCCTGTAAGTGTTCAAGGTCAAGTTGGACAAGGTTTTAAGCAACCTGGTCTAACGGAAATTGTC
Source organism: Callaeas wilsoni (assembly GCA_013398955.1). NCBI lineage: Eukaryota > Metazoa > Chordata > Aves > Passeriformes > Callaeidae > Callaeas > Callaeas wilsoni. The sequence goes on from VWPU01000781.1 coordinate 18,602, forward strand.
CCTGTCCATGGCATGCAGGTCACACTGGGTGATCTTTAGGGTGTCTTCCAACCCAGATTGTCCTATGAATCCATGATTCTATGAAACAAAGTGTTACCATCTGCTTGTCTTGCTGGGAATCTGCTCCCAATTGGCCTCTGGTGAATCCTCCTGCCCGCTTTGTCTAACTATGCACAGCTGCTTTTGCTTTCCTGATAAACACGGTTTGATGTGCAAGGTCCTATAAACATATCTACCAAAGCAGTCTGCATACAGGATAAGTACCGGCTCTGCCTCTCCTTGCTGAGAGAAAATACCTGCATGCTCTGTAGTTAAAATCAATAATATAAAGGCAATTTGTTATTATTGCCCTCAATAAAAAGCTCCATAATACTGAAACCATTTAGATGTTATTTTGGGTACACAGAGATTTTACAATTCCTCTAATTGTGTTAGAAGCAATACAAAATTGCAAGATATCACTGAATGATATCTGCTGTATAAAAATGGGAAGGAGTTACATCATAAGTAATGAGTTGGAAATGGAGCTGGTTACAGAAATTTACAAACTCCAAAGGTACAGCATCTGTAAAATGGAGGACCCAAACCACATTTCTGTGTACTGCCTGGACTTGCTTAATAAAAAAGCTTAATGTGAAGCAAAGACACTTTCAAGAAAAGCATGTAAGCTACAAGCAAAAAAATCGCAAATCGTATATTTTACTTAATCTTTACATTTGCAAGTAAGAGTGAAATGTTTTAAAATCAACTGTATAATGAGAAATAACCAAGAGAAGCAAATAACTTCAGTCTTATTCAGAGGCTGCTTTTATTCAGAGGTAAATTTTATCAAACCTGGCAGAACCTGATAGGTTGTGAACATGTGAGAGTCTTTTGTTTATCAGCCCACCCTTAAAACTTCAGCTTACAGAAAATAAAGCAAGAAGACACCACTCAAAAATGGAAATAATAATTTCTAAAACCAAAGCGCTTGCATGTTAAGCCAAAATATTAATATTGATAGTAGAAGAATATCTGGTGGGCTTAATGATATAGAAGTACATAGTCAAAATGAATTTTTATTTTTTGCTGATAAAGACGCTATAATCTTGGTCTTATGACATATTTATCATAAGGACTAAAGAATGAAGGACACAACTCTGAAATTTCACTTTATAGATGTAACATTTCTTTTGACTCAACAAAACTTTCCAGAAGGTGAGCATATGTTTATAGCTGTGCTTAAGACAGCGGGCACACAATAAGCAGATTTCTTAGGAACATGCTTAAATTTAATTATCCAAATGAAAATCATTGCATTCTCTATATCCCTGATGTTTGTATCAGTTCAGGCATCTTATCAAAGAGGTGACAAGTAAACATCTCTGGGAACCAAATTTTGTTCTAATGACCCCACATACTGCTGGGTTAAACTGGATGGAACACGGGCCAACTTTCAGAAAAATCAACACAATAGAAAGTAGTCAGCTCCTGCTGAGTATTTCAACTGCCTGCTTGGGTTTGCTAAATGTTTAGTAGCTCTCCCTGGGCACACCTCAGGGTCTGAGGTATTGTAGGCAGCTCTAGACCATGCAATGCTGCAGTTGAGACCATATCACCACAGATGAGGGAACATGCCCCCAGGGAATGCTATCCTTCTAGATAGCAGGGCAGGCCACAAAGCAGTGTGAGTTTGCTCTTGCAGTTGTCTCTTAGAGGAGTGAAAAATTACAGTGTTTTCTACTTCAAAAGTTTCTGTTCTGCCATTTTGCTTTCAAAGAGGATGGGGAAGGAATGGGCTACAAGTTCAGTGGGAAAATTATCGAATCAGTTAAAATTTTGATCCCACCAAATAAGTAGATTAGACCTCCACTCACCATGACCTCCTACACATGAGACAGCCCTGTGAAAAATATTTCCAAAGGAAACTCCAAAGAAACGGTATTAGTCAGAAAGATTACCTTGGGGAATTTTGCCAGACCAGGACCAGTTTACCTATATGCAAAATGATTCTTTAAATGTCTCTGAGGGTGGAGGGTCTTAATTTTGCTTCCAAAACAAATGCATTTTCAGCCCAGTGGCAGTCTCTACCACCTATTAATAACTGACTCAGCTGAAGGTTGTATTAACTCTCTGCACATCCATGATCAAGAGACTCTCTAAGATATTACTTTTCCTGATGCAAGAAAGTTTGTAGCATCTGACAGATCCATGGTCAGCTGGGTTATGTCTGGATAAGGAATCATACTTTAAAAAATGTATTTTTTCTTACAGTTTAGGAGTATGGTTCAAACTTGGGAACAAAACATTAGGAAATTATTGTTAATTCATCTACAAGAAGTTATGTTTTTCGTCAGGCAATTAAGCCAAAAAGCAGGATGCAATGACAGTTTTAATACAGAGTTTATCCTGTTGATAAAGGGCATCAAAGCCAAAGGAGCATTAGGAATAATAAAAAAAAAAGAAAGTAGGGATTGAGGCTAGCAGTGTTAGAGTGTGAACAAGACATCAAAATGTAAAAGACCATTAAGGTAAGAGGTTAGTTATGGTCTTCAGAGAGCAAGGCATTCCTGTTCATGGCACTCTAGCAATACATCTTCAAATAACATTTCTCATCAGGTTTGTTTTCGTGATGAAGGAGGGTTAAAACATAGCCATCTGTACTTTTACACTTCTGTGCTCACAGAAACACATCTCAAGCATATTCTTCTATACAATCTGGACCACTCCATACAACAAAACTTCAGGCAGTTGTGGGAAAAGGTCTTTGTGATGGGTACCATAGCTGACTATGATGATAAGTAGGGAAAAATGCATGAGCTAGAAATCATAAAACTTTTTAGCTTGGAAAAGTCCTTTAAAGTTGGAAAAGATCATTGACTCCAAGTGTTAACCTAGCTAAGATAGCTTATTATGATGGCATCTTCTACAATTAAAGACCCAAGTGTAATGGGCACAGTAGTGCTGCACACATGCTGTCAGACTGTATCATGATCGAATTCTTTGGGGAAATTTAAATAATGGAATAAATTACTCTTAAGTTAAATTATATACTTTATAACCCAATTCTTATTTTAGAAACATTTAATAATATTAAATTACCTAAATGTCTAAGGAGTGCTATGCTTATAATTGCTGGGAGAATCATTCCAAAAATGGAACCCCCAAATGAGCCAACCCCAGTTCTGGTCCACTCACTCACAGATTGTGAGTACTCTGAAAAAGTTCACTTTCAACTATCTAAGTGCATTTGACACTGCTTCTAGTTGAAAGGCATTAGTTGACCTCCAATCCTCTCTCAAAGTAACACAAAAAATTACTTGCAAATTTAGTGATATGTGGAAGCCACACACTTGAGTCTGTTCTGTTGCTGCTTCTTCCCAAGAGGAAACTCCAGTAGAACATTGCAAAATATAAATCAGTTGCAGTGAGAGGCTGTTATTTTGAATTTTTATAGGATGGGAACCAGTGGTGTGATTAACATTACATGTAGTACAGTGAACAGTCTTATATTCATCCTTTTCTAGGCAGTTCATATGCTTAAAGTTTACATTTTCTGCAATGTGCTTCAAATCTTTTAATTGCTTGTAACAAAAGCTTAGTATCATAGGCAGTCACTCTACTTCACTAGCAAGATATAAAGCATCTACTGTGACTGAGAGGACTAACAGATTGGAGACGGTGCGTTAAAATCAGGATGCTAAAGCTATTGCTGTTTCTCTGTTTAATCCATCTTTCAAACAGATGGATGGACAGCTCAGAATGAGCTGATCTACTCACAGATCAGTTCCCAGCTTGTTGGTTTTCATGTTAGCCCACTAATGTGAGCAAATTCAGCTTTTGTTTCTTTCTTAATAAACCATGATGAAACCAGTGTCAATTCAGGAGCTGATTCATGAATGGATTGGATTATTTTGTTATTTGGAGGATTAATATGTCATTGAGAGATAGGGAAAATGCCTGAGAGATATAACTAATCTGCTGGTCAATTTTCATTGCTTTCCCTGACTCCTATATCCACTTTTGCAAGAAACTCATTTGCCTGAGAATCTCATTCTGAATTTTGTTGTGCTTTTTCTATCACAGTTTTCACAGCATTTCCCTGCAACAGATACCTGAAAGGTGTTGTTCAAAAGAGCACTTTGAGTAATACTTAAAATTAATGGTCTTCTACATGTGTTTTAATAATTTGCCATGTTGTTCCCAGCTATTCTTTCAAGGTTTGTCTAATTCATTTAACACCACATTTAGCAGCTTTACCAGATGTTTAGACAGACCCCTACTTGATGCAACACCCGGAAGGGTATTTTTCATAGCTCCCACTCTGCCACACTGAAACGCCACACCCTGGCACTGAAAAACAACAAATAAGAGACAATTGAGCCTTGCATGGATGCCTTTAGTTCCTCTTCTCCCTTTCCCACACTGATACTGGGTAAAAGTAATCTCCCATGTGTAGCTGATTACAGCATAAAAAGTGGGACAATCTCACCCAGTTTGGGAGTTTCCTTCATTTCCATATGGTGATAATAAACAACTTTTTTCTTAAGGCTTGCTTGCCTGAGTACCTTCCCCTGTTTCTTTCCATCTTCCCCTGTTTTCATGCTCATTTTGTCTGCGGTTGCAGAACACTAGGAGTTGCCCTGCTTTCCTCTTTGTAGCTCAAGGAATGTGAAGACCATCTCATGTTAGACCTGGGAAGATGCAATAGATATGATATCACAAAACCCTTCAGATATTTTTATGGTAACAGAGAGGTAGATTTAATTGTTTCTCAAAGCCAGAACAATATGCAAAACTACAGTTCTGTCTGACTGAATTACACTTTGTCTTGATCCATCATTATTTTAGGTCGTCAAATAAAAGGAATAGAGGCAAACGACATGTTGAGATCCTCCAATGCCCTTAACTTGTGTACTTTTTTCAGCAGCAATTTCTAGCATCACGTTATGAAATACCAGATGCCTGAGGCAATGAGCTATTTTCTCCACAAGCCTGCAACATCATTTAGTATTTAAGAAACTAACATAAGAAGAGTTGATCAGATTAGTGTCCAGAAAGAGAGAAAAAAATCCAGAGCACATTTTAAGAAATAAAATTTAGTAAGAGGAGGGAGGCAATTTTCAGTGTTTTAGCTAAGCTTTGTGAGAAATCCAGTGACATTCACTTCAGCTGGAATGATGGCAGAGCTGCAGAGCTGAGATCTCCTATCAGGATCCGATGATGGAGCGGGTAGAATTTGGTGAGGAGTTCTTGGCATAACAATGAAAACTTGTATTCTATGCCCTAGAAAGAGGTGTCTGAGAAATCTGGAAGATATTGGAGTATACAGATCCTGAATCAGAACCTTTTTAATGCATTTCCTTAAAATTCTTACTTCTAGTGGTTTTTTCCCATTGTATTGGTGTTTTTGAAATCTACCATTTATAAGGCACAAAAACGAGAAAGAACTCTTCTGTAGCAAAGGGATGGAGTTGCTGCTAACACATATCACCCTCACTTGATCAGAACAATGGCATTCAGATGCCTAGAAATCTGCCACTACCAGGCAGCTCCCACCCCTCTTTTCCTTCTTGTCTTACAGACACAATTTGGATTGTAGACATCAAAGCGCTGAAAGTCAATTGAGTATTTTCAGCCATTGTAAAGATCAGACAGCCTCTTTTTATTTTTTTCTGATTTTCATCTGTTTCTTAATAAAACTGACAACACTTTCTCTACTTGCATAGAATTGACGTATCAGGTATATTTGATGAAGGAACCTGAGTAAACTGCAAAATAGCAATTAAATTCCTGGAACCATCAATGAAAAAATGTTTGCTTTGTCACTGCTTAATGAGAAGACAGCCTTGGCTCTTTCAAATTTTGTCATAAAGTGTTTCAGTGACTAGTTAACTGTGAATCTTTTGATCTCTTGATTTTGACAGACAATGACCCTGTCATCATATCAAAAAACTTCCTATTACAATAAGTGGAGAATTGCAGCTCTCTGGAGATATCCTCAGGGCAAAGTGTATATGAATACACACGGAAGATGGAGAAAAAGGGAGAGATCTATAGCATCTAGCCTATTTAAGGATTTTCCATACTAGAAATACAATTGTGTCATGGGACCAACCCACTTACAACAGAATTTCACAGTAGAGTGCAGCTGGCAACCTTAACCTTTAAGCCTTGCTGTAGAACATAGCTATGGACCCATCAACACTACAGAAAAGGACCATAATGTATTTGGGTCAGGGTATAACTATGCTGTAACTCCATCCCTTGTTATAGATGTGATTTTACCACAGACAAGAACTTCTAAAGTCCAGTTTTGTATTATATGTCTTGTTCACTACTAATAATTGCTGTTGCTGCTGCTGCTGCTGCTACTGCTGTCCTTGGAGAGAAACCACTGGCTGTGACCCTTTCTTTTTGTAAAACAATCCCTTTAGCAGCAATATTACTAGTTCTGGGAAACCCTAATGCAGATTATTGAAGCTGTTTTACTGCATATAAGTAAACAACAATTTTTTGCATAGCAAATTTCTAACTATGTGCACAAAAATGAAGACCAAACAGCAAAGAAGAGTTGTTGCTATCAGAAACTGTCTAATTCTGTGCTCTTCCTCGGAAGTAGAAGTCAAGGCCATTAAAGAGCCTCCTTTCAGCTTCTGCTACTGACATAAACTTGGTATGCACCCTTCAGGTTTGTTACCTTAACCTCGTTACCCGTGTTAGATGATAAACCCAGCAAGAGAGAAGAATTCTTTATATGCTGCTTACAAAATCCATTGGACTGATTTTCGGAGGGTGGGGGATGGTTATGTTTGTGTTTTAAAGGTGAGCAGATGATGAACTCATCTAAATTCCCACCTTTATTCCAAAATCTTAGGAGGGACATGGGAAAATGTCCTAAGAGCTACGATGGGTCCACCTTTCCTCTGCACTCCTACAGATGGATGGGTAATGCTTCCCACTTCTGCTACTCTACTGATGAAGTGCAGGGCTCCTATGGGGAGGCACACCTACTGGATGTGATCGGTAAGCCTGCAAGGAGCAGGGAGATCTGTAGTGAAACGTGCTGCAAGGCCACAGTTGCAGCAGTGCCTTGTACCTCCAGCTGCCATACACCACCTACCCTATAGTCCATAGGGTGCTCAGAGGATGGCTTATGGCTCTGCTGTGCAGCTCTAAGGGTAGAGACCCTACCAGACATGTAGCCAGGTTTGATGATTTCCGTATGGATAGTCTTCCTTCAGAAGGATCTTCTCAAAGAGCAAACTGTTAGCCACTCCATGCACTTGTGTCCCAAACCCAACCATGCCAAGGAGGGATGAATTGACTGTGCTCAGGGCAAAGCAGACAGGACTAGCTGAAGTACATTTGCTTTGAAATCTTTGCAATGGGAACCAAACACGTGTCCTTTAGGGCACAGCATGACTCTCTGAAGAAAAGTTACGTGGAGAGCAGGAGGGCAGAGGAAGTATTGCAGAGTGCCAGCCGTGCATTCTGGTGGAAATGTGGCCTCTGCTTTAATGCTATGGCTTCCCAAGCATGATAGAAGTAAAACTGGTGGGGAAGTTGCACTGGTTTTCATTGCTGTTTTAGCTGTCTTCCCTGCTTTCATCTGCAGGATGGTGATACAGAGCCTAGGGCTGGAACCATGTCCTGCACATCTATCCCCTCCTCCAAATTTGTGCATCAATTCTGGGTTACAGCATTATCCTAGTAAACCAGTCACAGCAATGGTAGAGCCTGAGGGGATACACAGCTCTGCCTGTAGCTACAGTCATGCAATTTTCAGGGAATTACTGGTGTTAGAATCGGTGCTGATTGGCTTCTCACAACTTCTTCTGCTAGAGAGCCAGGTGAGGAGGGAAGGGCATGTTGCAGAAGTTAGTTGTACTTGTTAATTCATCATAGTTCTTATTATTGAAGTTTCCTTTCCCACTTTTTTCTTCAAGATTTACAACTTCTTGCTGAAATTTAAAGGCTCTCCCTGCAAAATAGTGAAATAGCAGGTGCTGGAATGTTTTTCTAGTCTTAAATCTGCCTTATGTCTCCAATAATCAACTCTTGGTTCCGTTTTCACTCAGCTCTTGTCTATATTTACAGATCAGTCAACAACAAATAACGTGTTTTATCTTGGCAATATCCAAGCAGCATTCACAGAGAAAATCGAACACAACAAAAAGAAAAGCACTGCTCTCAGTATCTGAAGCTGAACACAGGGAAAGCACAAACATACTCAACATGCCCTAAATTACCAGCTGTGAGTGATGTTAAAATTTTCCGCATTCCGATCCTTCTCTTACTGATAAAGGCATCCATTGACAGAAAATTCTTACTGCATTTTGTTCTTATTGCAGATGTCCTACAGTGTCAGCGTTCCTGAAGGCACATTGACAGGAGCCCTGTAAATCTTGACAGCCTGCAATTTCACTAAAGACATCTCATGGAAGGGGCTCCACAAAGACAAAATTCAGCCTCTAGCAAATTCAGCAGAGACAGTTGCAAATGCTGAAAATTGCTTCTTATGCCACGTGGTTGAAATCAGATTAATGCTACAGCATGAGTCAGTGTTGGGAAGAAAAAACACATTGCACACCTTAAAATAAATCAGCATAGCAACAAACACTAGAAATACTTTTTTCACTTAGGAACTGATCAAAAACCAGTATCTAATAATACCTACATTTTGCAATGGTGTGTGTTGCTGATCACTCCGCAAAAGAGAAGTACTTCAGAGATTAATCTGTTACAGACTTTTGTTTTACAGGAAAAAAAAACCAGAGGGATATTGTAAGACAGTTGTGAGACTTTGTAAACTCATTATTCAGATTCATCCGCCTGTAAATACCTGGATTGCAACTCTCTATCACCTAGGTGAGATTCATTAGCTCTAGGTAAAAAAACCACAATTATTTCTTATTATGGATGACCATGGTAGGTACCCAGAAACTACTACTTATGGATAAGCCATGATCTTTAATAAAAAAAAATGAAAAATATATATCACTAGGGCTTGATGCACTGTATCATTTCCCCATGCAATACCATTCCAGCACTCTTCGTAAGCCCTGCTCTACCTCTTCATAACTCAGTTATGATTCTTCATCCTTCCCTGAATTGCCTCAAAAATATGACAGTCAGTCAGAATAGTGCTGTTGATAATCACCGGTAAAAAAGCTTTTCCTGTTAAGCCATGCCCTTAGCCTCTCTCCATGTTGTACACATTAGAGTGGGATATGTCCTTTGTGCCAAAAAAAAAGAAAGGAGAAAGTGAATATTTCCATATTACAGAATATTCTGAGTTGAAAGGGACCCAGAATGATCATCAAGTCCAACTCTTAAGTGACTGGCCCCTAGAGGGATCATTGGCGTTACTAGCACTCTGCTCTAACCAACTGAGATAATCAGTCTCCTGTCCTTTGTTTGGCTCCCAGCCATGGAATATTTTCATAATAAAACTAATCAACTTATATTGCTGGCCATTTTATTTACTAAACACATAAATGCACATTTTAAACATTATTCTGGCAAGAACTATGACATAGTTTTATGTTACTCATCAATTTATTACTAAACAATTATATGTATTATATATCCTCTATAGGCAATGTGTGTGTGCCTGTTCATGACTTGCTTGGAAAAAAATTATGGCAGAGAAGGCATTGGAATTTTGGAACAGTAATTTCTAAGAATGATTGCTCCTTACCTCACCCCTCAAACTCTGTTTGGCTAAGTGAAAGAAAGTAGGCAAGTATTTTGTGACTCCAAAAATGAAACTTCTCTGTGTGTGCTACCAACGCTTCTGCTGAAAGTTACTGCCATAAATGGCAAATAAAATGCAATTTTGGCACATATTTGGGTGAGACATCTTTTTTTCTGTAGCTGTAAGGAAGTAGAGTTTTTTTGGTTAGGCTTTCATTTTGCTGCTGAAAATGAGGTTTGGCTTTCAAGAACTTTCATTTCAATAAGAGTGGTTCTAGGTATTATATTCACACCATTTACCCAGCACTTCTTTTTCTTCAATTATTTAGCAATGTTAAGTGCAACATCATTTAGTTTACTAGGCTCTCTACGGTACCATTTACCAAATCAGAAATTATTTACAGGCACCAAACAAAATTAAAATTATGTGTACCGGGACTAATTAACTGTATTTACTGCAGACTGTAAAAATTGCATATGACTATAACTGTAAGAATAGATGAGTTTAAAGAGTAAATGTATAAAGGCTGTATTTAAAAAATCAGGTACACAGGGCTCAGAAACTTGCTATTTGAAGGGGACAAAGGGCAAAAGTGGTTTTGACTGCAAAGAAAACCTATCTCTTCTTCTATCCATCTATCCAAAGTATAAAGATATTATCATTTTGGCATCTACATCCCAGTTAGAGACGAGAGCTACAGAATGAGTTCCCATTGACCTTCCCGCTAATGACTGGACTCAGTTTATCCAGAAACAAGAAGCACAAAGTTGTACATGTCCACTCCATAAAGTTCTTGCTTGTACCAATGCCTGCACACAAGCATCACACTTTCAGACCCATAGCTGGGGTAATCATTAAAACTTCTCTGCATGCAGATGCAGTGCTTAATCCCTGGCTTATACTTTTGGTTAATCGGCAGCCACAAGTATGGCCAAATGTATTGTTTCATGAAGAAATTTCATCAGGCATCTGAAACATATTTAATATTAGACGTACTGCAAAATTGTTAGCAGGATGGGTTTAACTGTGGCTTTCACATAGTTTTGTGTGTTTAATTAACTGGTAGAATGAAGAAAAGACTGGGAGCTGAAAGCAAAGAAGTGCTTGCAAAAGAAAGTCCTGTGGATGTATTGTGCAATTCTAAAGCTGTCAAACACTATTTATAAAAAATTTAAAATTAAAAAGAAAAGAAGAAAGAGAAAATAAAAAGGAGGAACAACAGAATAGCTAACTTTTCCCTTCATGAGAGCCACCTATTTGCTTTTCCCCTGACTCTTTATGCAGGACAAATTTCTTGAGAAATTAGCCCACAATGAAGTACTCAGCAAAAAATATACATGGGTAAGCTCAGCTTCAAGGAAATGTCTCTGACCTACAGCTATAGATTCTTCAGGAAAAGAAACTACATCTTTTAAAGTACCAGCTGTTCTTCCTTCTGCAACTCTCTGGTTACCAGTTCAAATCTTATGAGTCAGGTTGTATAACACCACTGAAGCTGGATGAAATATTCATAACACAACGTGTCTACATCTGAGCACAATTCATTCACATAATTTAAACAATTGCACTAAATAGACTAAATGACAAAGGTTAACCATATAAGAGTGCTACATTACTCCTTGCTGGCTCTGTTATTCCTTGTCCAATTGGAATAAAACTCCAACAATAGCAGGAAAATTGTGTTAGATTAACACACTCTAAGTTTTAGTGGAGGTGGAAGAAGATAAAGAGGTTGCTTCTGAGAGAGAAGCTCCTCGAAACTTTTACTATGTCCAGCAGAGCCAGTCTCTAAAGGCTCTGACGATTGACATATTGGCTGGCCCAATTAGAGAAGCTCGCAATGCCTCTGTGATGACATATTTAAGAAGGAAATACAGGTGCGCCATTCCTCTTTCTTCCTGCCGTCTCGTGGGTGAGGGGGTGGCCAGGCCGCTTCCCAGCAGGCCCTCCAGGGCCCTTCCTGGCAGGGTGGCCAGGGTTCTTCCTGGCGCGGCCATCAAGGTCATGCTGAGGGGAAGGGGAGGGAACGGGGCATCCCGGCGCTGCGGGCAGGCCGGCGGCCAGGGCCAGGACTGGCCCCACTGCCGCCACCACCTTGGCACGGCCAGCGATGGACTTTGCCTGCCTGGCCACTTCTAGCCTGCCGCACCACAAAAAAAAGGACAAAACCAGCAGCAGCAGTTTCTCTTTTTTCGCCTCCCCACCTGAAGAGAGGCACTAAAAGAGCCGACGCCGCACCAGCAGGGAGAGGCATAGCGAGAAATTCCCCAATGCGAAGCCTGGATGAGACCAACCTTTCAGCAATGCAGAACTCTATAAAAACTTTTCAACTGATAGAACTAGAGAACAAATGCACCTACAGACACCAATTCTCTCCTGAATCAGAGAAAAGGAAAAGGTGAAGACACGTGAGGAGAACAACACGGCGACACCAAGGTCGGTACAATGGAGGGAGGGGAAGGAGGAGGTGCTCCAAGCATCGGAGCTGAGATTCTTCTGCAAGCCATGGTCAGGACTAAATACAACAAACTGTTCCCCTATAATTCATGAAGTGCATGGAGGAATGCAGAATTCACCCAGAGTCCGTGAGAAAAAAGGTAGCTGGGCTGGAGTGCGTGGATGCTGAGAAGCTGTGATCTGGCAAAAGGCTTGAACAGAGAGAGAGAGAACTGCTGCTTTCAGAGACAGAGGAAGAGGACTCTTGCTTTTATACTAGCACAGCTCAACCTTAAAAATTACACCCTGTAAACTAATGGCCCGCAAAAAAGCAATTGTGGGAAGACTGCTTTGCCCGTGGGAGAGTTTAACGTTGCAGCAGGTTCGGGCGGGACTGTGACTCATGAAAATTAGAACCAAATTGAAAAGGTCACAGAGAACTGTCTCCTGTGGGAACGACCTCATGGCATAGCAAAAGGGACTTCTCTCCCTAAGTGAACATAAGAAAGATTTTTAGAAGTGTCAAACTGACTAAAACTCACAGGTTTTGTCTCCCTGTGCTGTTGGAAAAAGAAAGAAAGACTGGGGGGGGGGGGGGGGGNGTGTTCTAAAGGTTTCTGTTCTCATTTTCCTTTTTTAATTCTATTAATAAATTTTTCTTTATTGTTTTCTTTTCTTTTAAAGTTTTGAGCTTATTTTGCCCTTAAGGTGTTTTCTCCTAATGCTTATCTCACCCCATGAGCTTTTTATTTGTTCTTTCCCCTCCTCTGCTCAGCTATAGCAGAGGAAAATGAGTGAATGGTTTTTCGTGAGTGCACTGGCGTTTGGCCAGCGTCCAACCCATGACAAAAACACAACCCATAAACTCAGACAAATGTCATATAGTAATTGAGTTCTCTTTTGTCTTTGAAGTAATATTGTGAAAATAATGATTTTTCCAACCCAAAGCAATACCTTTTCTTTAATCAACTTTAGATTCTGGGTTTGTTGACCAAAAGAGACATTTCAGGATTTTCTAAACTATGAGAAGAGATAAGATGGTATCAGGCTGTCTAAAATCTCTTTTCAAATCTTTGAAATATTTCCATCAGTTTTAAAAAGCTTCAAACTTTACCAAGAGTGATTAAAGTAATTAAGATTTTAGAAGGATTTGGGGAAGGAGGAAATTAAATAAAACAAATATTTTTCCACTCGCATCTCAAACATTCTATTGTTTGGTGATTTTATAACCATCTCTGTGTTTCCAAAGCCACTTTTTCTTTTCTGCAACAGCTTGCTTGCCCTCAAAAATGTCAACATGCAAAACCCATTCATGAAGTTCACTCTCAGTTTTAAGAAAACACCAGCCTTGGTATAGGCTGACGTGCTCTGACAGGCAAGGATTCATTAGGAAGGCATGGCACCAGTTCTATTACACACTAAGACAATTTGAGTTAAAAGAAGTTGTGAAGAAAGATTCTCCAAAGGATTTACTAATTTTTATATGGACGACTGATTCTGTGCCCTGATGCAAATGGATAAACAATCCTCCATCTATATTTCAGTTTTCTTACAGTAGTATGTTTCTTAGCTGAAACTCACCATGTAAGTCTTAAAAGTGTGTTATTGGTGCCATTTCACAGTAGGCACATAGAAACTGATGTCAGTAATTTTGAGCTTCATAAGCATTTATGTTTACTTCTCTGTAGACAGAAGTGTTGATTTCGGTGACCTCCAGTGCTGTAGTAGAAATAAGACATGCTGTTGGGAACTTGCCTACTACCCATGCTGCAATAAAAACATAGTCCAATATGGTCCAGTATGCTCCAACTGAAAACTGTCGTGAACATTGGTTTTGCTGCATTTCTCATCTGTTTGTCTTGAATTCTGAGTATGTCAGGAACTGATCCAGCCCCAATCCCTTCACATCCCATACCTTAATTTTTGACAGCCATCAGCTGAACAGGTTCAGTTTCATCCAGCAGTTAGCATGATACAAATAGGTCGCACCACTTTGCTCCCAGTTGTGTGGCTGCAATCCCAGATGCAGGTCACCAACAGCATGATTTTTTTGGCAGCTGTACTTATACCATGAAATGTTTCCATCTCCACAGCTATCAGCTGTGGAAGATAAGCCTGTATCAAGCACAAGCCATGAGATTTTGGTCTTTTTTAATCAGACTGTGTATGTGGTTCAGTTGTTTTCATTCTTTAATTGACCTACTTACTCATCACATAAGTAAATAAATTATTTTAATCTCTTCCACATTCTTTCCTGTGTATCAGGTATTATGATATATTCAGGAAAAAATCTAAATGTTCACATTGCTGAATGATCAAAGACAGGAATTTTAAAAGAAAAAAAAAGAAAACTTACAAAGCATTGAAAGGTAAAAGAATTTTTAATGGAAAAAAAAAGATAAGAAGTCCGCTATCCTCCAATGTATTTCCTTTGTATGGAAATTATTTTAGAAATATGAAACTGTAGTACTTTTTGCAAGAACCTACAGCAGCACTTTGAGATTCTAAACATTGGATATATTGCAACAACGGTTTTTCTTTCTAATTATTCTTTCCTCCCACTTCATGAACATGGGGAAAGTTAAGAAAGAGAGCATAAATTATAAATGACTGATATTAGCCATGTAACTTACACTGTTGGAAGGTTTTTGGCAAATGAACAGCCAAACTTCACTAAACAAAGATGAGAAGAACAGGAAAAATAAAATAAAATAGATCTTTTTAAAACTGGGAATTTGAAATTGCTAGGGTTTAGATTGTATTTAAACCAATTCCTTGTTTGCTCTTCCTGTTTACTGATCATCCACCCTAAAAATTACATTATTTTTCCATTGCCTGAAAATTTCTCAAGACTTTTGCATCACATTTTGAGTTCACAGTGATACAGCATTGCATAACTTCTGCTAGTCAGATATATAAATATAATTTAACACTTTCTAAAAGAAAACTTCTTATCCAGGTTGTCCCTAAATGTGTTCATGCCTAAAAACCCATGTTTAAGGACTGATATTTAGGAGGCATTCCATGGTCCTCATTCTGTAGGCAGTCCTCTGTTATCCTTGGAGTGTCTGCAGAAGTTAACTTAAAACAGAATGCAAAGACAGAAGGTCTCCTCAAACCCTTGACTCTCCCCCAAAAGTCATAAATTGTAGCATTTTACAGCTTCTCCCATTTTTTTCCTCTTTCCTTTCTCTGCATCATGTACTGCATATGCAAGACAGATAAATTTGTATGACGTGTCTTTCATTGTTTCTCCTGCTGTTTTCTTTCTTATTCTGAGTTTTAACCTCAGAGAATATGAACAGTCCCATCAAGGATTTCCTATGTTGGCCTGACTGGGAAGGATTTTCCCTGTAAGAAGCCAGAAGGGTTCCAGTATGAAATTACACTGATGAGCTAGCACATTGAGACAACTGTTTTCAATAGTGATGCACTGCTGTGGTGAAGCTGCCACCAGCTGGAGCCGCTTTTAACACTGTAAACTAAGAAAACTGTAGAGGCATGATTAGTAGGAGCAATAGAAAATGTGTGAAAGAAGAGAAATAGAGAGAGGGGAAAAGCCAGGCACTAATTAGCTAAGAAATTAAGTAACGTCACAAACACTTTGCACAGCCTCAGAGAAATAAGGGCTGAGCTGACATTAAAGGTCTGCAAAAAGGCTGAAGTTCGTAACTCCTACAGATTTCAAGAGGAATAAAAGATGCCATCACCTGGGCAAACAGTACCCTGCAAATCTAGTTCTTCATCACTTTAGTGTAATTTCAAACCAAAGTCCAACTACTATTTCTTTAAACTCACATGTTGAAATCAGCGTGGTGCCTCTGAGCTTTTCTCTGTATTTAGTATATTAGCTCTGACCAAGTGTGCTGGTTTTGGCTGGGGTAATTTTCTTCGCAGTGGCTGATATGGGTCTGTCTTCTGGATTTGTGTGAACACAGAGTTGATAATACAGATATGTTTTTGTTATTGCTGAGCAGGGCTTGCACAGAGCCAAGACCTTTTCTTCTGTTCATATGCTTTCCAAGCTGGTGAGGAAGTTGGGGGTGCTTGGGAGCATCGGAGGAGACACAGCCAGGAGAAATGACCAAAGGGATATTCCAGACCATGTGACATCGTGCTCAGTATATAAACTGGGGGAAGAAGGAGGAAAAGGGGGCATGTTTGGAGTGATGGTGTTTGTCTTAACAAGTCATCATTACCCTTGCTGGGGCCCTGCTCTCCAGGAGATGGCTGAACACCTACCCACCCAAGGCTGAGTTAATTCCTGGGTTTGCTTTCTATGTGCAGCTTTTGCTTTCCCTATTGAACTGTCTTTATCTCAGCCCATGAGTTTTCTGGTTTTTACCCTCTGTGTTCTTTCCCTGATCCTGCTAGTGAGAGAGTGAGAGAATGGCTGCCTGGGACTGGGGTGCTGGCTGCGGTGAAACCACAACAGAGGATCACACCTGCAACTTCACAGGCACTCAGTAAGGGGTTAGAGTTCATCTAAAAACTATCCATTGACTGATTTTTCATGGATTATTATCATGACATTGGAGATGTTGGAGGTTTTGCTGTAACTTATAGTACAGTGGTGACGATATAAGTGTGGAAACAGAGATGTAGGCAATCATACACAGAAGCATGTTAAACACATATATGTACAGTACTTAAAAGCAACATAAAACACGTTTCAAGATTTTTTTTATTCTTTTGTATTTAAATACTCAGACAGTAATAGTTTTGTGGAATTTGTACAAAGTGAAGATATTGTAAGTTAATGATATTAAATGTACTCCTCACAAAATATTTTACACTTTCCTTACATTAGCATGTGTTACTAACAATAATAAGTAATTGTGATATATGAAAACTGAATTCCTTGACCAGAACAGCATCTATTTGGCAAACAAGAGTAGCTAATACCTGCTTCATTGTCACCATGGAAGGGGGACTCACAGAAATTTAGAGGGGGGATGAAATAAAAGAAATGTGAAAAATATTAAAGTGATGCTGGAGATGAAAATTGAATAGGCATTTTTGAATGCGTGTTTACAGAAGTGTAATCAACGTCATATGTTTTTGTTGGTAGGGAAAATTAGATGTGCATATGCTAATAGGATGGTATAGTTCAAAATTTAAACACGTGAGTTGAAAGTGAAGTTACCTTCCTGCTGCAACAGACTGTGGCCCCTGCAGGTTGCACTGGTTCAAAGTCTAAGCGAGAGTTGTTGCATCTCTATCTGGAAAGGCATATATTCATTATACAGGCTTTGCTCTTTTAGGACATCCAAGTCAAACTTGATGTTGATAACTCAACATTTCATATCTTTTACTTCAGCTTAAGTGTAACATTCAGTGTTCTAGGGAATATTAAAGCCAGCCTTCTGAACCTGGACATGGTAAGCTGATGATTTTTTTTTTGTGCTTTGTCTTAACGATTTCTTTTGTGTTGTGTAGAAACATAGGCATTGGTAATACCTTGTCCTGAGAGGACTGTGGTGATTGGAAAAACATCTGATAAACCTGATAATTGACCCAAAGCTATGGGAGGAAAAAGGTATGGATCCACACTCTTAAACTGAACATATGAGCTGATTTCAAAGAAAAACACCTTCTGGCTCCTGATACAGCAGCTGCTGGGCTTGTGTCTCCTCTGTGGAGAGGCTGACATCCAAAACTCTGATGGAAAGCTGGCAGAGTTCTGGAGGCGTATTTTAAGAAGGTTAATGTTCTTCTTCCTGGAGAGGGGAAAGGGAAAGGGAAAGAAAAGGGAAGGAGAAGAGCTCAGCCACCAGCACTTAGGTAAAAAACACCGTGAGATATTTGGTCCAAGAGCACATCATGAACAGTACCATGCTCTGAACACTCTCTGAAGAGACTTATTTTCCTCCATCGATTATATAGAGAGCTTAAAAAACCTCAATTCATAAAAGCATATAGTGAGAATTCCTCTAAAAGCTCATCCCTTTGCTAGATCACCTTTGGTGGAAGCTGTTTGATTAAACTTTGACCAGCAAACAATGCATTAATATTTTTATACTTATTTATGTAAGTCTGCATCTATGTCCTTCTGTAGATATGGCTAAGAATAGGAAACATATAAAGGAAGTCTTACTAACTAGAAAATATGTAATAAAGCAATGGAAGTTGGCTTTAAAAATTTAAATTAATTCTTTGAATGCCATTCAAACAATTTAGTGAATATATTCAATATTCATTAAAAAATTTCCTATACTTAGTAGCCTGCATTTTACAGTAAATTCAAATACATATTTAAGAAGCTTTAATACCTGAACTCATGAGTGTTTTCTCTCCTTTCATACTGGCTGAAGCAGCATCACAACCTAATTAATAAATTTTGCTAACTGATATTATAGTAATATAACAGCACCTGACAGTTCATGGTGTGTATAAAGAGACAGCAAAATCAAGCCCACTCAGTTTCAGGTAATCTGAGAGATCTAAAATCTAAACACTATTAAAAAGTTAAAGTGAATGCTTGACGTGAAAATACTTGCTTCCATCATATTATTTGTACCTTAAAGGTACAGAAATGTATTTAAAATGTAAGGTTAAAAAAGCAATCATCTTGAAAACTTTCAAGAGCAGCCTCTTCCTTAGAGCTTGACTATTTTAAATTTGATGGTTTTGGAAGACACTGTTAAAATGCAACACATTTAAGATGCAACACAAAGACTAAAAATTAATAGATAACTAAAAGTTCTTCCTATGTTAAAAATTATAATTGTTGCCAACATCTGGAATAAGATAGGTAGAAATACGAAATACAGCACCGAGTAATTTGCAGTCATATTCCTGTGCCTATATATTGTTTTCTGAAACAGAACTTGAATAATTGCCAGAGTTCTGTATCTAAAGAGTGGAGAACATAAGACCGGAAAATTTTTTTAACAACCTGAGCCACCAGATTATCTTTCCGAAGAGCTCTGCAGACTTTGCAAAGCTGCTGCTGGTTGTTGAATTACCAGATCCCCCTACAACCAATAGAACGCTTTTTAGATGCTCTTCCTGACAGTACAGAGCTGCCTAGAAATAGGTAATCAGTGCTACAAAATAGCATGAAACATTTAAGCTTGAAAAGTCAAATCAAATGAAAATGCAATTAGTCATAGATTTCAGCCGGTTAATTATTCATCCTCTGCAGCATATAAAAATTTAAAGCCTATAACGGGCAAGTTGTTTTTATAATACCTGTTAAAGGTGTTGTACTCTGAAGCTCAGATGAATTTTCACATTATGACTTGAAACTCACTGTTTTAAATCTCATCTCTGTATTTATATGGATTCTACCATTATCAAATTTGCCATTAACAAATTGCCTAAAAAATCACCAACAAACAAAAAAAATATGGGTGCAAAACTCGATACTTTGCTTTCAATTTAAATAGTAATTAACCTTTGTGATTTCTAGACCTAGGATTGTACATTTAGCTTTATAGATGATGGTTTTAATATTAATGTTTTATATTAATGTAAGTTGCATTATTAAAGCACAAGACAATCCTGGCAAACTTAACATGGAAAAGGCAAACAAATGAAAAATATTATATAGCAACAAAGTAGCTATTAGAACAACAACAGTGTCAATCAGTCAAAATTAATATTGATATAAAAATATCATTATCATATAATTTCTTTAGCTCCTTTTCAAAAGCATCATATTCCATTATTTTGTGACATTTTACCTTTTTTTCCCCCAGGATTTTCTTCAGATGATTTTATAGCACTCGTGAAATATACCAAATCTTCACCAATAAAAGCTGTTTTATTTCTCATCTTCATAGTATAAACACACTCTTTTTACTCCTCCAATTTTATTTTATAACCATCAAAACACTGTTGTGTTCTGAAATTCTATAACAGTTTCATCTATTCAGAAATATATATCTGGTTACCAAAAGAGGTTTTTCATATAGAACACTGCTACTCCTTCAAATAACACTATTAATAACCTATAGAAAGAAATGCATTTCATTGATAATGATGAATAGATTAATGCTTGGATTGTTATGATCTGGAGGATGGTTTATTTCTTCAGCCAAAATTAATTCAAAAGCAAAAGTTTTACACAGTTTTCTGCATTCAAGAATCACTTATTTCATAGAACATTGGTATTTTCTGAAAACAGGCTGTTTTCGTAGTTATTCTATTTTTTTTCCTATAAGCAATGTCCTTGATTCAGGGATCTTCTGCCTATGACAAGAAACACAATTTACAGGAAAAAAGAGGAAATTACACCCCAAGATAAATATTTAAGCAGATAAATTCTTCAGAGCCTGGCCCAAAATTCTGTTATCAGAAGAAAGATACCTGTAGGATTAAAAGTGTGTTTACTCATGTTTCATCATTTCCTACCACAGTCTGAAATGCACTATGCTCTAAAGATAAATGGATCACTGACAGTTAAACAACACACAGTCCTACTAAAGGTGTCACCTCAAAAGCAGGCAGACTCAAGTCTGAGATGATGCCTTGAAGGGTATTTTTGCAGTAGGTTTCATAAACGCATGATCTGACTAGTAACAAATAAAAGGAACATAAAATACAATATTATTATAAAAAACAGTAGGTTTTTTTTTACTGCTTTCCAGAAGAACATTTTACAAAGTGGTTTCTTTACTTCCACTCACACAGTTTGTTCAAAACCAGCCTTCTAATAATTAAGGGCATCCTGCAGTCAGAGGCAGTTGCAATAACTCCTCACAACAGTTAAAAAAATCAAAATTTAAAAAGCCCCATGTTTCTTAACTTTAACATTATCTTTGGGATTTCTTGAGGCAGTTTGAGAGATGAATCATTCACTCTAGAGGAACAGCTACTGGCTATCTGTGATTGAAGAAGCTGGTACAATTTTATGAATTTCTTGTGTAAAGGTTTAAACAAGTCAATAGCTTCAAAACAAACAAACAAACCCAAATTAACAAACTAAAACATAATCAAAAATAGTCACGGATTCCCAACAAAACTTGCACAGCAAAAGGACAGGAAAGTGTAGTTTTGTTCAATGCCCATTGACGAAAGCACTATCTGATCCGTCCTGCTATTCTTGGTTTTCGTTTAGCTCCTTCTCAATCAACATGTAATGTAACATGATTTAATAAGGTTTCTCAATCTCAAAAAAATGGAGGGAGGGCTGTTGAGGTATTTTCATTCATCAAAGAGAGCCTTTCAGGTTTCTTTGCTTTCACCTGCTGGGATCCATTTGGTCTCTTTCAAAGAGAATGCCATGGCAAAATGAATGAGAAATGCAAGAATAAGAGTCCCTTATTCCACCCAATAGTACAATCAATGAGCATTTGTAATCCCTATTGTACTTCACAGAGATAGTTGTAAGACAATTAAATCTTGCTTCTCAAGCAAATGAGTTTGGCAGTTAACTTGAAACAGCCAACAATATTGTAGGGACTGAATGCATCTGCAGCAATGATGTCAAGGAATACTCCTTAACTACAAATCCCTGATGGTTTGGGGGGTTTTGTTTGTTTTCTTTCGTGGGTTTCCTTTGGTTTGTTTTGTTCTTATTTGGGGGGGTTGGGATATTTTTGTTTGTTTTTTTGTTGGTGGTGTTATTTTGTAGCCTGGAATTACCATATATGCAAACCAAAATTACAGAAAAATACCAGGAAAAAGCAGAAAAGATTTTAAATTTAAGCTTTTCCCTCAAAGAAAGAGGTGAATGGTCCATATATATGATCCTTGAAATGCAGAGTTTATACCTTATATGTACAGCAAGAGAGTCTTAAATTTTTATCACGGCCTAAATTCCAGATGGTAGCTTAATGTCATTTGTAGCACCTAAATTAAATTCTAGACTTTTTTCTCATTACTGAATTGTTTGCATGTCAAAAGCGTGTTTGTGTTTTTCTGAAGAGACGAGTGTTCATTCTGGACTCTGCACTATTTTTCCACCTTCTAGTGCACGGACATGATTTCTTGTAAAGCATTTATCTCCTACATCATGTCAGCTTATGTATTTTGCCCTTAAAAACTGCATTTTTCTATTAGACTCACTGTCGTGTCATTTGCACATTTAGCAGAATTGTAAATATTTTGTGCTGCTATTAGAGTACTACAGAAAACAGAAATGGTCAGGTAAGAATTGTTCTGACTAATACAGCACAGGCAGAAGGTACCAGAATCAGCAGACATATTTGCATCCCACTTTTTCATATTATTTACTATATGAAGGGAAATAAATGCTATTTGCTTTATTATTAAATATTGCTAATCCGTGTATGTCTACTTCTATTGTTTTAAATCACAATTGTACCAGTAGATGAGATTAGACTGGCATTTTTCATGTTTTTACTCCAGATTTTAAAGAGAAAAAGGAAAAACTGAGCAAGTCCTGAGATGGTTTTGAATTTTCCTGTTGGAAAATTTTTCTGTTCTCTCATTTTTGGGGGGAGTATTAGAGACACTTAGTCACATAATGGTGATGGTTTTTATCAGATTAAGGGACAATGCTCTTTCAGAAGTCAATCACATTATGATTATGATCAGATTTACAAACATGTTTAAAAATACCAAATTTTCTGCTAAATTACTGTTATTGTTCTACTAAAAAAACTTGTTGGTTTGGGGTTTTTTGGGAGGTGCTATCTGAAAGAAAGCACAGAAATTTAATAAGACACTTAAAACCCCTGAACCAGTATCCATGAATGCCAGTGGAAAGATGCTACTCATCAGCAGCGTTCTTGGTTCCACATGACCATTTAGTGATAAATCCCATAAATGTTGTTTTGTACTTTTAACCATAAGTACTTCCAGTTTCGTCTTAAAACTTTAGCTCTGCTGTCAGGGGAAGATGACATAGTGGATTTTTAGTATGTCCCATGAAGTAGTTTTCTTTAAAAATACGGTCCTGCAAAGCAGAGTTGGGACAAGAGAAAACAAAAATATATGCAGCTGTGCCTCGATTAAAAGGGAAAAGTCTAATTTTGGGCAGAGAGAATCAAACTTTCTGACTGGTTTAGATTAAGTGGTATGCTATGATTATTCAGCAT
The DNA here is from genome assembly GCA_013398955.1 of Callaeas wilsoni. Classification (NCBI taxonomy): domain Eukaryota; kingdom Metazoa; phylum Chordata; class Aves; order Passeriformes; family Callaeidae; genus Callaeas; species Callaeas wilsoni. Next base: position 41,726 of record VWPU01000781.1, read on the forward strand.
TGAGTAGGAAAACTTTGTGTGTAAGACATGGTGGGAAAGGGTTTATAAGAAGAGGTAATAGTAATGGCTTGGAGAAGAAGGGACAGGCAAACTACAGTGGAGGTTCCAAGAGAGGAAGATCCTTACCTATAGGCACACAACACTGCTGCTTACTACATTTTCACATATATATTATGGATCAAATTACACTTAAGCCAAGCCATCTTTCCTCGCAGCATATTAATTTGACACGTATGTGGTGACCTGATGGATTTACCAGTATTTTCCCCCTCATCCTTTCCTAAGTGTCCTGAGAAAAATCCTGTCCCTTTTCTCTGTAAATCCAATTTGCCATTGCTACCAGGAGAAGCATGATTTGGTCTTCTTAATCAGCCAAACACTGCCTGGCTCAGCATGTCTGTAGACAGTCAGTAACAGCACCAGTAACTGAGGTTTAACACAAAATCAGTGTATCACTCTGGCAGTCATGATTTTCTAAAAATGAGAAGCTCCTTCTACTTTTTTTATACAGTAAGAGTTATTATACTGTTAACATTTTATGCCCTTGGAAGCTACATTTATTACCATACCTGTGTGTTTCCCGTTTTAATAGAACGAGTAGGACAGACACCATGCAGAGGTCAAATGTCATCGCTTGGCACTGTAAGTGGTGTCAAAACCCAGGGCTCCAATTTTTAAGCCTACTCTCTATGAAGAAGACTCTCTGATGATGTTTCTAAGAATAAATGACTACCTGTTTGCCTTTTGCAGAGATGATTTTTTCCTTATCAGGTTCCTCAGCCCTGGCTTAAGTGATGCAGTGGAGGAAGGAGTCTACCTCCACACCTCTGCTCTGACCTGCTTCATAAATAAAGATTATGCCAGTGAAGATGGGATGTTTGTAGTTCTATGGTGCTGCTGAACTCAGCAGGGTAACCAGCAGAGACGACATTGCTGAAGTCGTGTTCCTCACCCTGATTGCTTGGCACAAGGAACCCAACACAGGAAAAGTAATGAGTTCTACCGCTCTGTATTTAAAATAGCTGTGATGCTACCGTGACATTAGCTTTTGCTTTTGCAGGGCACATTCATCTCTGTTATAATGCCAGGTTTCAACAGAAGAGTCTTCGGTTGTATTTGATCCAAAGTGGATGGATGGCAGCTTACAGAATACTCTTTCTCTGCTGTTCCTTTATGTAATTTTGATTTAAATGGATTTTGATTGTTTAAAAAAAATAGAAACAGAGTCTATGAGACTGTTGGTATATTTAAAAAATATTAAAAATACAGCATTTTTGTTTCTTTTCTAATAAAAACCTACATGTTGGTCTGGATTAATTTAACTTCTTTTATTGTGCAGGGGAATAGGTAGATACTTATTTTTCTGTGGCATTCCATCATCAAGAAGAGAAGTTTGGGGATTAATATCATTCTATGCACTGATACACAGCGCAGTAGCATTTGATATACGAATTTGGCAGTTACAGAGTTAATTTTCAGCAGTAATTCTGCAAAATAAGCTAACCAAGTTCCAATCACAATGCCACCAAAAAAAAAAGAAAAAATAAAAAAACCAACCCCAACAACAACCAAAAAACACCACCAAAAGGAAAAGAAGAACACCAATCTGTATTTATGCAAAAGCAGAAGGGAAAGACAGAAAGACTGTAGACAGAAGAGAGCTATTTCAAATAAACAAGCAGATTTTTATGAGAAGTAAAATACAAAGCAAAATATCTGTCAATAGAGTCAAAAGTCCTTGTAGATCTCATACTGTTTGTGCATAGGCGAAACAGGAAGATTCTTTTATTTCATTTTCATAGCCATATCTTTATCACCAGTTTAACTAGAGCCGTTGCTCTTTGTACTTTCCCCTAGTTCCACAGCAGTGGGATTAAATGAGAGGGACAGGTCCAATGTTTGCCCTGCTGACGAACATCAGTGTCAGTCAAAAACATAATATCAAAGTTGTGAGACTTTATTCCAACTGTGGCTTTTGAGATGATTTTAAAGCCACTTCAATGCAAAAATTTAAAGTCTACCATTTTTAAAACTGCGTTTCTTAGCAAGTCTGCTGCATGCTGACACCAACAGGGATTAAGACAAACTCTAGAAGTTGTTCATCTGACCCAAATTCTTTGCAGAGAGCAGCTGCATTGATGGCAATAATGTACCTGTCTTACAGGCTGCTGCCTCTGTATGTACCTGTAAGGGAACAGAGGTGCCAAAAAGGGAACCTTTTTGGACAGAAAATTACTTGGGAGGAATGGGTCTGCCGTAATTCTTGCCACCTGCTTTTTTTGTAGCTGGGTTATTTCAGGTGGTTTCCATGGCAGAAAAACATTACCTGTCTTGCAGGGACACCTCACTAAACTGCTGCTTAGAAATGGTACTGACTGGTGGGACCGAAAAGTTATAGATCATATTTGTGCAACTCTCTTACATAATTCAAGAACACCTGATAAGTTGACATCACAGGGGTTTTCTAAGACTTTTTTTGATTTAGTTTTTTCAGGAGGAGATGCTTCATCTGATAAAATTTAACCTCTAATTCTTTCCTTCACAAAATTCTGTGCAAGAACTCACATGTGCAATAAAATTTTCTACACTGGCGCCAAATTTCTAAAAAGCTGGAAAGAACCTACACTCATTTGCACTTACTCTGCTTTGGAACTTTCTGCCATAGATTACACATTTGTGATACAAACTAGGTCATCACATAGACCTTCTGGTCTGAATCCAACTCAGATCTGCAGGACTTTTTATAAGATTTATTGTGTTACTTAGAGTAATAAGGAATTCTAAATTGCAAGATATTAAAATAAAATCATAAAGAAATCTGTTAGTTCAATAAAAAATTAAGCACCAGAGTGGCTTAGACAAAAAAGAAAAAAAATTTAGAAGACATTTTCAGGGTCTGGATTAGAGAGCAACAGGAATCCTCTCCAGGTTCTGAGACTGTACTGTTTGGCTTGTGACTCACACATAAATTCCTAATTCTGTTTCTGTTACAAGAATTGGCAGTTTTGTTTAAAACATATTTGAAAGTCATCTCCATAACCCCAAGATGTATATCGAGCATCCATATTATCATTCAAATCATGCAAAAACATCCCAAGTATCAGAATTTGCTGCACCAGGCACGACAGAATTGTTACATAGGCCTTAAAAATCTCAGTTTTGTCTCTAGGCAGGTTAGAGGTGTCTGGGTTTCAAATTCTTTTTGTTGTAGCTAATATTTTAACAATTTCAAAGATTTCTACTTGGATTGAGAAAGAATATAAAAACATTGTGAGCACAGGGCAAAAAAATTGTGTGTTTCAAAGTACTTTTAAAAACAGACATGTTTTAAAATCTCTGCAGGTTATATGTATTTGTATAATAGCAAATCAGAAGCTTGAAAATCTAATATAGCTGAATAATCATAACTACATCAAGAACATTCGAAATAAATAATGGTGCTCAGTTTCCATGTATTCAATACCTCTTCCAGGAATATGTTATTTTTCCACAGGATGTGTAAAAAAAGTTCCTTAAAATATACTTCAAATTACAACAGATCTGTTATTCATGCATTCCTAGGCATCGAGGCTTAATTTCACTTTTCGTTTTCACTTGGGTTGTCTTTCCTGTTATTTCAAATCAAGACAGTTCTCCAAAAGATCAAAAATGCTTTTAGGTGGATATTCAGCCCTGGAGTAAATGATGGTGTGTGATGGAATAAGGCAATTTTTCATATATTTGAAGTGCAGATAGCGTTTAAAACCTTTATAGGTGTGCTGCAAAAATACAGAGACTGTGGGTAAAATTTTTCCCTAATGCAACCTCGCTTAAATCAACAAATCTACACAGAGAAAAAACGGGATGGTTGAAAGTTCTCCCGACAGAAGGAAAAGAAGTGAACCTGCTTCTTTTTCCCGGGGAAAAAGCAAACCCAGCGCGGCTGCAGGTGTTATTTTGGCTCTAAGGAGAAAGCCTAGCCCAAGCACGGCCCGGCCGGTCCCCGCGGGGCTCTCCTGACATCTAGCGGTTCCCGCCGCCCAAGTGCCCAAAAAGCACCTGGTTTTGTCAATAACTGACAGTTTCGGCATAGTTTTGTGTCACACCCATTTCTAACTAAATACTCTGTACTTAATTCTAGAATAAAAGTATAATGCTGCATATCCAAAGCGCTTTTTTTTGTTTTTCAAGAATAGGGATACTTGTTTGTCAAATACTTGCTTCTTCTCAAATCAGAGTATTCAGGACCAGCTGGCACCAATACTTTTCTATCATGTTTTTGTTTTCTGTGGTTTTTTCCCCCTCTATGTGTTGACACAGAAAATTATCAGCTGGACCAAACTGTTAATCTCCATGTCAGCTGTATATTTCAGCCTTTAATCAGTGACAAAGAAAGCCGTCCTCCCTTGGTGCATAATGGAGAAAAATTTGTTAATTTCACAGACTAATGTGGAATAATTAGCTTTACATTCTGTTTCAGGATCTAAGGTATTGGTTCTGGATGCCCAGAGGTATTCTTTTTTTTTCTTTTCCTTCTCATAGCTCCACCACTTTTCTCTTTAATCTCATCTTCTTGAGAGCTCTCACTCTGACTCAACCTGGAACCTGTGTATTTTGCTATAGGTCTCTGAGCTGGTTAACGACTTTTCCTTACCCTTTGTGGCATATCTGCACCATTTCCAGACCTCTTGATACCGCCTTTATCTGCTAAGATTTGCAAAATTTTTCTGTCTGACACCATTATGTCAGGTTGTTGCAGGTGGTGATGAGGACTTCACACACAAATAATTATTATCAAGCAAATGTAAGGATCAACATTCAGATCCCTCAAAAAACATTAGAAGGAAATCCAGATAGTGCTAATTATCTGCTAAGTAAGCAACGTAATAAAGGTTATATACAAGTTCTATTGTAAAACATCAACATCAGCCCAGATCTCCGTCTTCAAGCGTCTCAAGCAGTATCTCAGTCTGAACACAGAGGCAAACAGTATAGACTTTTTTCTACTAGGCACATTCAAAACAACAAGAAGAAGATGGTAGAATATTCTAGAACCATTTTACATTCTTAATTCTTTAACCTAGAAACCTCTGTACTGCCTTTCTTCATCAACTTATATTATGCTCATTTTGTTCTCATCTTGGCTTCCTGTGACTTTTTTTTTGTTCCCCTTTGGATTTCTACAAATTTATGGAAAATTCTGGGTGTTCAGTCTTAAGTACAAATATAAAATCTAGAGACCTAGACATGGTGAATAAGATTTTTTCTCATTAAGTCGAAAAGGATGGAAACATTTGTATATTTGTATCAAAATTATGTATTGCATTTTGAATGGTAGAGTCCTACCATAGCTGTGCACATTTCCTCATGTGAAACAGAGAAAAATTCTTAATTGTTCCATATAATCCAGGTATCCACACATTTCCTTAACTAAAACTAGAAAATCTTCTTTGTGCTCTTATTCTGCTATTAATTTGAGTAGACTTTGGTTCCTTGATGAAATGGAAAAAAAAAATTGTTAAAATTTGTCTGTGCTACTCTCCTTAAATAAAAATCCTCCTCTGAAGCTGAGTTTTCTACATTTTAGTTCCTTGACCTTCAGTATTCATCTTAAGACTGTAGTCATTCTAAGATTATTAATTTTTTTAAGACTAAACCCTGAAGAGTTTGTCCCATGAATGTTACCACCCTTAGGTTTATACAGTAAGGTTCCCATTGTGTTGATTAGTGTCTTCTGCCATTCCTAATATCTTGTCTGATTTTTGCATACACTCTCTGTATCTTCTAGTGCTCCAGAGCACCTTCGTTTCACTCTCCACCTCTTATTTTTTGTTTTTTTCCTAAAAGAATCAGAAACCCCTTTCCATCCCCATTTAAATACCTGCTCTCCCACTGCAGGTCCCGCACTTTGCAGCTGGGCTGCCTTACAGCTCGCAGCACACAATGCCAGACAAGCTCTTCATTCACTCGGCAGTTCAGAGCAGCATTGTGCAAATCAAAACAAGTTAAATGACAGATGGCTTGTGGCATTTTAATGAAATGTCTAGTCACTAAGCAGCCTCACTCTTGTAAATGACGATAATGAATTAGCTCTTGTGTCAGCTACAGTAATGGAACAGGCACAGGCAGAGATGCTGAAGCTGTGTTTTGCAAGATCTGCACCAAAGAGTCCTTCGTAAAACAGAGGTACCTCCTCCAGCTCCTCCACCACAGAGTCAAGCTTCTGAGATGACAGCCACCCCACCTGACCCAGTCACAGGCAGTCCTTGCTGGTTTTCACCTTTGACATCACTATAAATTTATTGCTTTCTTAATTGCTTCACGTTGCACATATTTTTCCCCTGGTGCTTTTGGTACTTCCAAAACCCCGTTATGGTCAGAGTGAAAATGAACACTGCTAAGAGACCTGAGTAGTACATGTATCACACAAGAACTCTAGGAAGGGGTGTCATCATTTTCATCGTAGCAAAAGAAAGGTGGTATCCTCCTGTAACATGCTGCTGGCAAAAAAAGTTCTAAAAAGGTTCAGTTGCTTATTTCCATTAGTGGTGGGTACAGTATGGCTATGCAGCCCTGCATTTTCTGTACTTGTCATGGATTCAAATATTTGCAGATGCAAGCTTATGAAATTGATAGAGCCATGGGTCTATCCTCAGGTACCATGGTGACAAGCAATTACAGCCATCAATCAAACTCCCACTACAGATGATAGAAGCGGCCCCAGTGACTTCAGCAGAGGAAAGACACTTGCTATTCCATTTGCAAAGCAGCTTAGAGGCACCATTCAGTGCCACAGCTTCACATTAGAGTAAAATAAATAAAATTTTTTAGAAATTTTAAAAACCAGCAAAGCTGAGTACTTTCTGAAGCATCTTAGAAACTTAGAGGTAAATCAGCCTATTAAAATATGTGGTTTCTTTTTTTATTTGCCCAAGTTGAAACCGAATGCTGGCCCTGGTCAGTCCACTGATTTTATTTATCCAGAAATAAAAATAGCTTTTATAAGAATTCTAGGTGCATGTGGTTTTGTGTGCATAAGCTGATCATATTTGGTTTCCCATGGGAATCAGCGTGTTTTACTGCATTCCAGTCAAATAGTGTTAGTTTTATACTAAGACACCAGTTCTTGATTCATTAATGCTAGTAGGAATTTTGCCATTGAATTCAATGGGAGCAGAAAATGCTACATTTTCAGTATTATGACCTATTTTCCAAAAAGCCTCCCTTCATATTAATGACGATTGTCCAGGAGAAAAAAGGTGCAAAGAAAAAAAAATAAAGTAAATATAATTTTACAAATTTATTATTTACGTAATTTAAAACAAGCGTAGAGAAAGGGAATTGAGATCAAAACAGGTTTTAGAAACATAGAAAGAAGATGGAAATCACATAACTTTGGGGATATCTGTCTAAAGTTATTCAGTTCATAAATTATTTTAAGATTATACTTTTCAAATTAGCATACAGATTAGTCTGTACCTGTCACGTGGTTATATATGTTGGTGTCTTCCAGCTTGCCAGGACAATGTGCAGCATGAAGAGCTCATGATGGTATTGGTCAGGTCACCCCGATAATTATTTTTAAAATTACTTTTCAGCCCTTTTATGACTGCAGCATTTTTTTCAGAGTATCTTAGTAAGGGATCAAATATCTGTGGCCCTAACTCCAGGCACAAGACACTGTGCTTAGCCAGTGAAGGCTTGTCGAGCTTGGGAAGCCAACTTTTGGGACAGAGGTTGGAGATAATAAATTTGGGAGAAGGAGGACAGGAGGAGTTTCAGAGTGCTGCTACCGTTGTCACTGCAGTGCCCACTACAGTGCCCAAAGCATTTAACCCAAGCATTGATGCTTTCTTGCTCTCATTATCAGCAGCAAAACCGATTTCACAGTTGCAAGGAAAACCATGTCCACAGATTTTTCCCACCGCAGTAGTTTGTTGTGGCTACTCTGTCAGTGCACAGATCTCTTCCAAAATGTTACTTGTATCACTCAACAGAACTGATCCATAAACTTCCAAAAGTCATGGAAAACAAGCAAGAGAGAAAAAGTATTCACCCTATTAAACAATTATCACCTTTTTAGATAATTTCATACTTTTGTATTTAGCTCCTCTGGCCAGCAATCAAAATCCAACACCAGTATTTTTCAACCCTTTAAACAGTGGGGTACTTCAGTACTTCCTCTCTTCAGAAAACAACCTTCCTGGTATCATGGCACACGGGATGCTCATACGTGATGACTTTATAATGATCTTACTTCACTGTGTGGAGGAATGTTTTATAAATTCAGACATTGACAAATACAACTATAGTTGTATTCACGGAACTATCTCTGGATATCTGAGGGGAAATGAAAATGAGTCCTAAAAGAGAAGAAGACAAGTTCAGAAGAATTTTATCTTGATGTTTCTCCTTTTTCTTTTTTTGTTTTAAAGGAACATTGTTTCAGCTGTAATGTTGTGTAGCGATTAATTACACCACCTGCCTGCCAGTTATATTAGTCATAGGTGAGCTTTGTATGGATATTCCACAAGGTTTATTCTCCATGCTCTTCTGTTTCAACATGCTGGCAGAAATTCAGATGGCATGAACAAAACTTTGCCCTCAAGTATGTTACAGGGCCTAGTGCTTCTTTACACTTGCTAGTCTTATTCTTAAAAGTATATTGGTCAATTTGCTTCACCACCATTGGGAGCAGAGAAAGCCTAAGCAGCTAAGGAGACATATGAGCTAAGAGAGTTAAAAAATGTTAGTTCTCTTGTCATGGGACTGGCAGGAGCTGACAAAACCAGATCATAGTCTGCTGCTCTATCAGGTCACTGAACACAGTGGTGGCAGCAACTTCAACAATAGAAGTTGACCCCTCCCAGAAGAAGACATCCGTGGAACAATAATTTTCCAGCAGTTCATCGCAGATTGCTGCTGATTGGGGAACATTACTAGTATTCAAATAAAACCTTAAAAGCAATGCCCAAGTTCCATGGTTTTAAGAAAGTCAAATAAAAGTAATTAAACAATTGGCAGAACTTGTCTATTTATGGTACATCTTAGTGCTGGGAAGCAAAACACTGATGAACAACACTACAGAGGGAACAATCAGAAGTGATTAAGAGAAGTAGTTTCTAGACATGGAGGATAAAATAAATATTGACTAGAAATTGTTTTTCATTTGCCCACAGTTTAAAGAAATAAGAATAGAAAATAGTATTCTGCATGGGGTAATTGCAGAAAAGGAACATAAAAAGGTTTTTTATGTTGCTTACATCAAAATCCCTGCTGCAAGTCATGTCACGTCTTTTTATTTTAACAAAAGTGGTCTAATGTTAGCATTTGTCAATATTTCTGTTGAGAATGTCCTGAAGCACACAATGGTTTTTTTTGGTAAGTCTATATATTTAGGGTGAAATTAAAGTCTTTATCTGTACTCTAGAAACATGTCTATAAGCCAGCAATCTGGGGTCATGTCCTCCTGTGAACTTCTCCAGGGCACTTCTTTTTGAGGGCAAGAAAGGAGTTCACTCAGAAGAGCTCAAGAAATGTCATGTGTGTTTCCTCTGGTGTGTTCAGGCTCCTGATTCTTCATTGGTCTCCCATGCCTGCAGCAATCTTCTTGAAGCAAATGGCAGAGCAGCAGCTGATAAATAAAAAGATCCAACCACACAGCGGTAAAGCTGTCAATGTGAGGTGGTCGGACAATTGTCTTACACTTACCTGCTCAAAACCAGGTCACATCTTCTCCCAGTGCCAGTCACCTGAGCCTTGTCACCCTTCCACTGATGGCCATTAGGGGCTTTCACTCTAGTGCAGCAATAAAACTGTCTTTGGCATTTCTTGACTTAACCCATGATGAGCACTGTCTCCAAAAACTGGATCCCACGCTGTAATCTAAGCAATACTGTATTGGTAGAAAAGTAATCAAAGTAATCATATCTCTACTGGACAATTACTGTCAATATTGAAAACTGAGCTTGTTCCTTAAAGCATGCAACACAGACTATCTGATCAGAAAATTTTAAGAATAACAAAAAAAACAAGCAAATCACACTGCTTTAGCATTATCAACACTGAAAAAGTGAAGAGGATTCTGATTGATCATCATTTAAAATGAGACAACAGAGAAACATTACACACTGCTAATTCAGACTTTCCAGCAGAACTCATCTTACAACAGTGTTTATTTTCTTCCCTGGATGAGGTCAGTTTACCAAAAGGAACAAAGTACACATGGCTAATATATTACTCAACTACTTGTATACACTCCTCTATTTTTCTTACCAGGCCTCACTATTCAGAAAGGTAGACATGGCACCATGATAAAATAGGGTCATTTAAGAGACTGCAGAAGCTCTCTACTGTGAAGGATTGAATTTTCACTTGAATGCTTACATTTTCACATCTTTTTTGTTACAAAAATATTCTCCTTTTCAGTGGCAGGCTACAGTTTGGGGTTTCCTTGTGGTTTGTGCTTTATGCTAAGTTTTAGAATAACTGCAAAAGTATGTTATAAATGAGAAGTAACTTTTAACTATCTTCTACTCTAATATATGCCTTTTTTCCCTCTCAGGAAAAAGTAAACTTTAAATAAAATTGCATAAAGGTAATCCTTTAGAAATGTACCATACACAGGATGGAGTACAGCTAAGCATCAAAATATCTGATGTTATAAGCAAAGATGCACACTCTTGATCCATCACAAGTTAAAAAAGATAATTTACTGGATCTTTTTATCGCAATGTCTGATCCTGAGGCTTGAAAATTCAGGTGTCTTCCTGGTCAGTATGTTTTCTAACAGACTGCTGTCCTTTGTAATTGTTGTAGAATATTTGTTGCAGCTTATTTGTTGCAGTACAATAATTTTGAGCAGTCACAGCCTATTCCAGGACAGCTAAGAGGTAAAATCTGGGCTGATGTGAAGGGGAAGGACACAGTACCAAATGTGTTTTGTCAACCTGAGGTTCACCTAAACTGCAGAGCATGGCTGGCAGCAGAATTTTGAGGGGCCAGACCATCAGTAGTGAGATAATTTCCACTTCACAGCCCATCTGTCCTTTGTTATGTCCTGGCATCTCCCAACCACTGGCTCTGGTCCTCTTTTCTAAGTATTCTCTTCGTTTCATATGCTATCTTGAAGAGAGTGCCCAGAATTACATTAGAGGCTCAGGGAGTACCTGTGAATTTACACAGTGACTTTTAAAAGCTTTTTCAGGGTTTTTTGCTCATGTCCTCATAGCTACTAGCAACAGTCAGTGATAATGTAAATCAAATTGAGCACCTGACACTGGATGTAACAGAAACTCGTTCACATGGGCTTCCTTCCTACCTTAAGAATTTCTTTAATAAACTCAAGTGAACAGTCTGTTTATCCCTTACCTCCCTTTTTTACCCTTTACTCTTTATGTCCCTATTTGGAGCCTGGTCTGTAGAGAGAGATAGGATAGAATGGAGTTACAGGGTGTGGGACGCGCCTGCAGAAGGCCATGGCAGCACAGAGCAGCTTGTCTCCGCCTGACCTGGGGGGAGGAGGTGCCACAGGGCAGAGCCCTGCAGAGAGGAGCCTGCCCGAAGCTGCCGGGCACCTGAGCAGCGCGTGATCACCCCGTGTAAGGACATGGAGAAAGCGTGCTGCTGGCGTGGCAACGGGTGATAGGTCGCCTAGTGAAAAATACCGTACAAGGAAATACTGGGTCTTGAAGAAGAGTATAAAACCAGCTCGTTTCTCTGAATAAATATCTCAGTATCGCTGCCGGTTTGTGTCCGTGCCTCGGTGGTTACAAGTGGCGCCCTGCATCAGGGACTTGGTAGTCAGCCAGTGATTGCACGATGCTCAGCTGAACTCTGGGGGCTGAAATGAAGCCCAGGGGCTGAAATGAAGCCCATGGCACTGACTGACCTTTCCGCAGGAGGGAAGGTGAGCAGCTGAGAGCTGTGGGGAGTGGTGTATCCCAGGAACAAAAGGACGTCATGGAGACGTTGAAACAGGTTTCAAAAAAACACAGCAGGAAAGCTGAATCCACAGATTTGAAAGACTGAAATTCAACTTTAGATAGTACCAATGTTTTTGACCCTCGGACGCTTCGTGGGACCGAGTTACGCGATGCGGCAGAGCACTGGCAGAGCTTTGTGTCCATGGCAGACTGTGTGCGAGGCGCTCATGGAGCACGCGGCACCCGGAGACTGGACAAAGAAGGACATCTGTGCCACCGCGGCAGCCGTGCTGGCCCCGGCTGTGCCGCCATTGAGTGAAACACAACGCTCTGATCATGAGTCTGTCGGGGCTGTGGGAGGAGAACAGGAGCACGGCTTCTGGTGCCCCAATCTTGAGGGGAAGCCAGATCTTTCCCCCTCCAATCTATATGGTCAGTGGCTGGCGGTGAGAAAACAAAGTGCTGCATTGTCGCTGTGAGCCGCTGTTGAGAAAAGAAGACTTGCTCTTCGCATAGCATAGAAAAAAGAGATCTTTATTATTTATTTCCAGCTTATATAGGTTCTTGAAAGGTCACTCAGATTGGTCAGTTCATAACCTCCCCCTAGGCCCGATTGGCCAGGTTCGAACTACACAAACCCGAGGAACTGTTTTAATAACATCCAAACTTTATCTTTGTTTATAGAACACAGAAGGAATAGAAGAAAAATTCCCACGGGAAAGGTCTGTGCTAGCCACACTGCATGGAGATTTAAAAGAGCTCACGCCTGCCTGTGCCATGCTGGATAGGCTGGAGCAGTGTCACAGCGAGTGGTGGGATCCAGGGCAGCCCATCCTGGCAGTGTATTCCCTCTCAGCCCGCCCTCTGCGAGAGCGTAGTGGCGGCAGCAGTGACAGAGGAGAGGAGTGGAGGACATGCGGAGCCTCGGTGCGCTGGAGCACATGGCAGCGAGCACATGACACAGCTGGGGGATGGCAGTGGGCCAGCCCTTCAGCAGGTCCGCGGGGCGAGCGTGGCTCTCTGGATGCGGGAAGTGAGGGGCACCTCACTGCGCTCATGAGCCACCCGCCAGCCATGGCTTGCAGCCTCCTGCTGACCCTCGTGAGCCACTGCTGTGCTGGAAAACATCCTCACTGATCAGGCGTACCTCTGCCCGTTCCAGTTACGAGGTAATTAACCCACACTGCAAGACTGTATTCAGTGTGCATTTGAACAAATCTGTTTCTCAGAAAGCGACACAAAGAAGAGATTATTATACAAGGTGAGCAAGTTAAGTTTTTTCCACCTTGCACTTTATCAATTTGACTATGAAATTCTTTCCATCTTACTGCATAACTGGCACATTAACTGTCCCAGTAAGTAAGTAGGAATGGTCAGTATGCCTAAGGTGGATAAAGTTGGTTGAAGAATGGTACTCAGAAAACAGCTATCAATGTATTCCTGTCAAACCAGGAAGATAAAAACAGTGAGACCTTGGAAATTGCTGCCTGGGGTCTGATAGCATATGATATTTAATTTTCATTAAGTACTTGGTTGACAGAATATAAGGTATGTCTAAAACATCTTCAGGCAATTTCTGCTTGAGAGTCACTGCCAGTTGATTGGAGAAAGGATTAGAATTCAAAATTACCTTTAAAGTAGGAAATATTCCTAGAAAGAATAAGATGATCTTCAATATAGGCAAATGCCAGGTATTGTCCTCAGGAGGGAATAATCAGACTCACAGCAGACTGAGGGAATGAACTGACAGATGAAGGACCCAGAAGTGTATAGGCATAAAGTTTTACTTACCATGTCTTAAAAACTCCCCTCCAGGTAAATTGTAGGGTGTAAAAAAGGCAGGCCCTGTAGTCAAACTACTAATTACTCGATGTACATCTGAATGAGAACTACCACTACATCCTACATCTGAACCACCTCTACAGTCCGAACATACAGCAGTTAGCTACTCTGATAGAAAAAAAATATTTTAAAGGATATTTGCTTGGCATTGTACTAATGATACATCTACTCTGTACAGAGGTAGTAGGACCCCTATTACATGCATTTTCTTTGAGGGACAGGAAATAATTCAGGTAAAATAGGCAGTGGAGCACCTCTTTCCTTATTTTCTTTTTAAAGAAAATAGTAGTAGTATCAGATCCTTTCTTGCTTGTTTGTTTCTGTTCAAAGCAACTCTTGGAATATCAATAAAGCAGCTGTCTTAAGTACCTTACTGAAATGTGAATGCGGATGGATCAGAGGTCTAACTCCAGATTCATGATCTTGCAGAAGGGAAATGAGACATCCAAAGATACTGGCTAATCATTTCACAGAAAGAATAATTCTAAAAATATTACTTTTTTGCAAAATACACTTCTCAAACCAAAGCATATTAATAAAACTACAGAATTACTGGCCTCAGCTGTTACTCCTGAAGACACAGACGAACAATGTCTCACTTAATTTGAGGAAAATCTACACTTTTTATAATTTTTATGTTAATTACACATTTTAAATGCAGAAAAATACCCAGCAAACCGGCCTGACCTTTTTTAAATGTCACCAAAGTAATCAGACTTATGAGCCTGGATAAGTCAAATTAAAGCTGTTAATTAATTTTTAAGTGGAGGTCTAGCCGTATTCTAACCAGCTCAGGGGGTTTTCCGAAGTGATGATTGGCTTTTATTACACTTCTTTCAGTATGACAACTGCAAACCCTACCAAACCCACCCTTTGTACTGATAGTTTTTGCCTGTTTAATAAATGGCTGATCATGTTATAGATAAGCAGTTGCTGAAAGAGAAGTAGTGAGAAGCACAAAAGGGCTGTGTGCTGAAAAGCTTCTTTCAAATATTGCTTCTCATGCCATTGGCCAATCTCTCCAGGCTAAACGTTGTCACAGTGGAAGGAAAAAGGTGCTCACTGATTCATAGTAAGTGCATTAAGAAGGACCACTTTCCAAAGGATTTATTTTCTGTGGCCCCTAAACTTTTCTCTGCTGCTTATCCATCTCCCTTTCCTTCCCTCTATTTGCTACACTTGGCAGTGTATGGTATGATTATGTGATTGCTGATGGATCAGCCAGCATGTGCACGCTGTTTAAAGAGCTGGCTGTTGACTCCTAGAAAGGACAAAGATCTGGATGATAACTGCCTTTGCCTCACAGGGGAGCACTAATTTGGGCTTGCATTTTCCATCCTGCCCCTACTTGGCTGCCTGCTGCCAGAAAGAAGAGGATGGCCAAGTCCTTCATATTTCCCAGTTCAGTTTTCTCATGGATGAATCCAGTTGCTTTTCTGTGACTAGCTGTCAATTCTTTACAGTATTCGCAAGAAATTAGCATTTCTGAACAGTCTGGCTGGCTGTCAGAACTGGTCAAAAGTTGAAGAATTATGCAGTGAGAAGTAACAGACTGTTAATACAACCACATATGTATCATTTTCTTAAGAGTTAGGCTGATCATATGTGTACAACTGCACTTATATACAAAATCAATGCTCAATTTAAGAGTAAGAGATGAGTTTTGGTGACTTCATACATTACCATCTGTCAAAAAAGCCAAGAAATCAGCTAGGAGCACACAGTCACCCTGTCCCTACCATGAAAATAAAGCTTATTAACTAAAATTTCAACAGGATTCTACAAACCTTTACCTCCGCAGATCTGGGTCTGAGTTCTCCATCATCTTCATTCAAGCATTTACAATTCCCTTCTGTTCTGACATGAAGATTTTTTTAAACCTGGAGCAATTTTTGGAGGGAAAAAATATCTTTTGTAGACCTGCTATTTGATTTTACACTGTTGAATTGATGTTTGCTATGTGGCATGGTGATCCTAGCCTATCTTTCAGAGACAATGTATAGCCTTAGCTAAAGGAAAGGGAAAATTCCAAAGATGATCTTGATGCACAAATGAAGCACAGTACACATTTAAATTTTCTTAAAGGATTGCTTTGAAAGGCTTATCCTTTTCTCCATTTCAACAGGTAATTTATTTAACTACAAGTTTTCTAATAAAGTGTTGCATATTTTGGAAGATTTACCAACATTAACCCTTCTGTACTGTTAATAGCACGGGAGCACGCAATGATAGGATCTGAAACAGATAAACACCAGAAGCTAACAAAAGTACAATAATGAGCGCTAAATACAATTTTAATAGGTACGGTGAAATGTAGCCTAGCTCTTGGGCTGGTGGTTTTATTTCCATAATGTTAATCAGAAACTCTGAAGCCTAGAAAACATCTAATAGTCCTTTAATGCCCGTTATGCAAAGTTTGACATGCAATATGTTTGTGCCTATTGCAATTAAACAATCCTTCATTCTCCACTACTTCATACCTTGCCAAATCACTGCTAATGCAGTATAATGATGACAGAGTTTTCCTCCACTGTGCACATAATGACTGCATGAAGTGCTCAGAAGAAACTGCTGGGCAGTCAGTTTCTCAAATATCTCTTCTTTTCCTAGTTTCTTAGTTTCTAACTTAATGTCCACTGTTAAATACCAAAAATGTTGAATTGCTCTTAGCACAAGACTTCAGCCTGTTAAGTTCTGTGTTTCTCCAGGTCTCACTTCTGGCAGCAGCCAGCATCTCTCACAACCTTGCGGAAGTCCACTGAACACTCAGCTTCTTTGAATCCTTATCAAACAAGCCTGATTTTAGTGCTCCACCAAAAATGTTGGTCATTATAAACATACCCAGGTGACTAGCAAAAACTCTGGCATTGCCATAATCCTAATGTTCAGAAATCGCTTATTTTAATGTTTCAATCAAGAAACTGGTGTAAAACAAACAAGTTATTTTCCTGGCATAAACAAATAAGAATTTTTTACTTAGCCAAGAGGCTTTATTTTCTCTAAGGATAGCTTTACCTGCATTGTTATGCCCAAGAAATGCTTTGGAGTAAAACAATAATTCAAATAAATCAATGTTATTCTAGCTTCTGAATAATTTACAGGCTTTTGTAGCATGTTGCTCTGTCTGCAGTGGTGTAAAACAACTCAATAAATGCCCTATTTGCAAAGGGCATTCACGAATGAAGAACGGGAAGTCATGCTGCCTTTGGTGCTAAATAGTGCTGAAACCAGTCTGACTCACCAATCCCAAAGTTAAATACCCTGATAGTGAGATGAAGATGTGGTAGACATGATAAAGTACCCAATAAAGGAAAAAAACAAGTGATACTAATAATATCTATAGCTACAGAACCGACACAGCTGACCTGGAGGCATCTGACTCTCAGTCAGTCATTTTTTACTATAAAACCCAGTCTTGTATTTTAGCAACAGGCTCTTCTAACAAATCACTTCTTGGAGTGTATGTGGAGATTCCTTCTGTGAGTAGGCACACCCCTCAACGGTAGTACTCAAGGCTAAGTGAGTGAGATTTGCCCACAGTCATCGGTATGGGTGAGTAACATCAATCTCTATCTAATGATTGGTTTTGCTGGTTTTATTACGATTTCTTTAATATACTTATAAAAATATTGCTTCAAAATAGTACGCTATACTATACTAGTAGTTATAACTCCTATACTGTGTAGTAAATAATTCTGATTAATCCCTCTTGTCTAATCATTATCTTGATAAATCAGACATATTTGTGTAGCTATATCTGGTTTGCCATCCTTAATCCTGCAGGACAAAGTTGTATAAAGTTTCAATTACACCTGTATAATCTTTTAAACATAAACCATTGACAAAGTCTGGGGCTAGGATTAGATCCTGCTGCACCTTGACTCCTCTCTGCAAAGGCGTTTACAAAGCCAGGGGGTTGTTTCTTCACCTCATGACTCAGTGGAAGGGATTCTCTAATAAACTTTGTTTGAATCTCCCACTTTCCCCATGATAGCTACCTTCTGGAAATCTTGCCTCATACTACCAAGGAAAGAAATTCCATTTTTATATAAGACAAGAGTCGGTAACAAGATGGAAATGTCTTTTAGAATGGGAAGACTGCAGTCAGTATGGTCCAAGTACTGGCAGGCAAGGCAGGTGGAGCTCCCAGCCAACAGCACAACACATACGCAGCAACCCTTCAGCTGGGAATGTGCCAGGAACGTACCATTCTTTTCTGGTGGCATTTTACATGTGATACAAAAACTCTTCACAGCTGCATTCACAGACAATTTTTAAGTAAAGGGCAAGGAGCTGCCAGCATTGAGTACTAGTAGTCTGTCTTGAAATGGAGTGCCAGAGGAACATGTGCTTTTCTGGCCCAAGTTCTCTTCCGCTTCATTTACATGGAACTGCAGTGAAAGGATGCAGAAAAATAAACAAGCGAAAAGCCAGCATTTGTAGTAAGGACAGGCAGGGAAACAACATCACCTTCAAAAACTTGGGCTAAATTTACAGTTAAACCACTGAGATTAAAGGGGAAAGAACAACTCTGAACAAAGGAATGTTTCAAGTATTTGGCTTTACAAGGAGATGTTTCAGAGAAGGGACGACTCCTTGGCCATACTGTGTAAATACCAAGAGCAGCCTGGATGTCTAAGGTATGTGCCACAAAAAGATAAAACGTAAAGAAAATACACTCTTTTCTCCCATTCTTGCACAAAGGGTGAGAAAACGGGTATACATATTGGAAAGCACAGTACAGGCTAACACAGACTTAACATACAATCTTTCAGCTTCCTCCTTGGGTGTGGTAAGGCCCTTCATAATCAACAAATTTCATTTATGCTGAGGAAAAGAGGAAGCCTGAGAACACCAGTTGCTTCTTAAGAATATGTAAACAGCAAACAAATCATAAGAATATGTAAACAGCAAACAAATGACTCAGTGAGTCATTAAGCAGATGATCCTAGGTTTTTTCCAAGCTGTATTACCTATCATCTTGAGAAGGCAGGATCACAGTGATGCTTATGATGACAGCTTCTGCATTGCATTTTTTAACAGGATTGGACTCAGATTGTTTATAACTCAAAGTTCTGGTACTAGACCAGACACGACCTGCAGGAACACAGCAAGTGACAAACTTCCCATGTCTTAATACCACTTCAGACCCTCTGCTAATCTCTGGCTGGAGACTCTGAACAATCAGATTTATCTGCCAATAGTTCCAATGGCCCAGAGCAAATGTAAAATTTCATTTCAGACTCTTTATCTCTTATGTACTCTTGCTGCTTTTTTTTTTTTTTAAATGTAAAATCTGCAATTGCTTCTATGCAATGAGTCTCCTTTTCCCCACAGCAGTCCCAGCCAACAAGGGCACCTCATGAAAACCAACAGACTAAACATTCACACTATTATATGTGAAGCGGCTGCAACTTTCTGTTTATCCCACGAATAGAAGCACCCCTGGTCACAGTAAGCAGGGCCTTCACAGGGGGACATAAGGAACACACATTGACACACAGCTTTGTGTCAGCGTGCTATGAGCTGTGCACAGACTGAATGCAAATAATTGCACCATATATGTCAAAAGACCAGCAAGAGAATCTGTATCACATGTAAAATGTCATCAGAAAAGAACGGTACATTCCCGGCACACTCTCAGAAAAACATCCTGGGAATTCTGCAGATTACTAGAAGTTTCTCACTTACAGCTTCAGGGCAAATAGGGAAAATATGCAAGTTTATGAGGAAACGATCTTCTGTAGATTAAGAGATTTTAAAATCAAAACTATTCCCTCATCATCATCCTTTTATGGGAAATCATATTCAGATCAAGAAAATGCTTATGCAGCAAACATGGCCAGCAGAAAGAAAGCTGACTTTGGCTCAGACTACAGCAGTCATAAAAATGGGTCAGGGTGGGCTACAACCAATGCAGCTGAAACATAGGATCTTGAGAACTGTGGATCATTATTCTCCTGGACATCACCATGGCCCAAACCATTTTATGATTCTATTATTTTACTGTGCTTGACTCCCTTTTTAAACTTAAATCAGCATACCTGAACCAGCACTGGCTAAAAACAAAGTTTTCAGCTTTCTTTTGCTGCATTACATAATTGTCAAATTAATACCAACAGGTATTATTTCCAGGTTCCACCAAGGAAAGTGCTTGTCACCTTTTCACATTAGCACAATGACAGATAAAATACATGGAGGTGGCTGAGGCAAACCCCTTCTATCCACTGCAAGAGGATATAAATTTTCTACTGTGATGTAGTTCAAAGGCCATCACAAGCTCCACAGAGCAGGGAAGAAAAACCAGACCTCAAAAACCCACTTCAAAAGGTGTAATAGAGCATAGGCAGTCTTCATGCACAGTCATCCCTCTGACTACAGGGACAATGAAATCCTTACATTTATTTTTACACATAGCTATTGACATCATAGATGGAAATCTGATGTGCAGGTGACACTGGACAGAGTCCAGTCTTCTATTTGATCTCTGTATCTTGAACGACACAAACGGATTTCTGTTTCAGGTTCAAATGATAACCCTAAAAAATTAGTTGAAAGAGAGAAATACTGCAAGTCTTATGCTTTCTTGGACTTAAAAATTCTGGAGATTTGAGAATCCATCCACAATTACTTCCTAAAGCAGCAGAAGAAAGTGTCAGGAGTTAATTGATATTTGAAAATATATCATCATCACTAGGCATACACATGCCAAGGATGGACCAACCAACCAAGAAATCCTGGCTCTTACACAAAGGTTCTGAAAGGATTTACAAAGTACAGTTTATTTACAGGGACACATCAAAGTAAATTCTAGTTTATCCACTAAAAGTCTCTCTGATAACTAACCAGGGTGTTATAAAATGAAAATCTTCTTGGAAAGAGAAGGAAGAGAAAATGGTGAAACTTAAGAAATCTGAGACAATTGCAAGTTAATTTAACTAACTTGGGAATTTTAATTGAATGATGGATGGATAAACCTGTAAGCATAGCTTCTCTTGGATGCAAACATAACTTTTCACCCACTACGGTTTTGGTTAGCAAGACATTGGGGAAAATCTAGGATGTCACATCTTTCTTGATGAATGTAAGCATCAGTCAGCAGAAAATTTTTGTAGCTCTTCAATAAAACTAAGGGCATATAATCAGCAACAGTAAAAAACATACAGTTCCATTAAAGTCAGGTTCGCCATGTGAATTCACAGCAGCTAAATATCTGTCTACCAGCATTCTGAAAAACAGCTAGAAAGGTTTGACGTACCATAATATATAAAGGTGGGTGGTTCCCCAACAGGAAAGAAAAGAACCTTTTCTTACAGCACAGGAGAATAGCAGGGTCTGTTAGGGAATCTTTCCTCTCTGCCCATCCAGGAGCTACTCTGTCCTTCTCATTTGCACCACCAGAGACTGTCACTGCTGGGATGCGGGTGGCTCCAGTGACCTGATGGGTCCCACTTGTCTCCCCACACATCCCATTCACACAGTCAGACAAGCCTTCCTCAGTGGGTCAACCTCAGGTTTCCCACAGCAGAGTCTCAGACGTCCACATCCGTAAAGCAATTTACTCACAGCATAGTAACATGGAAACAGCTGGAGTGCCTCAAAGGGAGGTCCCCCAACCAAGGAAGCCCTGGGCTTTTATACCCTCACAGTCCATGCGTGTGATAGTCTGGAGTCTTTCTGCTGAGTCACCCTCTCCTGGCACAGTGTCTGATCCCATGGCTCATGCCAGAACTCCCACTCCTTTGCTGTGCAAATGTGCAGAGCCAGGTTGCAGCCTCTTGCCTCAGGTTCCAAACATTTCCCCCACCCAGAGTTCAACTTGCAGCTGCATACTCAGCTACCTGCACTAAACGTATTCCCCAACAGCTCCGTGTTGGAAATTACTGTCATGCCATTCCTGCAGATCAAGAAGATCTCTTTAATCAGGCAAATGCCTACAGTGAGAGTTTTGACTGCCTAAGGATTTCATCAGGGGTTCAGAATTGTCTTGAGGTGATTTTCTATTCCCATGATTGTCTGGTCTATGCCCAGAAATGGTTGCTATAGCTTTAAGGTGGGTTTGGGGTAGGGGCAAGCCTTGGGGCTCTTCTGTGGGCTTTTTCAAAGCCTCGCCCCCCAGGCATCCATCACACTGTGTGGACTGGGCAGACTGCAGCAGCAATCCTTCAGCGGCCTTGTTTTTTCTTGAACTGCTCGGTTTGGTTTTGGCCCGAGATCAGAGAGGACAACCGACAGGAAAAGAATCGGCCAGGGACCAGCAGGGAGCCAAGGGGTGTGTTCTGTCCCAGCCCCAGAACTCAGAAAAGCTGAACCAGCAAGAGAAGGGACACTGAATCCAACAGCTTCATCTGCTGTCAAGAGGAGACCAGCACCAGAGATTCAAGAGGTTCCCATCTGTTTTGCCAAAGCTGATGCACGAACCCTTTGATTTTTTTCCTTTCCTGAGACAAAAGCCAGCACCATTTTTTTCCCCTCCCTCACCACATTGCAGCTGTTGTGGGTTTGTTTTTTTTCTTTTCTCTTTGCCTGGCATTTTTGGGTTTTTTTTGTTCCAGTGTGGGTGTGGCTGTGGCTGTGGGTGCGGGTGTGGGTGTGGGGAAGGGAAGGGAAGGGAAGAGGAGGTCTTTACAGACAATTCAGTATCTAGAATTTATGCATTTTTCTTTTTCGTGATATGTGGGTAGTCTGTTTGTGAATAAACGGTTGGGGTTTTTTCACTTTCATCCCCTAATATTAATTTTTTATTGGCAGAAAGAGATTGTTGGAACCCTTTTCTTTAGAGGAAACACTCATTTCCAGAGTATTTTTCTCCTAAATTTGTCTCTAAACCAAGACCAGAACTCAGCCCCAGAAGACTAAAATTGGAATTGATAGTAATAATTTTCAAAATATTAATGTTTTTCTCCACTTCCTTACAGACAAGGATCTGATCAACATCATCATCACCATCATCATCATCATCATCATCATCAAAAAATAATCAAGATGAAAATGATAATAATAATCAAGTTCTTTGATTATGAACTGAGAGGAACAGAGAGAAAAGAGAGGAAAAGATTCAGTTGGTTGTAGTAGCTATTTCTCTATAAATAAATTGTGTTTCCTCCTCGTACTACTTACATCAAAAATTAAAAGTACAAGGAAAAAGAAGACAGGGAGATAGATTGAAAAGCATCAGGGTGTCCAAACTACTTGATTTGCTCAGACATCTCAGAATCTTAAGATATAATAATATCTTAATAATATAATAAGTTTCATTATTGATTGTATCTTGACAGGATGGAGCTGAGGTATGACAGATCAGTGTTAGGTATACAAAAGTAGATGTGACAAGGATGATTTTATGACTCACTTCTGATGAGACTGAACTCCTTTCTACAATGCTGAGAACTTAAACCATGTTTTGCACACAAGTTACTGAATACTAGTAAAAACAAGATGGTTTTAAAGGAAAGTGTCTTACTAAGGTTGTTTACCTCTACTGTATCATTTATATTTTTTATGACAAAAGAATATTTAAATTAAATTACTTTTCTCAGCAATCACAGTGAAACTAATACAACAGCTTTCCACATCAGGGGCATGACCTAATGACACAGTGGTATCTGTGAATTTTTGGTGTCCCCACAGTACAGAAATTCCTCTTTAAAATTTCTTGATGAGCATTTCATTCGCTGAATCATCTTCTTTGGTGTACAATCAGTTTAACTTTCATCCCTGCCTCTCAGTGGTTTGTTTCAGCTCAGCTCACCATCATCAATTACCATGATGGGTATCTCACGACCATTCTGGATTAGGGTGATCACCCTTAGAAACTCGATTTGTCAAGCGGTTTGGCCAAGCACTTGCAATTCACTGTGTCAACACGATCTGGTTGGAGCCATAATCCTCCACATCCAAATGTCTTTGAGGACTGGAGTTGCGTTTGTGCTCAGATACACTGGTTTCCAACTGGAAAGCGCAGCTGCAGCCTCAGCTATTTTTGCTGGCTTCAGCAGAGCCTTTCTGGCTTGCACCCATTGAGAAACAGGCTTGAGAGCCTCTCAGGTGTTTGATGGGCACCACAAGCTCCCAAAGAAATTATTATTCAAACAGTGTCTTCAGTTAACCAGGAATTATTCTTAATGGAAACAAAGGGCCATCTGCCAGAACATCTTCATTAGGATTCCACTGTATTAAATTTACAGTATTTGTGGGAAGATCAGAACCAAATGAACCAAACCAGGTTTTCTCCTTTTTTTCTTTTTTTTTTTAACATTTAGTATTATTCAATGCACAGGAACTTTCTCCCCTTGCTCCTCAGCCAGAAAAAAAACAAATTAAAAGACCACCATCACCAAAAAGAACCCCAAATCAAAAAATGAACAACACTCACAACAAAAACATCCACAATGAATAAACACCCAAAACAAAACAAGCAACAACAGAAAAAAACTCAAAACCAAAACAAACCTCAAAACCCACATTCCCCTCACAAATCCCACAACCCAACTTTACTTTCTGTCTTCCCACCAAGTTTAATCACAAAAACCAGCACAGAGCACAAGACCAGTGTGTCTGAAATGGCAGTTGGCAAGATCAAATCAAGGCAGAATTCTATTTTCAAAGTAGTGAATCTCTCTAAATCCACAAGGTTGTGTTCTTACAACTGTAGTTTTTCCTGTATCTGTAGTTCTTCCTGTATCTGGAGTTTTCAGTTGGCTAGCTGTAAGTCTGAATAGACACAACCACTGAGCAATGCACAGGGTTTTAAGTGTGTGCCTTCCATCGTTTGTTAACTTGCCATCTGTTCGTGTTTTGCAAAGGAAGAGTATGAGGTGGGCAGAGTTTAGACCTTCCCCTCATATTTTTTTAGGATCCCATAACTATTTGAGCAAGTTTTAGGGGACTAATTTTAGACTGGACAAGTTAAATTAGGGGAAAAAAAATCCACTGGGGGTTACTAAATACTGTAAGAAAATCACCTGGCTTAGAAAGTCCACAAATTGAAAATGGTGAGAGAATGGGAGAGTGACTATCCTATTAACCTGTGTTATTTCCTCTTCTTAAGGCTTGTGGCTGCTGCTGGAGATAGGATGTTCATGTACATGAGCTGACCTGATGGTACTACTGTGCTTATAGGGATATCAAACAGGACACTTTCATGGTCAAATCCCGCAGCTTTATACCCAACTA
>VWPU01000782.1:5715-66361 GCA_013398955.1 Callaeas wilsoni
AAAAGAAAAGAAAAACAAAAAATCAAACAAATAAAACAAAACAAAACAAACAGAAAGCACTGGCAGAAGAGCTGTTGGCACACTGCTGCCCTGGCAGTCCCAAAACGCTCATTCATTGCAGGTGTCTGATTTTTAGCTTGCACATTTTAATACACCCACTGCATGGGTTGGTTCACCTCTGAAACAGACGTATTTCAGTGTGCTTAGTACTTAGGCTGGGTGATGGATGCGGTCCACAAACTCAGAGCAGGGAAAAGCTGCACATTTTGTTCCGAAAATTATAGTTGTGTGTTTGACCCAACATCAGTGTCTGAGACATTTTATAAAGAACACAGAAACCAGTTGAAATATGGAAATGTGGGAAGATCAGAGTGCCAGAAATTGTAACAAGCCTACAGCAGAATAATAAAACTTCACTAGAAACCCTGTGAGAATAATGACGAGCTTTACAAGCAGATAAGAAATGTTTATTCCCTTTCTTGTCCCCATCTCAGCCCCTTCCTCAGGTTGTGAGTCAACCTTAGCAATTAAACTGTTAGAGAACAATAGCTGTAAAAGAAGAGAGAACGCCATTTCTACCATATCCCACAGTGAGCTACACTGTCCTAAAAATTATGCTTGGTGAAACCTGTACACATTTTTAAAACCAGGCAGATCCAGGCAGCAGCTGGCAGGACTGCAGCATGCTTAAAGATATGTGGGATCCCCATGGGACAAGATGAGTGTGGCAGCTTGTGCTGCTGTTCAGACACACATCTGGGAATGTTAATGGGATGGCTACACTATTGAAAAACCCTCAAAAATTTCAGTCTCTGTTTCCTGGCCTAGAAGAACAACATCATCCAGCCTCTGTGTCTAGCTACACCTCTGTGCCTAGTGCAGTCCAGAAACCCTGATTTAGATGGATTGAGACCCTACTAGAACCTGGCTGTGTATGGGGCAATGTTGTGTGAGCTCAGCTAACAGACGGTAGTAAGGCAGCCTTAGCCAGAAGTGAAGATTTCAGCTGAAGTCAATGAAAATAGAATTTGAACTCTTGAATCTGGGCTTGACTTTGTGAAAATATTGCAAACAGCCCAGTGTTTGGGATGCTGCTATTTGTAGCGTTCCAGTCACTGCAGGCAACCGTCAGAAAAGAGGGAAGAGTTTCCAGCATTCCCCGAGGAGATAAATGAGGTAAGAGTAATAAAAATGGGAGGACAATGAATGGGGGTTTTTTGCTATCCTATTTTGGTAAAGGAAATCTCTCCAATATTACACGTCAGAAAAGGTTAATCTTTCAGTGACCAGCTACACATGACAGGCCAGGTTATTTCCCTGAAATATAATAAAATTATATTTCCATGAAATATAACTTTTTATGTTTATGAGCTTAATCTTGCAGCCTGTTCCAGAAAAAGCTAGCAGCTATGTCCCCACTGCTGCCTGCCCAGGGCATGGCTGGCAGCAAAAGCAGCACAAGGCAGTAGGGACCAGCTGCTCAGAGCAGTCAAGATTTTTTGCTCTTGAGTAACTTTCTGTTTCTTAGTGCCTCTCTGCACTACAGATGTAATAGCAATTTTGCAATGAGGGAAATATATCCACAAAACATAGACCTTTGCCATGATCGCTGCAAGTTAACTTGGTGGCCTCAAAGATTAAGTACCAGCTGTCAAATTACAGTCAGAATCATTCACCCCCTTTAAAGTGTAACCAGGAGGAAGAAGTACTTGAGTCTCCCGACTCAAAATATTGTGAAGTCTTACCCACAGTGGACCATGGCTATGGGCATTGATTCTTTTGTCAGAAAACTTTGTTTTTACTGGCTTTGAACATTGCAAAAGGTGCAATATGAGTAGAAGTTGCCTCTGAGGAGCCAAGACAGAGAGGTAACTGAAATGACATCCCTTATTGCAGGGTAGAATGAAGGGTAGAATGATCAATAGGAGAGAAATGCGTAGGCTGGGACTAAATAAAACTTCTCTACATTCGGCGTTTTGTTGCCTTGACAATACAAGTCTGTGTAAATAACAAAATGAAAGTCTCTGAGTACCAGACTGGATGGAGCCACATCTGATGCTGGGAAAGGATCCTGCCCATTAATTTGTATGAGCAGAGAAGCCTACATGACAGGATTTGGGCATTGGAGACAAACCACTCAAGAGGGAATTTGCTCTTAGGCTCCATGGTGGAGACATAAAACGCTTGCATTAAATCTGACCCTGCTTTAAGAATTTCTGTTCCATGAAGAGTTTGTCATTCTCCATAAGGAGGGCAACAGTCATCCTTCATGGTAAAACTTTGAGGCCGTATTGTGGCCACCCACTTGCTCTGCAGAGGATAAGAAGGAAGATCTTGTGTCAGCTGTTATTGCCCTACAAGTTGGTTTTAATTATATTTTTAATTTATCAGGCTTTTATCAAGTGTGTAAAAGAATCACTTTGACAGTGAATGACATTTAACAAGTTGATTTACTGCAAAGCCAGCATCCCAGCTGAAGCCAGCTCAAATGGCCTTCAGAAAGCAACCTGTAACAAAACCACTGATTACGTGTTCTGGTTGGAAACTGTGCATCCTGGAGCCAAGAAAAATTCAGTCACTTCACATTTTGTGAATCTTATTTTTTCCAGGTTTTCCAGGGCTACTTCACTGCCTGGAAAGCTAGTGCCAAGGAGAGATCTAGAGCTCGGCAGAGTCTCCACAGGAAAAAAAAAAAGAGTTTTCATCAGAAGAATTTTTTTTTGGTAACATGTTAGCACATACCATTTTGGCTGAAAATCTATTATTTCAAGTCTGAAATTGCCCTACCACAGCTCATGGACATTCCAGCCAGACAGTCTCTGGTCCTATCCTTTTCTTTAGCTCAGACTCCAGGATCTGTTTTGGCTGCAGCATGATAGTGAACCCTGATGAAAATCCTAGAATCTGTGATGTGGTGTGTTTCCAGCTGAATCAAAGAAATATCAGTTGTGCTGTTTGAGGTATGGCCATAAGCTCACTTGCAGTACTGTGTTCAGTCCTGCTTCATGAAGGGTTAATCTGAATGAAGACAAGTGCAGAAAAGAACCAGTAGGATCAAACAGAGAGGAGAAAATTCAGTTCAGTGTTGGAAAATGAAGACTGGAAACAAATATGTTTGCTTACTGCTACAATGTAATAAACACCAGAGAGAGGAAAGGGTTGTAATGTATGGAACAACATGAACAAATGTCAAACCGGCATATGTGGCTTGTGAATAACTTTAGGGTGGAAATAAAAAAATATTTAAAACCTAGCCAAGCTCTGGAGTAGCCTTTTGTATAGAGGAATAAAGGCCAGAAACCTAACTAGGCTGAAGGTGGATTATATTATGGGAATGTTGCTGCAGTAGGAAGCAGTTCTGGAGACCCAGTAGATTTTTTCCTGTCTGTGGTTCAGGGAAATCTGACAGGGAAGATACATGATATGGCAAATTCGGGTCACACTGTTTTACAGGAACTGAGTTTCCTAACTGAACTTTTTTTTTTTTTGCATTTGGGACTTTCCCTTTTTCAGCAAAAGAAGACTTACTCATGGGAAGCAGACAAATTCCACAAACATGCTCATTTAGTCAAGAAGATATTTCCCACTAAGAAATCATTCATCTGGAAATTTTCAAGTAGCCCCTGAATTAACATCTGCTTGGATGTAAACCCCTTGGGCAATGGCCTCCTCTCCTCGTTTCTTCAGTGTCAAACACCCTTGGCAAGACAGACAAATAAAGAATGACCAGGTGAGGGAAGTAGAGAATTCATCCAGCTTCTGCCATCTCCCCTTTCCATGGGCTGTCTGTGAGAGGAGAGGGCAGGGAGTCACCCTGATGCACTCAGACAGCAGCTGGGTTAGAGCAGGGAATGCTACAAAGATGTAAACCATACGATGAACCTGGCCACAGAAAACTCAAAGGTGGCTTTGCAATGGACAAGCTCTTAATGAAATAAAGCTGACTGAAAGGGTAAAATAATAAATAACAATGAACTATTGCTTTCAATAAACCAGCCAAGTGTTGTGTTAGATGAAACAGGAGGCATCTCAGGAATCCAGGCCATAGTAAAAATCATGTCATTATTTGAAAAAATAGTTATATTCCAAGAGGAGAAAAAATGAGATTGAAAAGCTTGGGCTTTTTTTCAATTATTCCATTACAAAATTGTTCTATTTAAGAAGAATTCAAGTATTATCCACTGCAGCAGAACCCTTCTGTCCTACCTGCCTGTTCTCTCATCCTGTGAGTCACAGAACTCTGTACATCTTATGCATGTGGAATAACAAATTTTCTTCCTGGAGAAGATGAATCCTTTGTCAGGTCTCCCACGTTTTTGCCACCTACAAGTCTCTTGGGAAATGCTGTTCAACAAGCTTGAGTTAGCAGAGATTTCAGCTCTGCTCTTCCACAAAGCTTTTTAAAAGCTTGATTATCAACAAGATGTACAGGGGGTGCTCAGCCACATTCATTTCATGATCTCACACTGCCCAGAGCTCAGGAGTTCTGAGTACAGTGCATAATTTTGGTTTGTATCCCAGGTCCTTTGCAATGTCAGCTAGCTAGAAAAATAAAAGAATCATGCCCGCATGCGTAGACACACACAGTGTGCTTCCTACTGCAGAAAGAAAGGATTCTCCATGCCTGGGAGTTTCTGTGGGGAAGCAGTGGAGATAGCAGCTCTCCTCCAGTGTGTCCTTGCTTGTCACTGCCTGGCTAACAAAAAAGAACATGCACAGATCTCACTCAGACATGATTGATCGCTCTGATTTACCCTTGTGGGTTGTGTTGTGTTTTGGTTTTTTTGTTTGTTTGGGTTTTGTTTTATGGTTTTGGTTTTTTTCCCACAGCCTTCTTTTTCTGCTGTAGCTGCCAGCTGACCAACTGATTTAGTGTCTTTGCTGGCTCAGAGGCTGTAAGGTCATTTTTACTGTATCGCTCCCACACAGCGCCTAATGATTTGGAGTCACAGCACCCTTGCCTATAAAAGGGAACATAAAGCAGTGGGAATCACTGCCACTTGCTGTGCCTGTCCTGAGTGGAAACGGGATAGTCTCCATTAACAGATAATTGTGTTTACGTTTCACAGCCCATAGGGGTATATTAAGGGTCATACAGGCACCAGACAAGGTCAATGAAAACAGTATAGTTTGGGGTAAATGAAACAATTGTAAAGCCCGGTTTCCTTGAGCAGTTGTATTGACCGTGACAGGAATGGAGCACAATCCCCATTTCCCAGTGAAGGTATGGACGGGTCCTGCAGTGCCCTTCTGGCAAGGTCTCCATATGCTCCTTTTGCAATTGTTGCTCCCAGAAGTATGAATTCAAGTGCCCTGTAGATGCATATAACAGAGCAGTTCTGGCACTGGGAATGCTAAATAAACAGTGAAAAGCCAACACGGCATACAGAGGTACATAACAGCACAGGATCACAGCGTTGACGTGCACTACTCACTCCTATGTGAGGACTTCCCTGCGCACTCACCCTCTTGGGATCTGTCTTCATGAATCCCCTTAGAGTAGGGTCAGGATTCAGAAGAGGGGAAAGCAGCAACAAGGTGGTTTTCATGGCCCATGTCCTGCTGTGAGTACTTGCTAATAATTGCTTTCATTACAGAACCGCAGCGCACAATGGCACATCTCATCTGTCCAGCTTCATGGGTTTGCCCAATCCACAATCTGTTCTCTCCCTTCCCAAACAACTTCTTCCGTTCCCACCATTCAAATTGGTGTGCAAAAACAGGTCACTCCCCACTATCACGGAGGTCTCAGAGAAAATTTACAGGTCACTGCCAATAGACTGAAGACATTTTCGCCTGCCAGGAGTACAAAGCAGAGGTTTAGAGTTTGCCTTGGAGCAACTAAGCTGATCTTTGCTGTCAATTGCTTTTTACAGAGGTTGGCAATGGACAGAAACAGGCACCCATCAGGAACTGAAAGCAAATCCTCTCCTAAGGAGAACAGCACCAGGGCTCTGCCTGCCAACTCAAGGCCACAGGGAGGAAATCCGCTTTATCAAGCCACCCTGATTCATGGGCAGCCAAATTAACGACATGAAGGCTAACAGATCCCAGGACAACTCCAATTAAATGCATTTGTGTTTAAGGACCTCACAAGACAGCAGCAGAGGGACTGGAGAAAGGTACTGAGCTGAAAAATAGGCTGTCTCTGCTGGTGGGGAGGAAAGGAAGGTGCAAAATGCGGAAGCAGGGAAAGTGAGGTCTTGCCAAGCCCAGAAGCTACTCAATGACTAAATTTCCTCCTGTTGCCTACAATGAACGTCCAAGTGCTTCAGCAGTGCCGAAATACTTCACAAGCACTTGTCAGTGGCTTAGACGTGTTGAATCATATGTTAATCAATTAATTGATAAATACAAGTAGGATCCCTGACCTTCCCAAGGACTAAGGTGCTTGTTCACACTATCACTGCTGCCCCATCAGGCTGTTGCTACAGTTAAGCCAATAAAAACACCTCAGTTTTTCAGTCAGCTTCATAATTCATATTCAGACATAGTCCCGAGTGTCTTGTAAGCACCTGAATTTTCTTCTCCTGTTTCATAGTAGATATGAAGCTGTCTAATCTTGAAATCCAGACAGAACTGATATGTTCTTCAACTGCTCGATGATTTTGCTTGGATTTGCTTTTTCTTTTTTACTTTTCTGTTTAGCAGATCTTCAGACTGCTGTGACTTACTGACTTTCTTGTGGCATAAATTTATACAACACTCCCAAATTCTGCAGCAAAAGAACACTGTTTAATCTGCAGCACTCAGAACTGAGGAGGAGCGATAACGAGGGCTGTCTTACGGCTTTAACTTGACCCCAAATGCAGATGCATCATTTTACAGTCCTTAATGACACAATTACACAGTATTTTTCTTCAGAGAACCCCTTGGCAATTTACCACGTGAGGAGTGTTTTCATCTTTGCTGCTGAGTGTCTTACCCTGAGCCTTGTGCAGGACGATCAGGTTGGACAGTCTTCCTGCAGAAGATTCAGTTGGAGGAGCAAAAGGGACCAACCCCTCTGTTCATCCCACCCCAGCCCATGCCCTAACCACAATCATTGCTGAATTCAGTAATTTGTTTCTGCCAGAGTCTAGAGAGCCTCAGAGACATTAGGTTCCTATGACTGTTGGCTGAGGAAGGGAAAGGTAATTTTCACACCCTCCTGCAGAGTTGATACGCCTGTAGGCTCACACCAGTATCTCCCCCTTAAAATCCGTGTCCATACCCCAGGTGTCCTTGGCTCTGCAGTACTGGAAACAACTGCTTTTTTCCTGGTACTCATTCCCATGCTGATGCTGGCCACTTATAATTATTCTGTTTCCTTGCCTATGATTTTTTTTTAAAATCTTTCAGTTCCCTGGGGCAGAGCAGTGGCTCTGTGAATGCTGGAGAGCAACTAGCAGCAGCGTGAGAAATTGAATTCCTCTTAAAAAAAAAATTTGATTTCTAAGTGAGACATCCTGTCCTGGAAAAACAGAAAAAAAAAAAAAGCCAAACAGAGGAATAAGAAAAGTTTGTTCTTTTTAACAAGAGGGTAGAACTGGAGTGCATAATAAGATGGTTCCTTTCCAAAATCAGGGGTGGGGCTGGAGCATCCAGGGACCTTCAAAGCACTCACTTTGGGATAAAACTCCCTTTTTGTGGACTAGAAAATGGATTATGACTCTGCAGAGCCAAGAGGTCCAAAGTCTCATGGTATCCTGGGAGAGGAAAAGAAATTAAAGATTTCATAATATGCAGATTGCCATTAATCTGACCTGTGCAAAGGACAGGGATCTTGTCATCCCCCAAAGTTCAGGCAGCTATTCAGACTGTGCACTGTTATAGTCTCCTATTTAAACATATAAATTGTGTTTTTAGTAAAATGCACAAGGGCTTATATCAGCTCATGATTATAGTTTGAGTTAGCTGATGAAGAGATGAAATGCTCGAAGAGATCTATGTCTCCTTGTCTGTATTGCCTTGCCTGGCTTTGTATCCGGGAGCATTCCCTGCTTGTACCTCGGGGATGGGAGAAAGGGGATATTGTGAAGGTTTTGC
This sequence comes from Callaeas wilsoni, assembly GCA_013398955.1. Classification (NCBI taxonomy): domain Eukaryota; kingdom Metazoa; phylum Chordata; class Aves; order Passeriformes; family Callaeidae; genus Callaeas; species Callaeas wilsoni. The sequence goes on from VWPU01000782.1 coordinate 13,744, forward strand.
ATAGAGGCAGACACAGTGGGTTGGCAGGGAGGATGAGAAAGTGATACTGGCCCCCAAATTGTCTTAAGGTCTAGCAAAGGTAAGTGGAGAGGACTCGGCAAAGTGCTGGAAGGAAGAATATTCCTGGTATTGGTTACTAATTCAGATGGGATGCTTTGGTGAAACACATCTAAAAAGAGGGCCCCAATTGCTTTGAAACAGATCTGCAGAGCACTGACGAGATTGGCCATGCAGACTCCCAGCAGATTGCCTGCCTTGAGAACACAGGTGGATGCAGTGCCTCTCCAGCATCACTGTTGCCAGGAGATGAGGAGAAAAAACTCTTTAGGTGCCCTTTTCTCATTTTACTTGTTACCTCTGCTATTACAGCGCAGTTCTTGTGTCCTGCTATCCTGAAGGCAGTAGATGGTGCTATTGATAGCACTATTAATGCTTATGTTAATCAAGTAAGAGTATCCCTAAATGAACAATGTTAAATGCTTGTGTTTTCCTCATATTCATCATCTCAAGGAACCTCAAGGCACTCATGTTCAACCTCAGTGCAGCCACTCTTGTGTGAGCCCACAGAGCCCTGCTCCAGAGAGAAGCCAGAAGATAGCAGACTGATGGTAAGTGGCAAAGAGCCTTGTTACTCCAAGTCCCACTGAGGCTTGAAAGATAATTTCAGGAAGAAGGATGCAAACAGCGAGGCTGGAATCTGGCAGGGCTGATATAAATCAAACTAATCTCTCAGTTTTGCAAGAGAGCCCTTAACAACTTGAGGTCAGGTTGTCATCTCTATTATCTCTTGGGAAGAGCTGTTCTCAAAAGCCAGCACTGATTACCCTGTTGGCACATGGTAGCTACTCTGCTGCTTCTCAGAATGGGGACTTGTGATCTTGGTCCCATTACAATAATTGACTGTTATTAGTCTCAAAGTGGCAGCTTAGGCAAAAGCCATGGTTCCCAGGAGGGAAGAGACGGTGCAAAGATACAGCTCTTGCTGGAAACAATTTACGGATGCAACTGCTCCATCCTGAGAAATTAAATTACATCAGCAGTATCACAAAGCTGAAAACACTAATTTCTGACTCCAGATCAGTCATATTTCCAGGAACAAACTAAACTCCTTTCGCACCCTGTTCAAAGTTGTCATTACAGTCACAATCCATGCGTCCTAACAGAGATGCTAACAAAGGAATGGGCCAAAATACACAGCAAAGTGTCCCCAAGGATGCTGAACTGGCCTACTCAGCAAGACACTCAGCAGTGTGCTCTGTGTTACCAGGCTTTGTGGAAAACATCTGAGGCCTCATAAAACCAAGAGTCAAATTTCTATAGCTGAAAGTGTCAGTGCTCATAGGAAAGACAGCTCCTTATCTGTGAAAATGAGGTGCTCAGAGCCAAGATGAGTTAAAGTTTTTCTGCATATCTTAAGTCTTCTGTGTTTTAAAATCAATGTTTCAGGCTGTATACAGCCCTTTTCAAAATGCATCCAAGCACACATCCAGCTATGCAAAACACATACCAAGCATGAGAACATCAGTCTGGTCCAGCTCCTGGTCCACCTTAAAATCTCCAATATTTTCTATAATTTTCCTTTGTAAGCAGCAATTCTTTACAATGATCTCTGAACGTGTACAATTTTGTACTCTGTAGATGTCTCAGAGAATATTTAAATAGAAGCAGATTGTGTTTGAAGGCTTCTACATTGATGGAAATTAAAGGTCCATTTCCCAAAGCTTTTAAATACTCGGTAAGTTTGGGCATATGAGCAATGCTGTTCAGCAAAGGGATAATTCATGTGTTTTGCTGTACTGCTGCACAACAGCTGGGTGACAATACAAATTGCTCAAGTGATATTCATGAGATTACATGTTTTCTTAAAAAAATAAGCCTACAAGAGGGATATTACTTGGCAATATGTTTCAGGAAGGAAAAGAGGATCTGGTGACAAAGAACACAGAGCCCTGAGGAGCAGAGTGTGCTTTGTCTCACTCTTTACAGGTTAGACCACCCTTAAGTAATCCAAGACCCTGAGACCTGGAAAACTGGAGCAAGGAAGAATTTGCTGTGGTGGAATAGGATCAGGTTAGGGAATATTTAAACAAATTGGACATACATTAATTCCATGGGCTCTGATGGGATGCACCCACAAGTGCTGAATATACTAGCAGGTAGTATGACAGTGGGGCAGCTCTTGGTGATCTTCAGAAGGCTGTGTTCCTTAGAGGGGGTTCCTCAGGATGGGAAGAAAGAAAATATCATTTCTGTCTTCAAGAAGGGCAAGAAAGAGGATCTGGGGAAGTATCCCTCACTTTGATCCCTGGGAAAGTGATGAAAAAATTTCTAAATATGCGAAGGACAAGATAATGGAGTAGTCAGCAAGGATTTCTGAAGGGACAAGCATGCCTGACCAACCCAATAACGAAGAGATGACTGGTGAGAGGAGAGCACAGCATGTTGTTTATTTGTTCCGTGGACTGTAGAAGGCTTTCAGTTCTGTTTCCCACCCTCATAGACAAGCTGAAGAAGTACGAGTTAGGCAGTCAATTGAAATTGGTCTGAACTGCCACACTCAAGAGTCATTATCACAAAATCCAGCTGTGGCATGAAGCCCAGCTGGAAGCCATTCATTGGTGGTGCACCCCAGCAGAGGATGCTGAGGTCAGTACTGTTAAACATCTTCGTTAATGATTTTGATGACAGGGTGGAGTCTACCCTCAGCAAGTTTGCTGATGACACAAAACTCAGAGGAGTGGCTGATACTCAGGAGAGTTGTGCTGCCATCCAGGGGGACCTCAACGGGCAGGAGAAATGGGCTGACCAAAACCTCATGCAGTTCAACAAGGCACAGTGCAAACTCCTCCTGCATCTGGGGAGAAACAGCCCTACACATCAATACCTGGTGGGGCCGAGTGTTTGTAAAGCAGCTGTACAGCAAAGGACGTGGCGATCCTGGTGGACACCAAGCTGACCGTAAGTTATCATCGTGCCCTTGCGACAAGGAAGCTCACCAACTTCTTTAGGAGAAATTACCGGGAGCATTGCCAGAAGGATGTGATGGTTCCTCTAGCACTGGTGAGACACATCTGGAGTGCTGAGTCCAGTCCTGGGCTCCCCGTACAAGGAACATACGGATTTACTGGAGTGAAACCAGGGGATGGACCATCTGTCATACAAGGAGAAACTGAGAGCTAAGACTGTACAACCTCAAAAAGAGACAGCTGAGGGGGAAGCTCATCAATGTGTAAAGATATCTGATATGGGGGAAAGGGATAGAGAAGGCGGAGCCCGACTCTTCTCAGTGCTATCCAGTGGCTGGACAAGAGGCAATGGCCACAAATGGAAGTACATAAAATCCCATTCCATGGAAGTACATAAAATCCCATATGATTCCACATAATCAGACATACTTTTTTTTCCCCTTTCCTGTGAGAGTGGTCAAACACTGGCACAGGTTTTTCAGAGAGGCTGTGACCTCTCCATCATTGCTGGCACTCAAAACCCAACTGAACGTGGCCACGAGAAACCTGCTTTAGGTGACTCTGCTTTGACCTTGGGGGTTGTTCTCAACAGATAGTCCAGCAGCAGCTGCCACAGATCCCATGGTAAATTCAGATTTACATTAAGATTTTTCATCTTACTTTTCCTGGTGAGTAAAATATAACTTTTAAAGTATAGCAGTGTAGCTGCCTTATTCAGCTCAACCATGAAATAATGGTCATTACAAGACACTCAAGCTGAAGGCACTAAGAGCCAATTATCCTACAAGTGGTGTTTTTTGCAGAGCTAACCTTTTAGTCTTTACTATGTCTTTTCTAATGCTGCTCTGCTTACATTAGAACTTAGATGGGCAGTATTGGTTTTCAAGTCTAAAAGTCTAAAATAAAAGATACACCCTAGCACAACGGAGTTTCATCCACTTTCTCTTTATATCTTCTGTCTGCAAGGTTACAGGAACACTAAAAACACCTGCTCTCCTGCAGAAGTCCTTTCTGTTGCCAACTGCACTAAGTATGGGCTGCTCCATAGGTTTCCTCTTTTGTCACAAAAGCAGAAAATGCATTTTAAACTTGCAGCAAATGCCAGTGGAACTCCTGGACTACTTATGGCTCCTCTAGTGCAGGGCGAGTCATATTAGCACCAAGATGCTGGGAAGCCTGAAACACTCTTAGAAATATTGACTCTGTTGGTGAATCAAAGACTCAGTTCTCCAGGTCTGACTAATTGTCAGTGTTCTGCAGACTGAGGTGATTCACTGACCTCCCTCACCATCCAGGGGAAGCATTAAAATGATCAAGTAACCCAGAATTGCAGGAAAGAAAAAAAGAGGTTGCTGTAAAAAAGAACCGAGTATCAGTATATGACAAATTTTAATGACTACCATCAGACTCATTTCAGCCATATTCCAGTCATGCCAGTTCAGTTCAGACTTTAATTCTAACTTCTTCCTGGTTAAATGGTGGACTTGGAAGTACTAGGTTTACAGCTGGACTCTATGATCTTAAGGGTCTTTTTTAACCTAAATGACTCCATGATCTATAGTGTAATAAGTGCACACATACGCTATTATTGTCAGTGCTAAACTTTGCAGCAGCAGAGGCATCAAACTAGGATCTGGGCAAGCCCTGCATTAGCAACAAATTACCTCAATCAATATTTACTTCTCCAAGAATCAAACCCAGGAACTTCTATAGGCAAAGGGAAAACAAGAAATGTTGGTAACATGTCAAGAAAAGCCAGTCACAAGGGAACCATATGAACAGCTTCATATTCCCATTAGGAGCTAACACAGGAGTTGTTCACCACTAGTTATTGCAGAGCTGCTCGTGATTTTGCTGTACTACAACCACAGAATCCAGATGCTGCAAACATCAGCTCTCACTCCTACCCTATGCAGATGACCATCCTACAAGGAGGAGACTTCATCTGCTACAGGCAACATTGGTTTCTTGTTTGGAACCTCAAGGGCTATTGAGACTCAAGTCAGTAAAATTGGTTTTCTCAGGCCTTGGAGCTTACAGCCCAAAATCTGAGTTGCTATTTTAAGCTACCTTTCACTTTATAAGGTATTTTTTGTTGTGAACACCATCCTCATTTTCCACTTAGTTCAAAATAGAGGTGAAAATTTGGAAAAGTCTCTGCCAGGTTTCGTTTTCCTTTTTTTTTTTTTCCTTCTGTATTCCCAGCGATAGATACAAACCAGAACAAAAGGAAGGGCTAGGCTGAGCTCCGCTCTTGCAATTGGCACACAAACATGCTCATTAACCAAATGCATTGTAGCCTGACTCTGCTGACAACACAGAGCAGGAGCTGAATCACAGCTGAGTAGGGCTAGACAGAGCCTGGGTTTGATGCAGTAGACATTTGTGGAGCCAGTCCAGCAATATAAAACCTGTTTCTAACTCTGCATGTCAGGAGTTAACAGCCTGAGTGGAGCAACTTGCCAGGTGCTAAATGGGAACACTACTGAGGTTCACAGTAAGAAACCAACACAATTTCTGATCAGTACAAAAATATCATCAGTGGGGTTTTTTTCCCTTTGTTGATTTGTCTTAGGAAGTTTTTACCTAATTTTCAGCTGGTCATTTCAATAGAAAGAAGGGTAGGACTGAAGTTTCCTACAGTGAATGAAGGAGAGTTTAGAGAAGCATTGCGGAGCCCACATGTCACCCTTTCACAGAATACAAATAATGGTTTGACAGTATTTGAAGTGTTCAAAATGGCTTTACTGTTACATACAGTATTTTACCACATCCTAGTTACAAGTTTCTGAATCACTTAGCTAGTTGCAAAAAATCCTAGAGGCATAAAAATCAGAAAACTGAGGTAAACAGTTTATACGTGTTGTCATGAAGATGATGGCATTTCTGATGATGTTTTCAATATTTCAGATAGGCAGTACTGACACAAAGTAGCTAAATGGAAAACAATATAGGAATAGCTCAGATTATTACTTTATATACCCATTGGACACACTTTCCACTGAACCATGAAGTTAATCTCTTCTTATCAATGCTGATTTATTACCACTTTTGCCTGCAAGAGCATGTGTATAAAACATTGAATCACAGTAATATTTGCCCTTTCAACAGCCAAACCAAGAGGCAAAATACCAGGTTTGGATGACGCTGACCTCCCACAGCTGCTCTAAGTTATTGATGTTATGTGGACAAAAAGGGAAAAAGTGGGGAATGAGCAGAACCTCTATAACCTTGGAGAGCTTTTGCATCAATCACTTCACAATTTTAAATGCCAAATGTTTAAAAAGCAGCCACAAAGGTGTTTATACTTCCAGCCCACTGCAGCCAGTGTCTCTGTGGCACAGTAAGTAGAAAGAAGCTCAGTATAAAAGCACTTGGAATGTGCATGCAAAAAGTGACAGTATTTAATGAAGTTAAAATGTTGCCTCAAAATGCTGCTGGAAGAGCACAGCTCTTGTTTCCAGGAGTGGAGGGAATATTGAAGCACCACAAGATTGTACCTGTAGAAAATTTTAGCAGTTCTTGATATCTTGTTTGCCTAACTCATCTACCTATGGCTAGAAAGAAGAGTTCCTAAACACCTGCTAGCTGCTCAACATTTTCCTAGACTCACTGGTTTGGTAGCACTTGCATTCTGCAACCAAATCATACTTCTTCCACTAAGAAACCCACCAACTTCTGTTTACTTGGTTTGTTTAAGAGATTCTATTGCTAACACGTATGGTCTAGTCCAGATAGAAGTAACAGGACTTCTAAGTCTTGCATACCTTGGCATTAGAGCTAAATATGTCTTAAAATCCTTCTTGGACCAGACCTGGAAACCTATGGAAAGATTTAGGAAAATCATCTTGGTAGTAAAACAACCTAAGCCATCAGGAAGGAGTAAAGAGTGTTGAGTTGGTGATATTAAGAGAAGGCCTGAGCTCTACTTGTAATGCAAATGTATTGAGTTAAAATCATAAGAGATTTTTTATTTTGCTCTGGCTTCCTCTATCACAATAAAACATTTTGTCTGGTTTCAAAGGCACTTCAGATGCAATAGTGGACAGGCAGTGCTGATAGATGGCTCCTGTGCTGTTACAGGACATCTGTCACACAAACCTGGACTGTTTCTCACTGCTGTTTCTTTAAAGATGGCAGACATTTTCATTCAGAAAGGCTCTCTATTTATATCCCCTTAACACAGCTTCTTTTGGTGCTCTCTAGAAGCTTTATCCAAACAGGAAGGAGGCCAGTGTAATCCGAAGGATTCTTTCCCCATTAAAATGATGAATTCAGGCATGTCTGCCTGGGAAGGCACAGGGGGCAAAGCTGAAGTTAGGGCTAATCCATGAATATTGTTCCCAGTTAGCTTAGCCATGCAGTTTTTAGCTGGGGATGCACATGCACTTTGCCAGAAACAATGCACTCAAAGTAGCACCTATATACCTAATGGTTTATAAACATGTTTTAAGAAATTAACACTAAGAGGGAAAATCCACTGGGGGCCTGTCAGCTGCTGTCCAGCAGATTGCAGTGAAGAAGGAGGATGGAGTGAAGAGCAGAGAACCGCCTTGGGTCAGCACTGTCCCAGCAGAATGAGGTGATGTGTGCTTGAGACATTTAAAGACAAGAGCTTCTCAGCATGCCCTGTCAGCAGAGTAACCCCTTATTTGTCAGTCAGGGGTGCTGCCCCACTCTGAGCTCCATGCTGGATGTGGAGCTGTCTGAGGGGTCCTCAGGGGCCACAGTGACAGCTTTTTGCTCTGGGGCTCAAATGTTGTTCAGGCTAGCCTGCTGCTGGAGGAGTGTGTTATCCAGATGGTGTGTTGTTGCCCGCTGGCTCAGCCTGCAAACACAGCAGGACAGACACCTGAAGACTGTCCCTATAGGATGCCACTTCCAAGGTATCCTGGTTTTTAGCTGGGCCTCAAAGTTGGCATAAACTTGTTTCTGATGGGCTTTTTTTCTGCTGGAAGTTTAGAGGGAAAGACAATGTGCTCCTCAAGGAAAAAAAATCTTCTGGTATCAGTGGAAGTCTTGCCATTCACTTCAAAAAGGCCAAGATTTTGCAGAGGTCTAAGGGTATAAATATAAACACTGAGCAAAATGTTTAGGTCACCCCTATAATATCCATTTCTGGCTTTTCAAGGCCCTAGCTACGAGAAAGAATAACATTACAAATTAATCTAAATGAGTCTGAGACCTCAGTTTCAGCATAGTGAAATGCTGCCTGCTGAAAATAATGGGCTTGCTGTTACTTTTGCCCTCCTTAAAATTGCTACTTTCATAGTACAGTTTCACTGCAAGACATTTATTCTTTATACAGATTTGGCAAATAGGAACAAAACTAGGTATTATAGCACTGGGATAACTTCATTAATTCGCTGCAGGGAATGATGCAGAGGAGACCCTTATAGCTTATGCTTTAAATCCAGCACTAAAAAGACAGTCTCGGCTTGTCCTTTAAAAAAATGATAAAAAAGCTAATCCACAATGACTTGTCAAGACTCCCTGGACTTCCTTTTTTTCTGCTCATATATCCCTCAATCTAGGTACATCTGAGGAGGTAAAGGTATGCTATCAAAGCCTTAAACTAGCATACGTTCACTCATCTAATTATTTCTACATGTAACATAAGGTGCAGTTAACAGTAAATTTAAGGAGAATTGAAGATTCTCCTTAAGAAGCACTCGGAGCTAAGGCAGCAGTGCACTTTTTCCTTCTCGTTGAAACAAACTGCAAAAAATGGACACTGATGGTCAAGTATTGTTTGCTGCAGAGTCGCAGTAGAGTTCAGCCATGAAATACTCTTCCACATATCACGGATGACAGCCAGCTCCCCTGCAACAAGCTGAAGACCTGCTGTAAAAGACAGGAATCTTTAGAAATCAAAAGACAGAAACTAGGAGACACTGAAAGAGCTGCAGAAGAAATGCTTGACCTTGAAACAAGGATGACTTGTTTCTGATAAGGGGTTCTCTTGTTTCCATATGCACAATCCTCTAATTGCTTAAACATCCAGACCTTGAGTACTCATCCCCTCATGGCTTAATGTTGCCAATAGAGCCCATTACTCCCTGTATCTCAAGTGGGGTGTAAAAAACAGCCAGGAGACAAACCTGGAGCTTTAGCATCTCCCAATCACGTTGCATTCACAGAGACAAAAGACACACTGATGCAGACGGTTTGCCCCATTCCTCCACCTGTTTCAAGTGACTATACAGGCTATGCCAGCTCTGCCTCCACAACTGGGCTATTTCTTATCAGTCCAGATGCCTCAAGCTGTTATTAGCTATTATGCTATTGATCATCATTATCTCTCAGACACACCTCCAGAGAGAGGCTTGAATTTGCAGATGCTCTCTGCCTCCCAAATCATCTCTGCTTGAACAGACCCATGAAATCTGGAATGTCAAATGCCCATTACCATAGACTTTCACTACAATTAACCCCCTGATGACAGGAAGGAGCTGCCCTCAAAGCACTGCTGGAGATGCAACATGTTCACCCACAGCCACAGACTGCCAGGTGAAAAATGAACCCAATATACATTCATGGGAATGGGATTAAAAGGTCACTTGATGGTGATTAGCAACACCCCAAGCCTTCTGTTCAGTGTTGTTAGCAACCCCATACATAGTAGCTACGAGGTGTTTCCTGTGCCTCCCTGGCAGAGACCACATTGCTGGAGTGGGTTTACACAGACAAGTGCATGTGTTAACATGCTGCCATCAGGGCTGCATGTAAGAGTGCAGCCTTTCTCAAAGCAGAGGGGAAGCAACAGGACCCCGTGGCACAGCCGTGTGACCACAGCAGTGTTTTTGGGTCCTGCATGTGCTGAGGAAGGAAACCCCCAAGAGACTCTGGGAACCACAGGGAGCTCAGGGACCAGGCTCTGGCTCTGCCAGCTGGGGTTGTAAAGGTCATATCCAGATGTGGAAACAGCTACAGCAAACAAGAAACTCCCCCAGTCCTGAATATAAACACTATGACAAGGAAATGACTAACTAAACCAAGGGCACCTCAGTGGAGGGTGACATTAACAGCTCTGTCAGCTCCTCACAAGTGACTCTATGTTCAGGTAACAGCAAGAAGGTCATTCAGGAGGAAGAGCTCCTTTACACCATGCGCTGTACAGCTTGGGGTGATTTCCCTACACCTCTTCGAATCTGCAGTCTCAGGAAGACTGTAACAAAACAGAACAGTGAAACAAAACAACTTGTAGTGAAAAAATAGTCAATAAATTCAGCTCTGTAAACTCTGAACATGGAATTTCTGACAAAGACTCAGTTAAATTCAGCCTCGAGATGTAACAGTGTAGTATGTCTAACCTCCCCCAAAACGTGCAAAGCTCACTCTATCTACAGGACAGTGGTCAAGATTTAGATCTTAGGTGTTTGGAGTTATTCAGATTCAAAGTTAATTTATCAGCAGCTATTAAGGACTGATGGCTTTGTTCAAATCAATAGTGCTATGTTCATTAACTCCAGCTGATAATCTGGCCCTTAGGGTTTATTCAGACACAAATCTTTAATCAACTAAATGCCAACAGGAGAAGCTGCAGATGCATTTGTGGACAGCCCATTGATTAGAACAGGCAGAAAGAGGTGATTTTTCCACATATGTTTAATAGCTATGCTTTTTTATTGTTTTTAAACCCAACAGCAGTCAGACCCAATATGACTCTTCAGAGGAAGCTACATAAACCAGAGTCCCTGCCCTTTTATATAAAAGGACAACGCAGTGCAGCTGAGGAGTATGATGTGAATTATTATTCTCAATACACTGCAGTCTCATTACATTCCAGGGCAGTCGTCTGAGTCGATTGCAATGCCCAGAGCACTGGCAATTGCAGTCCAGGGGCTGGCTGAACTAAAAGCCAAATAGGATGCTGAAGAATAGGCAAGTGCAGATTCTCCCTGCCTTTCAGAGGGGAATTAAAGCTCTTGATTTTGTTTCCTGGTAAGACTCTCCCTGCTGAGCAATGCTGCTGTGCTCTGGTGCCCAAGGTTCTCCTGGAGTGCCCACAGTTCAGGAATTTCTTAGTCTGATCAACCCTTAAGGATAAGGAACAGAACTAGAGATAAGACTTCCAGAGGGAATTCTAACTGAAAAGGTAAAGTAGAGGTGGGATTAAGCCAAAAGGAAATCCATTTTCTACAACTCCTACGCGTGATCTGAGGAAGAAGACCGCATTAACATAACTCTCTCCTGTCCAGGCCAGCTCACACCTGGCCTGGACAGAAGGGAGCTGTGGCTTCTCAGGCAAGATGAAGATCCCAGGCAGAGCCGGCTGCTGGCTGGCTGCCAGGCTGTGTCCACCTGGCAAAGGGACAGCTTGGCCCAAAGGCCGACAAGGAGGCAACAGGACATTTGCCCCAGTGGGCTTCCCACAACCTTGCCCTCTGTCAAGAAAAGCCATGGCCACCTCCCTTCCTAGTGATCCAGGCAGGAATGTAAGTACAAATGGCAGGGCTGCAGAGCTGGCATTGAAGAGTAACCAAAGCATGAACTGCCTGAGGGCAGCCTGGGCTGTTCCTCCCTCACCCTTCTGCAGAGGACACGCTGTGCAGTGTCCCCACACAGCATCAGAGATGGAGAGGTGCCACAGGCACCGCTGAGATGTGTCACTGCTCTGTTGGTGATGTTACTACAGGTGTGTATGGAAGGTGCTTGGGCAAATTGTAAGCATTGATGTACACATTCTTCCAAGGAAGCATCATTATTTAATGCATTTAATCAGCAGAGGTTCCCCATTCATTCATTTTGTCTGCTTAGCAAAGGGATGCAAAGGCTGTCAGCCTCCACTCATTGGAGACCAGCCTAGGGGTCTTTTCTCTCTGTTGAGCCCTGTGGAAGGTGAGCAAGCTCAGCTTCTGGAAGGAATTATTTTCTGCAAGATTGTGTCCTTTGAGACATGGAAGACTCCAGTGACAAGAAGGTCTTCTGCAGGTTTAATCATCAGAAGGCACTGTCCTAGACACCTGAACAGATTGTCTAATATATGCCAGAAAAACATGTTAACTAATTTCTGCACCTGGCTGACTGAGTTGGAGCTTACTGGTTTTGTGTGAAACACTCCCAAGTGATTTAGTTGAAGATCATTCCTAGACTCTGCCACTGACACTATTTGATATCTGACAGCCAGCATTGTCTCATACATTGCACCTTGTCCAGGCCATGAGCTGATGAACAGCTGGTGGCTTTAAAAAACCCAAACCTGAGCACTTTCCACATTGGAGGGAATAGGGTTTAAATGCTTGGGCTCAGAACAGAGGCTATAAAACGTCCTGCAGTGTGACTGCAGCATTTTCTGGCTCCCCTGCTATCAGCACATCTGAGAGAAAAATGTTCTCTTAGGCCAGAGGAACAAACACCTACATCCTCTATTAAAAGTGACGTGGAAGGAAAGACTTTCTCTAAACATGGCAGGTAATTAGAAGATTAAGAAGCCTCTCTCTCTCTTTCTCTCCCTCTCAGACATTAAGGCCAAGGCTTAGAAGACCAGTGCTGGGGTGCATAAATCATGAGCTGAAAACTACCTACACAGCAGTCCCCAAGATTCCCTATCATCCAATGACTTCAGAATAGCCTACAATAAAAGTGGCATCTAAGAAGGTGAGAGTTAAATTGCCTCCACAATTGACAAGTTGGCCATTTTGAGGGGAATTCATACGAAGTGACACAGTCCTGAGACTAACTCCTCCGTTGCTGGTTCAGTAGGCAGAGACAGCATTGCTCACTGGAATGAGACGTGAGAACTAAACCTTGGGCCGACACAGTTGCCCTCTTTACTATAAATTGCAGTGCAATGTAAGAGTCCTGCCAAGATCAGCTGTTTCCTCTAGATTTCTGTCAAGCCTTGACAGCTCATTAAAAGTTAGGAGGAGAAAAGTGTTTGATTTGCTTCACTTAGAAGCAAAGCATAGAGGCTTACCCTTTTGTTCAAACAATGAAGAAAAAATGACCTTCACTCTTCCCAGCTTTTCTATGCTGCACCATAGCTAACAGCAGGGGAGGACCCAGTTCTGCGCACAATTAGTACCAAAAGTCTTTCAGAGCTTTAAATTTGATTCTCCAGTCAGATACTAATTTGCACTGCAAGAAAAGATTTAGAGCTACCTGCAGATTTAAGGCATACAGCCACATCGATTATGCTGAAAGCACCATTTCAGGCAATCTTTGCAGCCTGGAGAGCTAAACCTCACATTTCCCCCCCACCCAAATAGATTCCCCTCATAGACTCTTACGAGGGCAGACCCACTGCAGGCCGTGCATGCCAAAGGCACAGTGTGAGAAAGAGTTAAGTATCCATGTGACACCATGGCTGGTGCTGCTGCTGCTGCCAGGAACTGTCATGGTGTTTGTGTGCAGTGTGTTAGTGTGACATTAAAATCAATGTGTGCTCTGTATACCTGCAGGCAGTGCTTGGTCCCTGGTAAACAAGGCAGGCAGGGCTAGGATGAGAGCTAAGTCAGAGGACTCAGCAACTATGCTCTGTTTGAATGAGATCTCATTTAAAATACATGGCAGTTCCATATAACTTGCCAAGAATATCCAAAATACCGGAGCACATTTTGGTTCTTCTGTTGGAGTTTTAATGCTAAAAAAAGTGGCGACAATATCTTTATATATAAGAAAAAGCTTTTGTGTCACATTTCTCTAACACTCTTGGAAGTTACCCATTCAATCTACATCTGTCTTTTCTATCTTTCAAACCTCAGTCAAAACATTCTTCTCCCATTAAAACCAATGCCAACAATCTTCCAGGGATTCCTCACTTCTTTTTGCACCTATGAGTCTCATGGCAAGAAAAAGAGACGGAAACAGTAAAACTTCCAAGGGAAAGCCTGGCCTTACAGAGTTTTGTGTGCCTCTCTGGTAAGTCCATGCAGTTGAGCCACTTTGCACTCCCTGGGCTGCCCTGGCCGGTGGGGGCACAGGCACACCTGCTGGAGCCTTAGTTCTTTATCCTTTTCTTTGGACCTAACTCTACTTGTTCTTATTCTTGGCTTGCAAAGCAAGAACCGTACATTCAGCCAAGCATCTCAAACCACCTTATTTCTGTGCTGGGAATCAAAACCTCCCCCAGAAGCTGCACTTTTCCCTTGCTGTGCGTTAATAGCACCATACGCTCCATGTAGCACAATATCCCACCTTTGGGTCTCTCGTCTCAACTCAGACCCTCCATCCTCTCCTCTTGACAAAGTTTCACAACCCTTTGAACTAACCTTGAATAAAGGCATCACATAAGCAAGAACTCCATGTTGCACCTTACCTGCAGCTTCCCTGATTATGTCAGCTGTTCTGCAGCATAGAAATTCTTGTTAAGCCATCATTGCTGGGGACTTTCCCATCTCTTCTGAGGGTCATCTTTAGCCCACTGTTATACCTAGGTCTCTGCTACAACACACTGCATCTTCATGAGCCTTTAGGCTCTTGGCTCCTATCTCCTGCTGCTCACCGAGCTCAAGTAATGAAGAGCACTCGTGTCCCTACTCCCTTCCCACCTGTTAGAGCGTCTACTGCCTCCTGAGCTTAATGCACATCACCAATACACCTGGTGTTTGCAAAGGTGAGGAAAGATGGGAGCCTCTTTCCTCACTGTCCTCCTTGCAAGGTCCAACCTGCCAAGACCACTGGTTAGAAACCAGTCTTACAGGAAAGCTGCTCAGAGGCTTTTCATCTAAATGTATATTTTCCTTTTAATGAGCTATAGCTCATTTTCACGCACATTGCAGCACTTCGGAAAATGTGTCAATCACTTGATTTTTGAAAGCCAAACTGAACTGCTCTAACAGTGCTGAAATGCCTTTGCAAAAGATAGCTCATCTGCCTGGAAAGGTGTGGAGCATCCCAGGAAAAGGAGCATTTAAACCAGCCCATCCCTTCCTCTACTGACCTTTCTCTTTACTATCCAAGCAAAGCTCTGCACTACGGTTTTCTTTCCAATTATACTTGTTTGTTACGCATGCTGCATTCTCAGGCAAGGACACTGAAACCAAGCCTCTTTTTTCTCCTAGCATCTGGAGATGTAGGATTTTTGGGGTTGGTTGGGCAGATGACCTTTTAAGGAAATAGGTCACAGCACTGAAAGACTCAAGTAATTTATTCAAGCAAAACTTGCCAAACAAGTTAAAGAAGTATGAAAGCTCTTCCAGGGCTGGTATTGAATGCCTCACAATGATAGAAAAGTGTGTGATCAGAGCAGACTGCCAGGAAAGACCAGTGTGCACGTTGTGACACTACATATGTGCTTGGACAAATAGAAGAGACAAGTGTGCCCCAGTAGAGGGAGGATTCAATGAAGGTGTTTTCTATTCTCTATTTCAGCCTGCACTGGAGACAGAAAGGACCAGCTGTGCTGAAGCTGGACACAACCTCCATATGTGTGGCTATCAAAAACTGTAAGCTATACCACATAGCTCTCCTTTTGTCAGAGGTAGGTTCTACAAAAGCTCCAGCTTCTATTTCAGCAGAAATTAGGACCATTTAGGGACTGCCTTCAATTTTGTAGGCTCTCTCTACAGTGCCATCAATTAGCTTGCAATAGCTATTCCAGCCTGTATGTGAGCCAGGCTAGAAAGCAAATACACAAATGAAATGGCACAGATTTTCTCCCTGCAAGCAACGGAATGGACATTATGAGATGGTTACTGCAGCTCTGTGCCTTTGGAAAGTGTGCCATCTCAGAGAAATATCCAGCGGAAAAAGATAGGACTGCTTTCTGCTCCACCTCTGCGACCGAAAGGGAGCAGGCCAGAGAACCTGGCTTTGCAAGGGCATAGAGATGAGTGACAGATGGGGAAGAGGCCACTTATCCACATCCAGCCCAAGAAGGAGAAGCCAGTACTGGCTGTGTAGTTTGCACTCAGTTTAGTGATGTCAGGATATGTCCCCAAAGCACAGGAATACATGCTAGGAAATGCAAGGCAGCTGCCGGTATCGCTCACGGCAATGTCCAAAAAGTGAGGAGCAAATGAGAGTGAAAAATCAACCACTTCACTCTTCAGCTGTCCTTCATCATCAACTGAGCCAAGCTGGAAAGGTGGTTGAGTTTGGGAGGGGAGAGAGAGAGCACTGTCAGCGCCCAGGATAATGAAGCCCAAGATGACAATGCAGAGGATAGCACTTTCCAGAGAGCTTCAGCTACAGTGAGTGCATTACTCTTCTCTAAAATACGATGAGTGCAGGAAGGAGGTATGGTCTGTCAGTGCATAAGCTGTACAGGTGGAAAGTTAGGGTGAATATCAGGAAGACTTTCCCAGCAGGGAAATAAATAAGCATGCAGAACCACGTCAGTGAAGACAAAGAGATAAACCTGTAATAAAGGATTTTTCATGTAAGGAACCAAAATTAAAACATATTTTGTATTTGCCTTATGTAGTTTGTAGGACTCATTACAGGGGCTTACTGAAACTGCTTTACAGATCTTAGCTTTCTTAGCCAGTGTTTCTCTTTTAAATAGGTGAAGAAGTCACAGGGGGTGCAGGGAGATATTTGGAAACAACCTGAGCAAGTGTCAGCCCTATTTATTCCCTATTTCTTCTCTCCTGCAGCCAGAAAAAAAAGGAAAGCCTGTCCACCAGCCTCTGCCTACAGAGCAGGCGTTCAAAGTGTCCAAAACCTAAGAGGAGCCCAGGAGTTCGAGTAGGATGAGTAACCCAATGCATGGAGAGAGCATCTCCCTAGAGGCTTTTCCCTAGCTTAAGAGTTACTAAACCTAAGCAATTTCTCTCATTAATTAGCAGCTCAGTAACTGTCCTTGAAAAAATAAGAGACAGATGTGAGGGAAGAAACATGAGGAGCTCCTAAATCTCAGGAGGAGCAGCTTCATGGATGGCCTCACCTCTGCTGGTTCCCAGGCAGACCTCGTCTCTCCTTCTCAAGGCCAGGGTGACACAGTCCAGCAGTTCCTGGCTCAGCCCAGATGTGGGGGCTTTGCCGAAGCCAGCAGACATTCCTGCACACCAGCCATTTTCCACCAGGCGCCGAGGGAAAGGTGGCTGCCGAGTGGTTGTGCTCCAGCTGCCAGGGTGTTTTGCACCAGCCCGTGAGAAAAATGTCCTTAACTGCTCAGCTCACTTATGTCTTTCTGATGTTATGTAAGTGGATTGAGAGAAAAAACACTGCCATGAGCAGGTTTCTAATTAGGGAAAGAAATAAAAAGAATTATGGAATTAAGGCAAAACCTCAGCATGAATGACCCAAATCCCTTCCTTGTGCCGCAGTCCACAGCAGGCTATTAGAAAACTTTTTTTAAAAAGGAAGTTAATTCATCACTAAGATGGCACAGCAAAGGCAAATTCTTTTGTAGGCTGGCACCCACTCTCCCAAGCAGCTGATCCCACTTAATTTGTCTATTGTAGGTGCAAAGGACGCTTTAGAAAGAGATGTGCTTTGTGACACAAGCACTCCTACAAACACTGCTGAAATAGGAGTAGCAATAGGGCATACCAGAGAGTCTTGGAATCATCAAGGCTGGAAGAGACCTTTAAGATCATCAAGTCCAACCATCTACCCAGCACTACCGCGGTAACTCCTAAATCATCACCCAGCACCACATCCAGATGCCTGTTGAGCACCTCCAGGGATGGTGACTCCACCACCTCCCTGGCCAACCTATTCCTATGCCTGACCACCCTAACAGTAGAAAGTTCTTTTCTAATATCTAATCTGAATCTTCGTGACTCAGGTTAAAGCCCTTTCCTCTGGTCCTCACACTGCAGGCACAGCAGAAGAGACAGACTCCCACCTCACTACAGCCTCCTTTCAAGGAGTTGTAGAGAAGGATGAGGTGCCTCCTGAGCCTCCTCTTCTCCAGACAAAACAACCCAGGCTCCCTCAGATGCTGCTCATAAGATATAAGATGTATTCTCTAGACCTTTCACGAGCCACCTTGTCTTTCTCTGGACCTCAATGGACACTTTAAAGTGAGGGGCCCAGAACTGAGCACAGCGCTCAAGGTGCAGCCTCACCAGCACTGAGTTCAGGGGAATGATCACTTCTCTAGTTCTGCTAACCATCCATACAATCACCATACAATTACCATTTCCTAATCTGCACTGGCAACTTTCTGTTGGCTGTCTGCACACTGTCATTGCTACCGAGAGTTGCCTACAATGAGTTACCTACTATCACACTGGATACAGGTGTCTCATCAGCAGTGGCTTGGTTTGTTAAGATTTCAAGCATCCCCAGGCCTCCATGACCTGACCTTAACAAGAAATAAGACCACCCTACACTTCTGACCAATGAGGTCCTATTTATTTAAATACTCTCTTGCAGGTGTAAGTGCCTCAGTTTCAGATTTAAGTGCCTACCTTTTAAAACATTAGCTAGCCAAACTAGTAATTTTAGGTTTCTCATGAGAGTGAGTAATTTGAAATTTGCTAAGGAAATCTTCTTTTCCCTCACAATACTACCTATTGTGAGTGGAAACACCTACCACAGAGTGATTCTGATGCCATTTAAATCCCTAAGGGCATGGTGGTTTCTTTAACAGGTTAAGTTAAGCAGATACCCCAGGGGATGTAGTGCAGCTGGTTGAAAAGCTCACATCCTCAGGAAATCAGTTGATGTTTGAACTAGGAGCCAGGCTTATTCTCTGTGTATGAAGGCACTATGTCCCTGAAACTGCCATGTTACATGACAAAGTCTGCATCAGCCAGAAAATGTGCACTGGTCATCATTGCTTTGATAGGATGGTAGCTTATTTTCTGCACTAGTCCTTTTTCTGCTGGGTCAGTCCCCTCAGGGTGAGGGATCTATAGGCTTTTTCCTTACTGCAGCAAGGCTATGAGGATGAAGAACAAAAGGGAGACCTCAGCTTTCCTGCCTACACAGACACCTTGGCAAATGCAGCACAGAGCTGAATGAACCAAGCTGCCACAGGGAAACACCCCACTCTGGCAGCTTGGGGACTAATGTTTGGCAGCCATTGGCATGCAGGAACCTGAACCATACGACAAGGAATCCAGCAAAGCTCATTAATAAAATACCCTCTGCAACTGCCCGAAGGACTGGGCAATTAGCTGGAGCACCCTGACAACTACAGGGTACAAATAGAGAAACACAAAAAACTATTTTTGGGAATAGACTCCAGCTTGGGGTGAGCAGACAGAACATCACTGGTAGCAGAAGCACCATGTAATTGCATTATCTCATCGGCTGTTCTGCTCCTGTTGTCTCATCACAGGAAATGTGTGCCAAGGTGAGGTCCTCATGCTCTCTAGGAAGATAGGTACATGGATATACCGTATCTGTAGCAGCACTGGGTCAAAATACTTCACTGCCATAATCTGTTATCTTATGGTTTTTGTACTATGAGACAAAACTTCTCTTTTTTGGGTAGGAAAATGGTTACCATGATGCTGATGCTGTCGGCTTTGTGTGTAGTGTGCTGGTGGGTGGTGGTGACCAGCTGTTACAGCAGGGAGACCGCAGGGTTAAAACACTGCCTTTTGCACCTGGCTCAGGGGTGGCTGTGCTGGATGAGTAATGTGTTGTTGTGTGACACTGGGCTGTTGAAAGGCTGAGTGAATTTGTGCAAAAGGGCAGAGCAGCAGCTGATGCAGAAGAGCCTGTGCTCATGAGCAGCTGTGAAAGGCAACTGCGCTCACGCAGAAGGAAGCAGACAGGTCTCTTCTCCGGCAGGGACAGCACATGGAAGCTTCCACCACGCTGAGCTTTGCAAGGTGCCAGGTCTCAGGCCTGAATCCGGAAAGCCCTTCGTAGCTGCTCTGACTTACACACATTCAGAGATTCAGGCAGAACGTTCACCCTTAAAAGTCCTTTCTTTTCCCATGTCAGCCTACAAACAGAGACCCAGAATAATTAAGACAGTGCTCATTTTATTGTACTCAGCATGGAAACCAGATGTAAAACAGCAAAACATTAAATTCCTAAGGGACTCAATCAGGTGGATAACATTGCTTTAGTATCACTTTAAGACTTTTCACATGCAAACTTCTGTTGGTATGTCTCAAATGAATGCCATGGTACACCTGGTAGCCTAAGACTAGCTTTATTTTGTACAGTACATCACGTTCAATCAGTGTTACTATAAAATTAATAAAGCCACAATAATATTAGTTATTGTTAGAAGCCTCCAAGTTGGTTTTCTTCTGTTGCTGGCTGATTCATGGCCATAGTTTTTTGAAATTAAAAGTTCAGATACACTCCCTACCTTTAATTCTGGGCAGAAACTCCCAATACTCTTCAGTGTCACTGAAACCTTTATTTCACAACTCAGACGTGATTTTGTGTGTCACAAACACACAAATTATTCTCTTCTGTTTTATGGAAATTCCTCAGGGCAGCATCTAAACTTACTTTTGATGTACTTGAAACTACTGAATATGAACTGAGCTAAGGGAAGTGTCAGGAGGACCGTTCAGCAGAAGGTTCACCTGTTGTAGCAGAGCTGCTGAGAAGTGTCTGAGAGACTCGTGTTCTGTAGCAGACAACTGCTGGAGAGTTTGCAGGCAGATTTGCCATTTATTTCTACTCCAAAGAGTGTCAGTCTTAGCAGAAAGCTAACAAAAACTTAAGGTCGGATATTTCAAATGGGGATTAGATGACATGATTCTGTTCCTAATGAGATTAGATGCTTCCCATCACCCATAGTCTGCTTTTTAGAGACCAGAGGAGAAAGCTTTAAACTTGCCTCAAGGTTGTGGAAAATGCTAAGCCTCCAGCATTCAATCAGTAGGGCGAAGGGAAAAAATCATATTACAGCATGAGTGATGCATGAGACCTGCACACATGTACTCACCTTTTAAGCAGGGACACACACACATAAGCTTACCTACAGCAGAATCTTTCCTAGAGGAAAAAATATTTCCTCTCTGTGTGATTTGGCACAGTAATAACATCTTTTCTTTAAAGAAGCCTGAATGATGAAAGGTAGGTTCACTTTGCAAAATCTTTTCCAGGATTTGATGCAAAATCCACATTATAAACTCCAGGAAGGAAGAGCTACTCAGAAAAGCACAAAGCAGAAAAACCAATAAATCTCAGAGCTTAAAAAAAACCAAACCACTTTGGCTCAATTCACCTGTAATACTTCATTCTTCCTTTTAAACATCTACAGTGACTCAAGTGGGATAATTTAGACCCCTAAGAGAATATTGGAGGCCAGTTCAAGTTAAAGGACCTGACAGGTCCATGAACCACCACAGCATCCAACAACCTCAGAGATCTTTGATAGTGTGCAATATTTGGATAAGGATCTACCTGCATGTCTTTGGGACAATTGAAATTACTGATCACTCATACTGGCATCACAGAGGCACCAAAAAATAAACCAGCAGAGATTGGTTACTGAAACAGGGATTTGGGGAAAAGGAGGGAAGGGTTTCCCTCAGACCACAGCCCTTGACTTCCTAAGCCCACAGAGTCTGACAATCAGTTCTCTCTCATTCAGAGCAGATTTTCCCACAAGCTATGTGCAAAAGAGTTACTCTGTTGTGGTAACATTTTGCATGAATTTTTAAAAGGTGTAGAAGGTAGACACAGAACAAGATAATGGAGCTAATAAGTTAATAAAATTTATACTTTCATACAAACCTTGCATATACTGAGCTAACTAATGAAACACTGGTATGGTAGATTCCATGAAGTTTCCAAATTGAAAACCAGTGGCAGCCAATTTGAATTCTTCATCAACACTGATTTTCATTTGGATTTCCACTTCTAATTTTAACACTTCAACATAGTAATGAAACTCAAGAGAAAAGCTAGTGCTATCTTTAGAGCATATATTCACCTTTTTGAATCCCTTCAATATACTTCTTCGAATGGTGCATTTTACAAGCTCTTCTGTCTTAGTAGCAGTAATAAACTGAGGTTGACTGCTTAGAGGTTTTGTTAAATCCTATTTGGATATATCTATAAATACTAGCAAAATATACAGCCTTTGGAAACATTCATTTTCCTAAAAGACATGGGACACCAACAAATAAAAAAGTATGTGAGATCAGAAAACAAGTGGGTAAAACAAACATAGGAATGGGAATTCATTGTGAAGCACCTACACCAACTTTATTTTACTTCTCTTTTGGTCCTTCCCTCCCCATGTTTCTCAGCAATTTCTTCTTCTGTATTCAAAAGGTTTTCTTCTCCTGAAATGAAGAAGAAAGATATTCCCCTTCTTGTCCCTTCAGCTCTTTTCCTACTCTTTTTTTCCAAACCAGGTCAGCAGAAATGAGGCAGAACTTCAACGCTCATGCCCAAGCAACACAAAGCTGGCAGATCCCAACCAAGTGCACACAGATGGATGTCACAGCCTCACATGAAATCCAGGACTATATTGCAAATTGCCTGCAATGAGATGCTCCTTCAACTCAGGTATTGTGTTGGCAACACTGAAACGTGCTTATTCTCATCTTTCCTAGTGGAAAGCCCCCTAAGTGAAACTAGAAGTACATCTTCCATTCTTATTCACTGCTTTTATTAATGGTTCTTGCTACCTCGGCCTTCCTAGAAGATGTGACTGACAGGGAAGGGTTTCCTGACAATTAGCTTGTTTCCCAAAATCTCTCATCTTGCAAAAAAATGAATTTAAGAGTTACTTCAACTGGCTAGGCTGCAACACAGATATTTTTCTTTATTTTTCATATAGATTTACTCTTTGGAATGACAAAGTATTTTCTGTTCTGAACCCTCTTTTTATTAGCCCGAATGGATTTCCTTGCTTGCTACCCATCCAAGTAATGCAATGTGATTCTGTGTCATTGGGCAGAGAAAAAGAATGGGGTGGTGGCACACGGATCACGTCCCCCTACTCTCTGCCATATCACTACCCCAAGCCCATTTTCATTTTTGAGATTGACATGACACTGAGAACAGCCTTTCTTGGCTGCTACAAGCCCACTCATAGTATTTGCTAATTGCTCCTCCCAACATGGTTATTTTGCTCTTGGTGAAAGATGTGTCATCACTGAGGATTCACATTGTCATCTAGACATTGTATGCAGCAGAAAGCACTAATCACCAGAGTTAAACTAGCAGGTTGCCTACAGTCTGCCCTAGCAAGGCGCAGTCAAAACCCAAAATATTTTCCATGAGATGTGCTGGTGAGTATCGACTCATTTTTATGTGTTGGCTTTTGGCACCTTATTGCTTGGCTTCCAACACACATCTGCAGGACTTCTGCACCCACCAGACAAGTGCCTTGGACAGTTTGCATCTTTGCCTAGAACACAGACTGAGCACTACATTTTTTTCTCAGTTATGCCCATGCAGTCGTTCATGTGCATCCACTCAGTAACTTGTCCATTGGCGGTTTGTGGTACTAATGCACTGGTGAAATTTTCCTAGAAGAAAGGTCATTTGGTGTGGGGAAGGGAGGGTGGACCAGCTACTGAAGACTCACAGCTGAAAGAAGCTGCAAGGAACCAGGGGAGATCTCTCATTCCTTGCAAAGAAGCAGTAATTCCAGTGCTGTCCCAGCATCCTGCTCATTCATTGCCAAGCCCAGTTTGATCTCAATAAAGCAACTCATACCCATATGCTAGAAATATTTTGCAGAGCTAAAGCTAAAGGATAAAATTCATGGAAATCAGTGAATGAGCGATAGCTGTTTATTCTCCTCTGGAAAAAAAAAATAGGACAATCCATTTGTATATTCAGACTGAGCATATTTGTAAAGGGAGTCCAGAGTAAGCTGGGTCACAGCTACAGCAAGGGGAACGCAGGGGGGACACAAGTTGAGCCAAGGGACACGGCTTCACAGGAAGACAGGCTGGGCAACAGCTAACAAGGGAAGGGGCAGAAGGGAGGCAAAAGGAGCAGCACAGAGCCTTGGACCTGGACAGGACACAGCAAAAACTGCAGACAACTCGGGGAACCTCGTCAGGGCTGACACGGACACAATGTGGGAAAGAGACACCGAACTTGTCAACTAACTTGACCTAATGATACTGTCAATATTAATCCCACACAAAATTTCACGTGAAACTCACATCTCAGACACTGCTAGGAAGGGGGTGAAAGCAGCACTACTAACAGAACAAAGGTTGGAGACTTTCCTCCTGGTAGGCAGAGGTGGGAAGACGCTCTCTAATGTGGTGGTTTAGAATTAAAAATTCAGCACCACAAGTGGGAGAGGACTTGCAATAACATACAGAAATTGAACAAGGATGTGACATAAAGCCCCCTGGTACATATGTGATGAAAACTAGGAGTCAATTCAGTACTATGCTTAGGGGCAACACTTTTCATTGCACTGGGTTAAAATGTTGTATCTTACCGTATGTTACTTTTCTGCTGCGGAAAAATTGCCCCCAAACAGCTACTATGAAGGCTTGGCTGTTGATATACTCAAGAATATACTGGCCTCCGAAATAACTGGGGACCACTTCAGGTTTGCTTCACAGAAAAAAAGAAAAAAGATACTAATACTCATTTACACAGTGTAAACCTGTAAGATTTAGAGGAAGTTGTAAGAGTAAGATCTACAGAGTAAGTCAGGTGTGTGGTACTAGAGACAGAAAAAAATTATCATCATGATCCATGAAAAATCTTTAATGGACTAAAAGTATCTCCTATTTAACTCTAGTACTCTGCAGGATTACAATATCCAAATCATCAGTGCTTTGCAGGATTGATAACTAAATTTTCTACAAACTGCAGGAGTTCCCCAGCCTCCCATAATGAACCCTAGTGGACAAAATACAAAGCTACTGGGAAACACATTTCCCAAATTGAAAAATATTATTGAGAAATGTGACCAACATATATTTGAGACATTATTGTATATCATACTTCTGGAGAAACAGTCACTAAGCTACCTTTTATTTGCAGTTTCTACAACTAAGTTCAGAAATACAGCAAAGATTGTCTCAAGATTTCAGTACTGCTGCAAATTTTTCAAGTTAACAGTATAATGGTTCATAATATAGAGCGTAAGGTGAAACAAAATACACACACGCTAAATAAAGGGTATTTGAGTTATGAAAGGCAGCAAGAAAGCACCAAAATACTGAAAAAAACCCCAGTAGAGTTGGCTAAGGACTTAAAAGGGAAAAAAAAAAAAAAATCAGTGTAACACACTAGACATAGAGGCTCATGGACGCAAATGCACAGGAAAGCCCGCTGTTATGGAAAACATTACTGTGCGTCTCTGGAGAGACAAGAAAGATCCACATCACTTTAAAGAGTGATTTAGAAGAGAGGTGCTCAGCGCTGCGGGAGGCTGGGAGCAGGGGCTGCCCACCCCGCCTGAGGAGGCAGAGAATGGCTCCCTGCTTTTTAAAGACTTGGCAGGAGCACCAAAGAGTAAGGGTGGGCACCACCCTGCTGGATGCAGGTCCATCTACCGATGCGCTCTCCTGTGCCTGGCCGAATTATACCTTAAGAGTGGCCACTGCAGGGGACAAAAAACATCTCTCTCACCTCCCCTTCTGGCCATCAACATCCCACTGACTTAGCTTCTCCCAAAGAGAGCATCCTTCAGTCTTGAACCTCATTCTTTGCCTGGTTCTGCGCTTCAACAAGAGGCGAAGACCGGGCTCCCTGGGGCTCACCAGAGAACAGTGGCCCACAGCATCAACAGAAGTGAGGCTGCTCGGTGATAAATGTCCACAGCCTGTTCATGGACTTGCCTCAGCACAGGTAACTTACAAACCAGGAAAGTCGTCTTGTGTTAGGTCTTTACAGCTGTTGAACCTTAATTCCACCTCCCTCAGCAACCTCCAGTCCACCCCTTTGAGTAAGACCTCATAATGCACATAAATAAATTCCCGTAATTCTGACAATCCCTCTGCTTCCTGCTTTATCAGAAGGTGCTGCTCTCCCTGCAGCAAGGTGGCAATTGAAATTTGTGCTTTTGCTAAGTGCCTAGCTTTTCATCTGACAGCAGTCAAGGCTGGGGCATAACGTGGAAATACATCATCTGTGACAATAATAATGGCAGGACGGAGCATGTGGCTAGTCAGAAAACAAAGGGGGATAATTTTCCACTGTTGCTGCATCACAACCCCAGTTACACAACCAAACAGCAGGACTTGAGGGGAGGGATTCTCTCCACCACTGCAGGTATTTAGGCACCCCTGCAAACCATGTCAGTCTAACACGGAAGAGGGAGCAGGTCGGACGCAGCAATTAGGACGCCTAAAATTCTGCAGCATGGACTGGAACACGTTGTGCTGCCTCCCTTTCAGTTTTTTATTTGAGGATGTATCTGAGGAAATGGATTTCCGGGTCTGACTGTTCTGAGCCCGGATCAGTTTCTCATGTTCCCGTATTTGTCTCTGTAAGTGGTTCTGGATGGCAATTCCCAGGGATTCCGGATCGAGGGAAGCACCATAAACCTCCCACGTCATTCCTTGCTCGTCCCAAACAACATCCCTGACGTGTTTGGACTGCTTCACCTGTACTTTCGCTTCCGTGGCTGGGGTGGACTGCTTTTTGTTCTCCCCCAGGTTTGGCACAGCCTGAGTGGAAGCAGGAATCGCTGCAGTGTGAAGCTCGTGTCTGGACTCCCTGGCCTGGAGGCCCTGCTGCTGGGGAGCTGCCAATGCTGCCACGGGAGGGGCAAGACCTGCAGAGCTCACACTCGACTCGGGCGTCAGTCCTGCCTGCAGGTTCTGGCCACCAGCCATGTGAGACTGGCCACTGTCCCCATGGCCTCTGCTCTGCTTCTCACCTGCATCCTCTGAGCATGCCTTTGTACGGACAGCAGCAGGCTGGCTGCTAGCATTCACCCCTCCTTCAGGCTCAAGCACAACCAAGTTTTCTTCCTTTGGTTTTACCACAGATTGATTAGGACTGACCTCCCCTTGACTCGCACCCTTGCTTTGCACAGGTTTTTGCTCAGAGCTGCCCAGGACCTCCTTCTGCTTGACTTCACTGCCCGTGCCACAGAGTAAAGGTGACCGACTGCTTCCTGCTTGAGGGACGAGATCTCGCACGTTGTTCTCAGTTCCTGGGACAGCATCAGTGGAAGTGGTGCTTGGCTCCCCAGCGCCAGACCCAGACTGCAATGGAGTTTGATTACTGGAGTCAACGTCAAGCTGCTCGACTGGGATGTGCTTTGGCGGGACTGGAGCATCCTTTGGCAGCTGAGCAGCATCCCCGACATCATGGGTTGTTCTGGTCATTTCAGCATTACCCACGGCAGTTCCTTGGGAGGTAACAGCTGCAGGGGAGCAGGGGAGAACAGTTTTCACATTATCTGCTGATACTGGACATGCCAGGTCAGATGGGACCCCAGGTGGTTTGACAGGCTGGGTTTGGGCTGAAGCAGTCACAGCCACAACAGTCGATTTTGATGTGATACCAGGCGAACATGGGAACTTTTGTTGTGAAGACAAACTGTCAGTAAGTGCAGCCTGGCTCAGCCCCATACCTCCTTGGTAAATTATGTGCAGTTCCTCCTTCTCCTCTGCAGGAGGATTCCCTTTTAAGAAGGCAGCAAAGATGCTGGGACTAGTGGAAGCTGATTTGCTCTCCACAGTAGCCACGGCCTGAACCTCAGCATCCCGCCATGTCCTGCTTACAGCTTCCTGAGTAAAAGGGCTGCTCTCTGGCTGAGCTGTCATTGTACCTGTTTCTCTGAATTTGGAGAGCTGGGTGGGGTTTGGACTCCCAGGTGTGGGGTCCAGGTTGTGTACAGGACGTGGACTCCTGTGGTCAGACTGGGCTGGTGCCTCGCTGCTCTGCACCGCTTCAGTTTTATCTGGGGGATGCAACTGCGCCATGTCTGCAGTCCCGCTTTTTGCCTCCACACTGGGCTGTGGGTCTCTCCCCAGCTCAGCTTCGGTTTGCCTTGCTGGCAAGGCTGACTGACACACGGTGGAACCATTTTTTTCTGCTGCCCTGTCTTTTTCCCCTCTTTGCAGCAGGTTTGCCTGAGAAGTAGGACAGAATTGATTAACCCCGACAGGATCACCCGGGGAAGAATAATTTAACACTTCAAGCGCTGGCTGATCATCAGTCCCCTGAGGTTTCAAGGCAGAGTCAGAGCTTGTTTTGGCTTGGCTGCCTTGCACAAACTGCCGAGAGCTCTGGGGGGCTGGCATCATCTCTGGCCCTCGCCCCACCAAGAGGGCTCCTGCTGCAGCAAGGGCAGGCTTTACATCTGCAGGATGCCCCTCTGCAGTTGTGCCGGCCAGCCTGGGAGAAAAGGCTTCCTGCTGGCTGTCATGGTCTGTGTGGCACTGCTCACACCTCTGTGTGCTGGCAGCACCTGTGCAGTTCAGGTCGAACAAGCAAACCCCAGCTGAGCTGGATGGCGCGCACGGGAGGCCATTGCTGGCCCTCTCGCCACTGGCGGGTTGAGGCTGGTGCTTAGCAGGCTGCAGGTCTCCCAGGTGCTCCTCCTCTGCAGAAGTTGGGACCAGGGAAAGCTTGGCAGATCTCAGAGGGTCTGGTACAGTCCCCATGGACTGTCTTCGAGATGTTGTTTGTCCTCAGCTTCTCCTTGGAGTTTTCTCACTGGGCAGGCTGTCGGTGACAGGTTCCCTGTGAAGCTAATCTGTTAATGAAACAAACACAGTGTTAGCAGCAGTCAGACTTAAGAAAAAGTACCCAGAACTAATTGATTTTACAGTGTGAAGAGAAATACTTGCAGGCAAGCGGGAAAGTAAAGCACCCAATTCTGCCTGAAAGTCACAAAAAAGACACAGATTTCAAGGATCTCCCAATTCTCAGGTCTGGATGGACAAAACAATACTAGGGACAAAGCAACAACAGCTCCTCTGTTGTTGATACATTAATGAAAACCATTGACATGCCAAGAGGGAGTTAAAAAAAAACAAATATGAAATGAAAGAAGAGGTACAGACTTTGTGTGGAAGTTTGAGTCACAAAATAAAATCACTGTGATAATATTCTCTAGCAAGCCACCTGTGAAAGGAACTGCCTATGTGAAGAACAGATCCCTAGGTCTGAGTGGATCCCACATCTTCAGTGAGCACCAGTTCTCCCTTCTTCTCAAGGACAGCCTGTCTAGCTCCACTTCCAACAAGGACACAGTCACAGGGGGCAACAGGTCAATTTAGACTAACGTGGATGAACCAAACCTCACTGGTAAAAGGAATATAGAGGGATCACAACCTGCTGGGTAATGCAGATAGAAACCAAGAGAAGGCACTGCACATCAGGGCTGTGTACATACTTACTGCTGTCACATTTAGATCCTTTGAAACAATTGCAAGGAAGCCAGCTTGATTAATAAATGGGGGTACAGATGACCTAGAAATCAACTTACAAGTAGGTGGTACGAAATTGAAAGCGGAACATTGCAGCACCGCAGAACAGGAGGGGGTTCATGCCATCCCTCCCCCAGGGAAACATGGGGGAGGGATTTTAAGCAGGTAGAACAGAGTTATCCATGTTGGAATCATGCCAGGATTGCAGAGAAACCATGGCTTCAAACAGGAGGTGATCTCCAAATGTGCTTGTTGGCTTTCCGAAGGGCTCAGCACTGCCCAGCCTAGACGCTGCTAGAGATCAAGGATGGGATCCATGTCAGATCAGAGCAGTGGTGGCCAGTGATAAAATCCCACCCCACTCTTCTTTTAAACTGCAGGCTATCTGTGCTTGTTTAAAAAGCTTTCATTGGCTTATGCTCCCAGCAAAATACAAGTATGAGACCTGGGAGACACCCAAGTTTTGTTAACCTGATGATGAGAACACTGCTGTACCTGTTTGTGTGCCCCTGTCTCTGCAGGCACACAGTAGGATCTCCTTTGCTACTTTACTAGGGAGATGCTGCTGGAAGCAGTGGAGCAATCACTCGGCTGTTCTAGACCCTCCCTCCACACTAGCAAAATCAACAAAAACTCTCTCCAGAAAAATCTCTACACTCCTTCTCTCAGCCTGGATGGCAGTGGTGTAACTTCCTTAGTTTCTGTTAAGTCAGTCCTAACTTTTAGCACCTTAGGATACTTAAAAAGAGTAACAGGAGAAAAATGGTCAATGAAGGAAAATTTTAAAAAATACAGTGAGTCTATTTTTTCTAAGAAAAGAAAAGTGCTGCAACTTATTACTTATTCATTAAGCTTTCTGTCTTCCAGATATTAAAAATTTATTATTTTTATACCGCCTCTTTGGACTCTGTCCAACCACAGAGATATAATCTGCTGGGTTGAGCCAGCCCTGAGAAACTGTAATCCTGCCCCTGAATGATCCCAAGTTCCTTAGCTGCACTCTGTGACAGCAGCCCAGCATCACCCCACAGTGGCTTTCCAGGAGGGCCAAGGACAGCCCAGCTTTTTGAGAAGTACCGAGGGTATTTAAACCAGGCTGCAAATCAGTGGAAGTTTGTGGCTGCCCACAACATGTCTTGCCTTCATTTTAGTCTCACTTTAAGGATAGCCAATGTAGTCCTGCAGGAAGGACAGATGTTCCATGTTCACGCTGTCGTGCTATAAACATCTAATGGTGGCGAGGAGAGGAGCAGATGGCACTGGGTGTCCACTGGACTAAATTCTGTTACTCTCTGCTTTCCTTTTCCAAATATTAATGCAAACCAAGCCTATATACAACTGGGCAGGTCAGATATCTTTTTTCCTTATTTTTTAGATCCAGAGTTTATTTAAGAAAAATTAAGCAAATAATGGAACAAAACCAATCCCCATTTTTAGAATGAGATGTACTACTCAGCAAACAGTGTCAGAAGAAATAAAGATTTCAGAGAAAATCTGTTTGGTTCTTCACTATACAAAACCTGGGCAAGGCAATCTGCATACTGGAGCATTATCTTTTAACTCATACTCACTCAACAGGGCAGTGATTCCTAATTTTTAAATTAAATGAATTAGTTCTGATCTGAACCCCTGCATGAATTCTCCCCATCTGTTTAGTGGCTCTTCACCAGAATCACCTGAAACACACAGTTAAATGTCTGCCTCACATGATAATTAAAAGAGATTTTGCTACCAGCTACACACAACATCAACAAGAGAAATTCTGCCCCAGAAAACCCACCTGGACCTATTCTCTGATGTGGGACAACGGAGTATAGCCCAGACATTCTGCTCGACCCTTGAATATGGGTTGGAGGGTGGATCACTCTTATGCCTGGAATGACTCTGAAAATGAGTTATGAGTTATGAGAATAAGGTTTCTATAAAGACGTTGTTGTCAAAGTCATGGGAACTATTTTCTAGACTGTCACTAAGCCATCCTAATGACAGGAGTGAAAGGCACTGAAGTAGTCTAAATAAACATGGTAATTTAAGAAAATGTTCTAACTTAAGAATTAATAAAAATCAGAAAAAATGCTAAGTATTATGAAAGAGAACAACAAAGAAGCCCTACAGATTACAGAATTGGAAAGGCATTTTTACTATTGGAATCTCATTTAAGATTACTGTCTCATTTTTATTATTTGAGTCCTGTTATATAGGAATGAAGAACAATGTTGGGACCTGTGGGCAACACTACTCAACTGCCAAAACCATGAGGATTCAAACAAACAAACAACACTGCCTGCAAGCAAATACTTAGGAAAAACAGAAATACAAAACTCAGTAGAAGGCCAAAAAACATGTCAAAACAAATCAAGATCGCTGATGAATTTTTCAAGTCTTGCATGCCAGACCTGGAGCAATCATCCAAAGTTTTAACAAGAGGTGAAATTAGTATCTCTACAAAGGTCAAAATCAATTTTTAGTAATAAGAACAGATTTGCTACACCAACAGAGTTCTCCTTACCCTTATTCTTGCAGATCAAATTAGCCTGCCTGTGTCAATCTCATCTCAACAAAGAATTATTCTGGACCCTTAGTAACAAGAGGTTTCTAACTTTCGCAAAGATTATGTTTGGCTTAAATGGTCTGGTAGGGTCCCTATATGGCCAGCAGATCTTCATGGACTCTTACAACTGAATAGGTCTTTTTTATGTGCTGTTAAAAAAACCCAAAAGACCCCAAATCCCAAGAAGTTTCCAGGTAACTTAATGCTGACAATGTAAAGAAACTCCTATTTATTTCAGTAATACCTAACTCCCAATAAAGCAACACTGCAATTTTTACTCTTGCTGCTTATGAGAATGTCAACAAAACCAGAAAGTCTGCATGTTTTGTAATACCAAACCAATAAATTTTCAGGAAATTCCTACATAAGATTCTGCATTCCATTCCCTCTAGAAGAAATCTGAAAATTTGCAAAAGCACAAATAAGACTGCCAATATCTCCACCTACCCTCAACTGTACAAACAACTAAAAAGCAGCTCCCAAACAAATCAAACACCCATTTCCCAGTTCTGGATTCTCATCAGCTTTCCATTCCTTGAGTGCCCTACTCTTTGAGGCCTCTCTTCAACCTTGTCTCTGCAAATGGAAGAGCCAAACACTTGCTCTTAATAGTTCTAATCTTACAAGATCTCTCAGATCATCACAAAAATCATTATACAGCCACATCGGTTAAGAACAGAGATAAACATCTGCTGAAGTAGGAATTCAGTCTCTGTTCTCTTTTCCTGATCTGAGGGAAAAGACAATGGCTCACCTGAACTTGTACTAGACCACTAAATATACAGAAAATAAAACACATTTCTTTAAATTTTAAACATACAAATGCACTTGCATCCCTCTAATTCTGCAGCCAGTGGGGTTTTTTCCCCCCTTTTCAATGTCAAAGAGTGTTTGTTAATCTGGTTTTTGTGAAAAATTACCTTTATGGGTTATTTCCTCCTAATTATCTGTGGGATCAAAAAGACTGGCACTACAAATGAAACAGCACAAAACAAGGACACATTCACTAAAATACGTAAGCGTTTGCCTGAAGAGGTAAGATACAAGATGCAGAGCTTCTATCTTTCAGAGTGTTTTGGGATGCTGACAGGAGACAAATTGTTCTCTGTGATGACAAGGAGGGAAGAGGTGGTGGGGATGCCCACACTTTTGATTACCACCAGAGATGGGGCTGACATTTCAAGCAGAGGGTGCCTCAAGTCCCAGTTCCCCTTCTACACCCCAGGAGTGCACATGTTATTGCAGGTCAGACCTGCAGACCAAGCAGGAACCAGAGACAGGCAGAGAGCTGGACAGCAGAAGCAACACGTTCAGCACCACAGGGCTGCAGCACCCTCTGTGCAGACATTAAGACAAGTGGGTGATGGTATGTGCTGGTTTGCTTTGACTGGCCTGTGCTGAGTTAGCAGAAGTTCTGTAACCCTTCAGCAGATCCTGCAAAATACCTATTTATTCCCTCACTATCCACTGAATTGATATGACTTTAATCAGCCCAGACGGACAATAGTCTATTTTAGCTCAGAACTCTCTCCAGTCCTGCACTGTTTATTTTTATCTTTCACTCTATTAAAAATTACATTTCCCATCTGTAAGTTTTTTAACTCTAGGTACGTGGGGGATTACTTGAAAAGCTTTTCAGTTTTCCCTGTTATTTTTTGGGGTAGGGAAGTTTCCTTTAGAAAAACATCTGATCCACTTGAAGGCTCCGGCCAGTTCAAAGCTCTAGCACATATACAGACATGGATCCTCTCCATAGCCTTCCTGCTGCTGGCCACAGCAGCTTAAGGACTTTCTGGATGGAAGGACACACTTTAATCACCTTTGGAAATGGACACACATCTATTCATGAACCCCCTTAGCACATCTGGCCTATACAAAATGCTGTGCAATGCACACATGCACACCCTCTGAGAAAAGGACCTCTATTTGTACAAGTCTGCTCACTGGAAGTCTATGCCACCAACCTTAGTGCTAAAGCAAACACCACCAAACAAAACCCCACAGCCTCTCCTAAAACCCTTCCCAACACCAGCACTAGAAGCCCTTTCTAATCTCGCATGATGCACGCCACAATGCTAAATCAGCTGGGACTACCAACTGAGCCACATGAACAGCCCCGAGGAGAAACCAGATCCAGCCAGGACTCTCAGGGTCCAGAGCCTGGCTCCTCGCCAGACCTCACAGCTCTTCCTCCTGGGTGCTGACACACAACCAGCACTGTCTATCAGGTCTGCTCAGAAAGGTGTCATGACACAATGAATAATGGAAACAGTGGAGGTAAAATGGGAAATAAGTCCAAACACAAAACCAGAGGCTAAGTGCTTGTCTTTGCTTTCTAATGGTAGTAAACTGAGGAAAATCATGTGAAAAATCAAGGGCAAGATACGCTACCATTTTCAGCCAAAAAGAGATGGCTGCCAATCAGCCTGAGACCTACTGAAGAGTTATCTAGCAATATCTTGTACACGCTGAAGAAACACATTTTTCTAGTTGTTGACTCCTCCCATCTTGCATATCTCTGGCACGTGTAGACTTTAACTCTGCAGAGTGCAGAGCATGGGAACTCCACTTTGGAAAGACAAAGCTCAGCTTAACCTGCTGCCCACAACCTACAGATGAGAAAACGTGTAAAGCCAGTCCTACAAATGGTACAGTGGCCTCTGGGGCTAATACAAAGCAAAGCAAACTGCTTTGAACCTTCCTTCATTTCTCCCAGCCTCTGGCAAACCTTAAGTACATCCTGCCAAGAGCCCTCAGTAGGACCTTGCCCCAACACCTCAAAGCAGTCCAGGGACACATGGGTGACTCAGCGGTCACTCAGGGACAGATGTGTGAGAATATCTGCAATCAGCTTTTAATAGGCAGGCACAGAGAATAAAAACTCTGTGTGGTGATCAAGTGTGATTCAGCTCTACTGTCCTGCTGGCAGTTACCCTACAACTAGAAATATGTCCATCTAAAAGGAAATACAGCTCTGCTCCGAGACAGGGTGTTGACAGGGTGTTCCAGCCTGTCCCCCATCTGTTCCCTGTGGGCAGCACCCATCTCACCCTGGCCAGAAGACAAGTGGCAATCCCCACACCCAGCCTGAGCACCTGCTGATGAGGCCCTGGTGGGAGCCCATGCACTGTTAGCAATGCCATGATGCAACTCAACCCTGAAAGCTGGGCTGCCTCTGCTGAAAATGTCATTGTCCTCCGGCCATGGCCAAAGGCAACAGGCTGGCATGTGCTGTGGATGTGCTGCAACCGTGTCTTGTTTGTGTGGGAGTAAGAATCAAGTGGTTCCAGATTTACAGGTGCAACATGGTTTAGCTAAATTCTCCCACATTTCCAGTAAGTAAATGGGTTTGTCTTGTGCTCCAACACTTTAAAGCAAGAAAACCAATATTTAGAAGTAATAGAAAATAAAGTATCGAGAAGATTGCTAGAAGACAACATTTGGCAAGATTGAAAATCCTGGTTTAAATTAAGAATTGTGGTATCATCTGCTGCCATCGAAGTTTTGAGCCTTCAAAGTTCACTCCTTTCTCACAGATTAAAAGCCTTTTCCAGGAGAAGCTCAGATCCTCATGTAGTTGCAGCCTCTACAATCTCTCCAAAGAGCCCCACACATGGTCAGAGGAGGGTGGCATGGGAAGGACTCACAGGAAGGCTAGGTGACAGCCTGAACGTGCGTCACCTCCACACTCTTCTCGTGTATCATCCTGCCCCTCTGCATCCCCACTGAGCTCTCCCCGTTGCAGATAGGGGTTTGGACAGCAGCAGGGGCTGCAAAGACAGGCTCTCTCCCTGCACACCTCCTCCCAGGGCTACAGCACCTGATAAAAAGGCTTTCTTTGGCGAGGCGTGTAAGTGTGCAAAAGTCCCTGCTGAACACTGGGCTTGCTGCAGAGCACCGCCAAGAGCCCGTCAGTTCTTCTCCTCCAAGGTGAAAGGGAAGGATAAATGGCTTTATGAAAACAGCTAAATCAAACAACAACTACACCAACTGGCAGCCAGCTGTAACAGTTGCATAAGCTACAGTGATATTCCTATCTCATATCCTGGGCCACCCTGGAGGGGAGGCAACCTGTGGGTAAAACCCACAAGGATTTACCTTTTTTTATTTTTTTAAATTGCATGCTATTATGTTTCACCTCATTATTTATCAGCAGTTTTTTCTTATTCCAGTGTCTGACCTTGGAAGTCATTTTTAAGGAAATGCAGCCTGACTTCAAGGGTAAGCCATGTTTCAGGAGGAAGTCTGTGTGCACACTCCTGGCACATGCACATGAGAGGAAACCAGCAACCTGCTGTCCACATCAGGCAGGTGACTCCACTTCACATAGCTCACTGCCACTGCTTATTTTTCTTCAGCTTACTACTGCGTAAAAACAAGTTTTGGTGTTTGAGGAATGTGAACAGGAGGGTCATATGGACCTCTTAACACCACTTTTGCATTTGGTATCGAAAGCAACAGAATTTCTAAATGACCAGTGGGAATTTCGCTCCTTACCCATCCTGCCATCTTTCTGATAAAAGCATGGTGATATCTAACCCCTCATTAATGCATTTTATGCAGCTGACTGCATTCGAATGTTGGCAGCTGACAAACAAAAGCCCTTCACGAGCTTTTTGTGAGAGCAGTTTAGCAGTAGCCAACAATAAATACCTTTTTCCTACACAGCAACGCCAACGTGACTTCATTATAAAGCAAACTGATCATCTTTCGGAATGAAAACATAATGCTGGCTCGTTGCCCATGCAATTCTTGCTTGTTGTCCAGACAACTTGCAACAACCAGGATGATGCGGTTTACATGGACATCCATCCATTGGAAGTTGGACTAAGACCAAAATCACATTTGTGTGGTCAGGAAAACATAACCACTGCTGAGTAGGTGTCTCTTGGAAAGGGAGGCTCTAGGGACAAAGGCTATTATGTACTTGTAACATGCTTTCAGGTCCTCGAAAGGAAGTTTCCTGAATTTCATTATGACCTTCCTTAAAAGCATTCCCCTCAGTGCACTGAATACAAATATTCATCTCATGACTGAAGCATCCCCAGGAGCAGAGTTACCACCCTAGATAATTAGGCCTGATTTGCTGCTGAATAACCATATTATCAGTGCCCAGAGAAATGTATTGTAGCCGCACTTCTTATTTTAAAACCAACCTTGCAAGTAAGGAAATTCTGCCTTGGAAGAGCTGACAGAAGGATCAATGTCTTTTGCATAAGGTAAACCCCAAAAATTACAGTGCTTAACTCTCACGCATCATCTGAAAAAATTAAGTTCTCCTCATGTAACATATTATTTTAATGAAGATGCTGGGCTCAGTATTAGAGAAGGGAATAGATCTTTACATAACAGGCACCTGGCAAGGGATGTATCCATTGTCATTTACAGGCGTTACCCTAACGGAAAAGAACGACTCCAAATGGCATGTAATTAGAGAAGAAGGATGCAGTGCCTACCCAGTCATTACTGTAACAGAAATTTGCTGTACCGTGTGATTAACCTAAGAAAGGCATGATGATGATCTCACCATGTCTGCTCTTGCCTCCTGGCTATCACAAAACACAACTCATGTGAATAGAGAGGCTGGCAGCTGAAACAGCTATCACTGTGGTTTGTTTTTTTTTTTTTTTACAAAAACCCCCAACAGTTAAAAATATCTTGCCTTCTTCCTGCTGCCACCTCAGCAGTTGCTTCCTGTTTTTTCACGTTGTCACTTTGCTCTGCTGCTGGCTGTCATTGACAGTAAGAGCAGCAAAAAGAACAAAATAATCTCCTTAGCAAACTGCCTCCTGCTAAACACCTTCTCAAAAAACCCACGAGAGGAAGCGCGATGTGCTGGGCCACTTTTTGTCTGATGTATTGAGGCTCTGCAGGAAACCAAACGGCTGCAGGTTGGAGGCCTTCGGTGTTCAGGGATAAAACCTGAGCAATTCTGTGGTATCTTTACAATGCCGGTAAATGCTCTTTTGAGGGCAATGACTCAAACCTGTGTGTCCAGCTAAGGACTCTAAGCTGCTCACCTCAGTCACTCAAGCTTATGATGTGACTTTAGTGAGACCATTACATGAAAAGCTGTCATCTCAGCCCCAGCCTCTTATTTTTCTTTACTTGAGGCTATACACTTTATTTTGTTGAACGTTGGCCCTAGCAGAACTGGACGAAACCAGAGCCTCATTAATTATTTTTTTAACTGATGAAGAACAGCATGTGGGATGTGGGGAAACCAGCGATTGTCATGTACTGCAGATAATCAATGAGACCACTGGTCTTTACATCCAGAAATGATGGAACAGCCTAATGGCGTACAAAACACTGTAGGTGAGTGACGGCTTCCAGTCACCTGACTCTAATAAAGGTCAAAGCCAAATGGGAAAATGGTGGTAAAATACTACAACTACAAACCACCCCAGGTTTTCTTTGGTCTCCAGCCAGAGCTGGCAGAAGGTGTTGAAAGACACATCTGAATAAGCTCCCAAATGACAGCAACTGCCACTATGGCAGATCCGATCAGTAAAATTGAGAGAAAATTTTCTGCCTCTCAGCTTGAGCAAAAGGCAGTACTGGCACTGATACCAACTCAGCATTGCTAAAAATCAACTCCCAAACCTTGCATCACTAACTTTGGGTCCTGAAATTCACTATGCAGTCAGAGACTTCTTTGGGACAAAGAGAGGCTCTTAAGTCTTCTCCATGCAGCACTTAGATGTGCTTGAACAGAGACTGCAATGCTTCCTTCGGGTGAAGCAGCCAACTCAGTCACTAAGTCATTCTCTCAACACCTCCATCTTCCTACAGCAAAGAAAAACACCGACAGCTGTGCTCTATGATGGCTTATTTTAGGAACAATTCATTATTTGCAGTCTATCCCACAGGTGTTTGATGGCAATAGCTTTTTAAAGTTGCCCTTGCAGGGAGCCCAGGGGTGTAAAAATCTCTCATGCTAACAATTGCAGGAACCATCCTCACTTCTGTTAGAATTGTTTCCTAACAAAGGCTTATTCAAAACATGTATTTTTATCCCAACATTCAATGTGCTTCTATCCCCAAGAAGGGGGGTTAGGGTACCCAATTGTCTGCAGCATTTTATACTGTGATTCAAACATGATTTTCACAGGCTTAAGAATAATTACATTCTCTGCTTTGGAATTCTTAAAAATCTCAGCACTCTTAAAACAAATCCTTATTTAGTGTCTGACCTGGAAAGTCTCATCTGTGTTGGAACCAAACAAAGCCCAGGATCACTTCCTCAAGACAGACGATATTTAAGAGATAGCAATGCAAAATCTGGAGACTGGTTCAATAAAACAGGCTGGAAACAGAGACACAGCAGGTGGTGTAAGCCAAAGCTTTGCCCACTGCAGTATGGCTCAGCCAAATCCATACCCTAGACCTCTGCCTTATCCATACCAGGCGTATGGTCCAGTCCACACCCTGGAATTCTGCAAGGCTTACACCAGGCTAACGTGACATCCCCTCTCCTGCCAAAGGCTGGCATCTTCCAAGTTAGAGTTCAAGGTTTACACTGAGCCTATTGCTAGGTTTACCTCTTCTTTTCATTTCTTCTGCATTTAGGACAGGTGGATTCACATTTACATTTATCGTGTGACTGAAGCAATGCATGCAGTGATGAAGGCACTGGTAAAAAACATTGACTTGAATCACTGTCCCTCAGGATGATTGCCAAATTGGTTAATGAGAATAATTAGCATTAATTAAAATGACAGCTCAAAGGAGATATATCACATCTGACTTCAACTGAGTCTCAGGTTTACTGGAGCTGGCTGCCTCGACCACCTGGCCTAGCCCAAAGCAGACATCCCCATGGGCAGTGTGACTGGCACTCACCTGGCAGCTATCCCTCCAGCTCACCATCAACTTCTCACGATACATACTGCAAGTAAATCATGCCCCCAAGCATTCAAAAAAAAAAAAAAAAAAAGGTGGCACCCCCAAGCAATTACTGATTTTATCACTTAATGCCCAGCACCTCCCATCATGCTGCACCGCTTTTTACTCCTCTTTGGAGCAGTTTTAGCTGCCCTTGCTCAAGCTGCCAGCATATTTAACCTGCAGATCTCAGAAGTGATCTAAGGTCAAGCCGTACCTTGCTAGAGCACAACTGTGAGCAAGCAGGGCTGTGAGATAGCTTTGTCCTTGCTTCTAAGTCAGCTGGAGTGGAAGCTGGCAGGGCGTGAAAAAGGATCATTCACAGCTTAGGGTTTAATTACTGAACTGGAATTGAACATCAATGCCCCATGCACAGAGGCACACTTGAAAGAGTGAGAAAACACATGGCAACCTTAGAGCCAGTATGAAAATCCAGACAAGATGGTTTATTTCCACATAGGACTTTCTTGAAGATGAGTACTAGATACTTCAACCAGTCATCTGACAGCTGTGAATGCACAGCAGGCTTCCGACCACAATTTATTTTTATTGACATCCTGTTTATGGATACAATTTGCATTACCACAAACTATGCATACTTACATGATTGAAGACAGACATACATACACATACATATAAAATCTGATCTATGCTAACAAAGATAGTCATCTAGCCTCATCTGGGTGATTAAAGCTGGGCATTGAAATCAAAGAAGTCTGATGCTTAAAAGTGCTGAATAATCAGAAATACCAGTAAAGCCAGTAGGATTCAAAAGTTGCTCAATATTTTTGAAAATACAATTTTTTTATTCCTGTTCTTATCCAAGAAATGCCAGACAGTTCTAATGTACTCTGCCATTTTGCTGGATGCTACATGTGAGCATAGAGATACTAAACATTCATCACTTAAGCAGAAAAGATAGAGAACAAAGGTAGGAACCTCTACTTTTTCTGCCTCTTCAATACAACCTGACACACATGAAGACCACAGAGAAAGCTATGCAACAGCCAATGTCTAATGCTGGTGATTTAACTACAGAACACCTTTTTTCTACATCTCATCATCTACTACTAAAAGCTGTGCAATCATGAGCCCAGCAATTCCGGCTTCAGCAATCCACCTTGGCAACATCACCAAAAAAATATTCAAATAAGTTCCTTCCCTTCCTAGATTCAAGTCCTGAATCTACAAAGAGGGAAGAAGACTGCCAAATGAAAGGCAGAAAACAAAACAAGTATGCAGAATATGCTGCTGCTAGCATTTGCAAAGAAAAAACCAAACCCCAGAAAACCACCACCTTAAAGCTGAATAAGCAAAGGATATTACAGACCCAGGAAAAGTACTTGCACATACTCCACCCAAGAAAAGTACTTGCAACCACTGCAGATTTGTAAGCGTTCATACAAGGAGGTAAGCACTTTTGGAAAGGGCTCTGTTATTGCTCTTGCTCTTTAGATGCTCAGGCAGGGCAT
Organism: Callaeas wilsoni; assembly: GCA_013398955.1. Classification (NCBI taxonomy): domain Eukaryota; kingdom Metazoa; phylum Chordata; class Aves; order Passeriformes; family Callaeidae; genus Callaeas; species Callaeas wilsoni. The sequence goes on from VWPU01000782.1 coordinate 54,758, forward strand.
GGGATCAGGTGGGGTATGAATGTACAGCAAGAGAGAACATCCAGTGTAAACAGGGCAGCAGTCAATGAAATACTGAGCCAGCAACTCAATTATCTTTTCATCTTCTTACAGATGAGCTGTTTCTCTTGCAGAGAGCAAGGCTGGCAATTTGTTCTGAATCACCCCTCCTATAAACCAGTAGCCTGTGTGCCAGCGCAGGAGAACTCAGAGCAGACATAGAACAAAAGGAAGCAGTATGTGGACAGAGGCAGATTGTGTCAGAGGCTAAGTAAGTCCAGGCTACAGAGCTGGGAAACTAAGAGCAATTTATCAGGTACTCATTATGTAACCATATTATCAAACCTTCGAGGCCACACTCCAAGAAACTTGGCTGACACTAAGGTGGGAAGACTTGCCCTCCATCCCTGCCCAGCTGTTGGTCAGCACAGTCCAGGTAATTACTGTAGCTTGACCTTCATTATCTCAGCTCTCTTCACTCTGGTCCCTCATTTATTTATTAAAAATCCTGAGCCACAGGGTGGGCAGCCACAGGAGAACCGTTGGGTTTGTTCTACTCCAAGTCAAGAGGAGAAAATATTTTTGCAAATGCAGACTGCCATGTGAGGTGGTTTGAGAGAGACAGATGTCTGGTTAGCACTGCAGATGGACAGAAAAATTCCCCATCACCACTTCAAAACTCTCACCCTTTTTCTTTCCCAGAAGGACAGAAAATGTGGTCTTTTCCCCTCATGTGTGGGGGCTTTGCCTTTATTTTAAGGGAAAAACTGCAACACTTAGAAATTCATTAGGCTCCTGGCCTTCTTTCTGCACAGCAACTAGATGAAATGGCTCAGCTGTTGAATTTCAACGTTAGCACGCCTCAGTCCTAAGTTTCTCCCACAAAACTAGAGTGTTAAGGTTGACCTTGGGAATACCAGCCTTCTCCCATATGAATTCAGTGACTTCATTCTATTTATGAGGCTGACATACCTCTACAACTGCTGAGTAAAATCTCTCCAGGTAAGAAGGCAGGAGAAGATAATGGGTGAAGGGGAGACCTGCTCTTTCAGAAAAAAAATGAGGCTGTGCAGAGGAAAGCAAGTTGGTTGGTCCCTGTGATAAGAGAAATTTTCTTGGCCCTCTGCCTTCTGGACCTAGGCTTGAATGCTCTTCCAGCACTGATTCCCCATCTGTCTCTTACTGTGTGCTCCTCGCCAGACCATTTCACAGCTTCATATCGCTCAAGGCCAGGAAACTGTTCATAAATGGATGTTTTAAAATTGTCTTTTGCACCATGGTATAGCATCATTTTGGAAAGACAGCTTTAAGTATTTGTGATGTTGACCACATTCCTATCTCTTGCTGCCTCATGTTGCGTGTTCAAGTTGAACACTGTAAACATTGCTTTGTCTTTCTAAGCCTCTGGTGAGCATTTTTTCCCATTTCCTGGAGTTTTTTTGGTAGAGTATTAGGTCTCTCTCTTTTAATCGTTGACCAATGCCAAACACTATTCAAAAAGGCTGCTCTCTGATGATACAGAAAGTATTTTTCTGTGTATAGGGACTTAAAAGAAAAAAAAAAAACAAAAACAAGAAACCCACACCAAAAGCCCTCAGACAAACAAAAAATCCCAAATAGACTTAACTAAAAAAAAATGTGTATATGCATAAGGGGGAAAGCCCATTTTCCCAAAGACTGCCCTCTTTTCAGTCACCAGCACAAAATCCTCTCTGAAGAAAGACAGAATTAGTCATTAAGTGTATATAACCAATTAACACTTTCATGTGTCAACAGTGAAGAATTTAAGATCAAGACTTGGTGACTACAAGATATTTATCCCAGCTAAATTCTGGTCATGGAGGTCAGCTCAGAAGCCCATGAATTCCACATGCAACACAAAAATGTTGGTCCTACATTCATTCAAAGGGTTATATATATTTTCATGTGCCTTTCTTCTTCAAAATGCTCTCCCAATGTCAGCTAACAGGTTTACCCCAAAACACATTTAACTGCATCTTTAACTCCACAGTGCAAAAGAGTCGTCGTACGGTCTGCTAGAAAACAGACACTTTTCATTCATTTCCACCTCATCTGCCCTATATTCATTATGAATCAGCCGTCTAAGACAGGATGACTGAAAGGATGATGTGGTCTGGCTTCCTGTCAGAATGGCAACTATGGTGTTTGGAACAATTTCATATTAATTTAATACCTCTGGTTAGATACCTCTGGTAAAAGGCCAGATTTATACCTCCTGTAAACTACAGCAGCTCCATTAATGGGGTTTGCATCAAAGGAATTACAGCCTTTAACTGCAAGGTCAAATTTCACCCATTTAATTAAGCTTCCTGTTCTGAGCAGCATGTTAGCTACTGACTCTGATACGATTTTTTACAATAACAGGTGTGGCTCTGATTGCTAACTAGTTGAACTCATATGGTCATTAAAGACTAATTTGGATTGCTGAAGTCAAGATTATAGATCACATTGAAAAAGAAGAAGGGTTTCGATGGACAAATATGAGACAAACTGAGGCTGAGTAGGTGGGATTCATTAGTCACTAGAAGGCAGGCTCTGCTCCTGGAGGAACACCACCACATGAGTTGTCCTGGAGCATCCACACAGACGGAACTGATGAGTAACAGCAAATAACACTTCGTACAGAGCTCCCTTCTTGGGATCATAGTATTAGAGGCATAATGTAATTGAAGCTTGCTTTCCCGGTACATACTTAACAAAACTATTATTAGCTTTGCTGTCCTTTTACTTAATTTTCTTCTCCTAAGGCTTTTTGAGGAGCTGCTCAGACATTGTGTGGGTTCTCTCCCTGTCATCTGCATGTTTGAGCTGGCTGCTGGTAGGAAAGTCTGCTCACATTCCTGCAGGCATGCCAATCTGGATACAGCAGACACATACAAATAGCCTGCATGCAGGAATCTAGTGAAAAAAAATTAAGAAAAAAAACCAAAACAAAACCCAAGCCCAAACAAACAACAACAACAACAAAAAAAACACCCCAAAACCCCAGGGTATTATCTCATGAATACATTCAGTCCACTCATCTTCTTGTTAGGGAGCAAGTGTGAGTGTGCTTATTGTCCATCTCTTTGGCAAGCATCCTGCTACCTTCGTGTCCCCTCCAGCATGGAAAACTGTAATTCTAAAATAGGTCATTTTATTATGAAAATTTGTTTTCCAAGCAATATTCCCTTGAGGCTCTTCATATTAAGAGCATCTTTTGAACTGGATAAATACTGTTCTCCTATTTCCCAATATCAACTCACATGTTTATGTGATAATGGCCAAGCATGGTCCAGCTGGAAGCAATTCTCAAATAGACCATTTAATAGAAGAATATTTCTGAGGGAAAGCTCCCAGGCTTTACGATAGGATATTATCTGCTTTTATTGCACCGTTGCCCCATGACTTGAGGTTTGAATTGTTCCTTTTAAGTTGATGTGTACCCTGAACCCAGAAAGGAAGTAAAAACCCCTTTTCTCACCAAAGGAAAGACCATCTCTGAGTTTCTGTTCCTGCTATATGCAGGAGGAAACTGCTTGTCCCTTCCGCTTCCTAGGCATCAAGCTAATTGAGACTCAAAACAATCAATAAAGGCTGGATTAATTCCTGAGTGCCAAAAGCACAAGCAGCTAAATTAATGAAGCTGATCCTTTTGTAATACCCATTTGTTAAAACTTCTCTGCAGCTCCTGATGCAGCTTGCTTGACTTCTCAGGAAATGAATGAAACACTTCTGTTCCTCAGTTGTAGTTTGCAGCGCATCCTCATGCATTTTTAGCACCACTAGCACATGGCCAAAACTACAGGCTGAATTCAGCTGATGAACCCTGTGTTCTCAGGCATGAGATAACAGCACAGGTTCTGCACAGTCCTGACCTGAAGTCATCACATGCAGGAATGGTCTTCCAAGTCTAATTAGCTCTTGGCTGAGGTAGGTGAAAGCACATCTGCAGTTACTAATGCTCTTGCTTATGGCATGAATGGGTTTATTTGAAGAATGGGGCAGTAGACAGGGACCTGAAAGTCTGGTCACTTTATTCTGCCATACCATGCACTCGAGGTGACTCTTTGAAACACCTCTTGCAGCATCAAAGGCATTTTCAGAGAGAGTGTAACTAAGAATTGTCAAATGTTACCACAGCTGATTTGTATTTGGGATACCTGTCCCTATGGACAGATGGAAACGGATCCTATTTTATGGAGTACTGAAACAGCAGATCTTGTAAGGCTACTGCTTAGCTTGAGCAGAAATCTGGGTCCTCAAACTCGTGCAAACCTTCATAGCCTCTTTACTGGCTTTTAACAGATTCTCCCTGACTATTAACCTCAAGGGCAAGATTTACAATTTTCTTTTAATTAACATGGAGAGGCTGTGGTGTGCAGCAGTATTATAAAGAGTTCTGAAATGACAGCCTTTCAGAGTGGAATAATTCTGTCATCTTGTTTCCATACAGCTCTTCTCAAGACTATGATCTTTCTGACAAGTATATTATCACTACTACTTCTACTCCTTACTACACTCCCCAGCATGCTTATTATATTCCATAATTTTCTTAATAAGTAATCTCAACCTTAATCTTTCAATTGTGTGAAGATTTTCATGAAACTGATGCTTTAGAGGAAGGAGAATGACTTTAATGAAAGCGACCGTTTAGTTTGTTAAGTACAAAAGTGAGTTTATCCATCAGCATTTCCTAACCAAAGGGCTAGGTAAGTCCTCAACAGCCAGACTGCGTGTAGGAGAGCTGAGCTGGGAAGATTTAGACAACTTTTACACCTCTCCATTTCCTGAAGTTGGGACCTGGTGATATCTAACTCATTCCTCAGTGCCCAAAGGCCATCTTAAAAGCTGCTCTGAATTGTAGCTCCAGTAGTCTAAGAAAACAGGCACTTCCTAAAATGCAAAAATGCCCTGTGCACATCACCTTCTTTGCTAGAAAATTTCTTACCTGCTCTGTTATATCAACTTTACAGACGTAATCTCTTGTTTGACCCTGTTTTTGGCAAAACTCCAGGGTCCTGAGGCCCTATGGGAGGCGAGGGACTGTTCCCTGAGCACTCAGCAGACACACTACTTTCTGGATTAAGATCTCACTAGCAATACACCGAAGGTAAAGCACCAGTCCTCAGACTTCAAAACATTTTACAGTTTCTTTACAAAGACAAAATGGCTGCCCATGAGTAGAAAATAACTTTCAGTCAGGCTGGCTTCAGGTTAAGGGACCCTGCTCACCCCAAAGCTGGCAGACACCACATTTCCCTCACCAGAGAAACCACGTGCCAGCTCTACTTGCTACCAACAAGAACACTCATCTCTTCCCAAAACCATGTAAAATCAGATTAGTAACCAGTCTACTGTTCTTTTCCTTCTCTGTTTCACCCATGAAAGGAAAAATCCATCCATCTGAAAATTATGCCTAACCGCATAGTATTTTTTTCCACATAAATGTTAATGAATTGACTCCTGTTTATGCAAATTTAAGGTAAACATCACATCCTTTGTTATCCTGTGTTGGAAATTCTCACTGTTTCCATGATGACATCTTGACTGATTTTCTCAGCTTTCTAGTGATTATTTCATGCATGTAAAGAGGGGTCCTGGAGTCACCAGAAAATTCCTGAATTAATTCTTCACTGACTTCACTGTCATCATTTGAGATAAGCCGTTGCTTTTCTTAGTATCCTTTTAAGATTAGTCATAATGTAGCATAGTATTCATGCCCTGTGTTTGAATCTGTTGGGGTTTTGCATGAAGAATATTAAAAATAATTGCACATCCTCTTGTTTCATTTTGCCTTTTTTCTTGTTTGACTTCCCTTTCAAAAACTGAACTTTGTTTGCACATTAGAATCACTGGGAAAAAGATTTTGACCATTAGAATGCGGTCTGGGATTCCAACTGCAGTAGCCAATATTTGTTCAGCTTTCTCCAAAAGGAGTAGGAAGGCACATGTGCATATAGAAAGCCATCCTGTTCTTCAGGATAAAAAATGCTAACTCATGATAATTGCATGATGATTTTGAAGAGCTGACAATATTAATTACCATCACTGAGCTGCAGGAGAGTCTCAGGACAGAGATGTCACTGTGAGAATTCAAGCAAACATTGATTACTTCTCAATATTTTTAGAAACACCTTGTCCATTTAGCAGAAAAAACAAAACGAAACAAAACAAACCAAAACAAAACAGAAAAAGGGAAAATAAGTTAGATCTGTCTTTCCAAAGCTGAATGTTTGGTCACTACATTCTGCTTATGCTTGGTGCATGTTTTGTTCAGAAAATAAGAATACTCCTGGTTGGTGGCTCTCTAGGTAACCTTTCCTACACTTGTTACTTCAGTCCTGACCTATGCTTTAGTTCATAGTTGTAGCTAACTGAAGCACTAAAATAACATTTTTAGCTCTTGCCAGAATCATCCAGACTACCAATGCTTCAGGAAACGCTGCTCTTTCCCCGACTTGTGTGTGTGCATTAATGTACAGGCACACAAATGAGAGGGTGTGTGTTATTACTATGCAACCACGATCAATCCACAGACAATATGAATGATTTTAAACCTAGCAATGCTGCTGCTTCCTGGATCAGGAGGTCACCAGACCGCAGGGAAGATCCCTGTCTAGCGATGTGCTTCATATCTATTTTATCATAGTTGAGTTGGACTGTGAAGGTTGCCTGAGAGGGAGATGATAAATATCTCAGAACACATACTTCTTATGATCCTCTTCTAAAAAACTTCTCCTCCACTCCCTTAGCATAATATTTCTTCTCCAAAGCTAAACAACAGTGATACAAGTTAGACTGGAAAGTGAATTGCTACCACTTGCCAAGTGATACAAGCTTTCAGCCTCAGCTCAGAGCTGGTCTCCGCTATGTCAGGCACAGATACCACTAGCACGCAGCGATGCTGACAGCATGGGTACCAGCAGTTTAACAAAGCACTGGGCTGTCCCTGTCCCCCTCGGTTAAGTCCTTGTTCTTCTAAAAGAACTATGGTCAGAGGGAGGAAAACAGGCAAGGAGACAAGCAAACTCAACCGTTACTACTACGTTTTACTAATGTATTGTAAGTACAATAAAACAAACAGTAGAAGTAATGTGTTGCTAACACTTACATTCAGATACAGTATTTATTAAATTATCCAGGAAAAAGTGTCTATATCTGTATCTTCCTGGATGTCTGGTTGATATTGGCTGTGGTAATAGCTTCCATACCTGCCACCAAGCTTTGTTACACAGGATCACGGATTTAGAGACATGGGGGAGATGGGGGGAAAGAACTGAAGCTGTTCCTTTTGGACACACCTGTAGCACTCTTTTACCACAATGCATGGTAATATTTGTCACTGTTGGCATTCTTCCCTCCACTTAATTATTTTCATCAAGTGCATGTGTCCACTGCTGACAGAGGACAAATAGGTGCAAAGTGGTATTGTGCTGGTTCTCAGTCATTCCTGCTTGGGTGCCCACCTTTTCCTTCGCTTTTCTCCCCCACAACCTGCATGGAGTTGCACGTGTCAGCACTGCATTTTGTTCTCTATTTACTCAGCAGCATGCTGACACCTCAAACCCCTAGGATCTGCTGCCAATTTACAAGCGTGAGCTCTTAGCCACAGACTCCCAAGAGACAAATAACTCAGTGTTAATAAGTAACTGATCATGTGTGATTAAATTTTTAATCGGTATCAGTCTCTGTTTCTATAGAACTGTTACCGAGTTCAAAGTCCATATATATAATAAAACAGATATATGTAGACATTTTCTATTTTTACTATTTGCAAAAGTAAACTGTGTTTAGATATATTTTCGAAAACTTTTCCTATTGGACTGTAACAATTTCATTCAGAACATGTCCAGAACTCGTTTTCCCCCAGTAAAATTATCCACTTTTTTTTTTCTGACTCTCAAGAAGTTGATGTTTACCTCAATGAACCAATGTGTAAGACCAAATATGGGTTTGGTTTAGACATGTTGTCACATACAATGGCAAAGGCTTACAATTAGGGCACCCAATTTATAGCCCAGGTTAATACAGAAACAACTCTAGGTGACTTTTGTTGCATTTCTAATCTGCCATAGTAATATGAAAATACTGCCAGTAACAACACAACTAATTTTGAAGAATTTTGCACTAAGAGAACCAGTTCCTTGTGCAGCAGGTATGAAAGCTATGAAGTCATTACATATGATTAGGTAACATCAGGTCTTAATCCAGGATTGCTCTTAAATCCACAAAGGCAGCAGATTCAGTCTGTATCCTAACTCTGCCTTTAGTGTGGGAGTTATAAAGTAAGGAGTGATGAGCTGCTAGGAGCATAATTCTAAGTTACAAAATTTTGTTCTGTCTGTAGCTGTGAGACTACGAGCAGACTGCTTGTACTCCTACAGCAGCGAGGATTTCACAAACTGGAGGCAGGATGTTGTTCCCCTCAGCTTTGGCTGAGTCTGACAGAGGGAGTGTATGTTCTTAAAAATAACAGTGTCAGTAACAGTTGCAGGACCCAAATCTGACAAATTTTACCACTGCCAAAGTATTTTGCTAATGAAATCTGTCTAACTTAACATCTGCTGGACAGTCTTCAGCAAGTTTGAGACTCAAAAATACTATCTTCTCTCTGTCCTGGCCCTATAGAATTAATTAACAGCCACTATTCTTAATGCTGGGCTGACTCTGGATGGGCTTCATAATTCAGAAATGTGTAACTTTTGGGGCCAGCCACTCTAAGGAAACATACACATATTCTTCTGATTGCAAAAGGAGTTGAAGAAAACGTGCAACCATGAGAAGGGCAAGCATATGTTGAAAAAATTCAGAGATATTATCCTAGTCTCAGGGAAAGAAGCTGAGTTTGAATGGGTGAGAGAAAGATACCTCTCAGGTAGTAACATTTCAAAATTTCATATTGGGGTGATATACAATTGGACAAACAATTCCCAAGATGCTGACACCAGCCTGTAGAAAATTCACCAGAATTCTAGAGCTCACCGTTAGTCTATTCAATCAGATGTGGTATCTGAGCTCTGTGATGATTTTCAGACCTTTTAACGGTCCACGACTGTTTATATTTAGTGCATCACTGTCTATACTTCATGAAATCTTATGAATAGACATTTTCTGGGACTTGTAATAAAAAAACTTAATGAAATTTCAAGAACACTCTTTGTCCTGACATTTAAGTTGTTACACAATCAGAATGTACTTTTCTTAATTTTAACACTTTGAAGACAACTAGGTCATTCTAAAGGCTGAAACCTGCTATCTTTATTTGTGCAAACAAACCTTACACAAAGGCCTCATCATGTCACTTACTCCATGGGATGGTCTGCATGGAAAGGCCTTTAATTTTCAGACCTCTTACATCACCCTCCCTCACTGCATGTTAAGCTTGTAGACAGGGCAAGTCAAGGTGGTTACAAACAAAAAACCTGCAAACAAAACAAACAAACCAAAACAAACAACTCAAACAAACAAACAAGTTAATTTCAAAGAACTTTCTTTGTACCATCTCCCACAGAGGGTGCCTTCAGACTACTCAATTGCATCCTTTTGTTGAGATTCGAGATGCTACATGCTGCTGGAAAAATTGACAATATTCTGTCAAAGGCACCTACCTCTGGCCCATACTCTCAGATATTATGCTTTCTAGAGAGCTGCAAGTCCAGGCTTAAGCACACTTCAGAGCAAGTAAAACTCGCAATGTTCAAGTTAAAGACTCACAAAATAATGGCCCTGTATATGACAGCCTAGACATCATAGCCAGCAGTGGGATTTACAGCTCTTTAAGACAGGAAAGCAATTCTTTTTCTCTCTCACCAACTCTTGGAGGCACAGCTGAACAAAAGCAGTTACAAAAGCAATTCACTGTAATGGGCACTTTCAGTTTGCAGTTTATATATTACTCAGTATAACTTCTTGGTACCACTTACTCCAGGTGACCTTAAACTTATTTGAAGTTGACTGAGGGAGAAGACAGACCTTTTAGGATGGAGGTCCTGGGAAAAGAAACCCTTCTGACTTCTAGAGGACACCAGAGGTCTATTGTGATTCCTGAGCTGCAGACTCCACAGAAGTGAGGTGATCTGAGAAAGGAAAAAAGTCTAATATAGGCAGATCCAAAGTTATACATGTAGAAATATTTAATTCAAATGCTCCTTACTGGACAAGCAACCAGCTTCTGAGAAAACCTTGGCTTACAAAGAAATGCAGGGATCACTGCCTGTAACTAATGGAACAGAAGTTCCCACCGTGTAGTCGTGGGAAAGAAGAGTTTGTACCACTGGGTGAATAGACAGGGGAATACTGAGCACGAGGTTATTATCTCCACACGTGACATTAACAAGGGCCTTCCTGGAATCCACTGTGCAGCACCGGTGGCCAGCAAGGATGGTGGGGGAGACTCAGAGAAGAGCAGCCCACACATTTCTCCTGTGGAGCTTCAGCATTCCAGGGAGAGACCAAGAGAGTCAGGTCTATTTATCTCATCAGAGACAGCATTAAGTGGCTATTTAATTACTGCCCTTAAATACTTGAGCAGAGAGAGATGATCTGAAACTAGATAGCTATTTAATCTGACAGACAAAACATTACAAGATCCAGTAGCTGGAAGATGAAGTCAGAAAAGTTCAAAGTGGAAAAGAGATGCAAACGTTTAACAAAGCAATTAAAAATTGGAGCCAATTATCCAGGAATGTAGTCAATTCCCATCGTTGGAAGTCATTAAATCAAGACTGTTTGAAGAGGCTGGTGGGCCAGACCTTGGAATCACTGAGGAATAGTCTCTCCTTTACATTATGAAAGAGGTTAGACTACAGGATCATAATAATGCCTTATGACTCTCATAATCCACCACCAGCATTGTTATCTTCCTTGCCAAAAAAAAGGATGAAGCATCAATGAAGCCAAGGCTTGTACGGGGCACAGAACACAAGCTGAATGTGAACAACACAAGCCACAGACGAGGAGCTGACACCACCAGTAGTTTTGTCACCAACTACAGCAAGAGAAGGAAAAGGCCGTGAGCCCCAACGCCCTGAGCCAGGCAAGGGACATCACCTGGCCAACCCTCACGGTGCGATGCTCCTTGACCGGGACATCCCAGCTCGCAACTCGAGCGGACCCTCCCGCCATTGGCCCAGAGCCGCCACACCAGGGTCTGAGGAGCCCCGGGCTCCGCAGACAATCACTCGGGGGTACTCCAGCTCACCCTCACCGCTGCGTCCGCCCGGCTTCGGCCCGGGGGACGCCCTTTGGCCACGATCCCCGCTCCGGGCGGCGGAAGGCGGCGGCTGGGGTTGCCCCCGCGGCGGCCGCCTCCGGGGCATCTTCCGCGCTGCGACATCGCGGCCGCGGGCACGTTGCCGTGGCGACCGCACCGCGCATTCCCCCGGCCCGTCCCGGCGGTGGGGGGCATCTTATCATTATTCCCTCCATCTTTTTTATTTCTTTTCTTAAGTTTTCCGCGCTCCCGGACCACGCGGGAGCCAAAGTCTCTTACAAACGCCAGTAAAAACGAGCAGAGGATGAGAGAGGCGCCCTCGGGGCCGACCCGGCCCAGCCACCCCCAGCCGCCGGTGCCCGCTCGGCGGGGCGGCCGCAGCCCCTCCCGCC